>JAGFMF010011719.1:7856444-7905177 GCA_019455555.1 Galemys pyrenaicus | reverse complement strand
TCTGATCTGATCTGCTGTAAGTGCTGACTGTGGTCCAGGTGGCAAGGGTGGTGCTGGGAGTAGGGGTGGGGTGGGGAGGGATGTGAAGTGGGGAGACATTTCAAGTGGACCTGGGATAGATGACATCAATTTGTGTGCATGCGCGCTCCCTGGTAAGCGTCCAGGTTGGGGCCGCACCTCCAGGCCTCTCCCCCTCCTTCCTCCTGAGACTCCCCCCAGAAAAGGGTATCCCTGCCAGGACCAGAGGAGGCAGAACAGCTTCTGGGGATAGCCCCTTCCTCGTGGCCCTACATCTGGAGTTCCATGAGGTCCCTGCACTGCCAGGCCCTGCTCTCTGGGTCCCTGTGGTTGAAGAGGCATTTTGTTTTGGGTGCTAGAGATCCCCAAATGCCACATCCATCTCCATGGCTTGGTTAAACCAGCCCGTCTGAGTTAGAGCAGACTTCTTTCTGCCTGCTCCAAGCGGGTGCTCTTTCTGGTCCCTGGGCTTGGAATATTTGAGCAAACATTCCTGGCTGCTTTGGAAGTTACCAAACCCAGATGAGCTCATCTGAGCCAGAGGTGGGGGCAGCTGGCGCCTGCAGCTTGCCCGGAACGCACCAGGTGGCCCGGTGGCGAACGTCAGGAGCGGCTGGGCCTCAGCTGGGGAGGACGCGCCCTGCACAGCTGGGGCCTGGCCGAGACAGCCCCGGGTGGGCATGCCCGCCCGCTGCCCCTCCCTGGAGCTGGCAGTGCTGGTGTGGCACGGCCTCTGGACTGGAGCTGGGGGCTTCGGGACCGCACAGCTAGGGCCTGAGAGGAGCTCCGGTGTGAGGCAGGCACCTCATCAATCCTTTCAGGAGGCCCTAGGGGAGCCGGCCCGCCTTGCAGGGGCCTCTCTCCATGTAGTAGCTGCGTTTATTGAGTGTTAACTATGTGCTAAGTGCTCTGTGCCAGTTCCCCCTGGCAGTGCTAGCGACCAGTATTATCCCCATTGGACAGAAGGGGAAACTGAGGCTCAGGGTAGAGACCCATGCTAAAGGCTGAGCCTGAGTTCGACCCCACGTACCTTGAGCCTGTCCTGGCCTTGCCGCTGAAAGCAAAACAACGTCCAGGGAATTGCTGCTCGGGCAGTCAGAGGCTTGAGAGTGATAATTTGTGAACTTTTCCAAAGCTCTGACTCAAAGACGCGCATTAGTTATTCCCTCTGGGCCTTATTTCCTCATTGGGGTGGAGATGGCCTTCAAGGCCCGCCAGCCGCTCCTGGACCGCCTCACAGCCTGAGTGGAGGGGTGAGACGGTGGGAAGGGGCTCCTGAGCCTGCCCTGGGGAGCTCTGTCTACTTCCTGCCGGGGCCTGTCTGCTGGCAGGCACTGGCTCCAGGAACTGGCCGTGCATCAGCTCGCAGCTGTGTGCCTTCCTCTCAGTTCCCTTCTGCAAAATGGGCAGAATGTTCAGCAGATGAAAAGTGATCGGTGGAGGGGGCTCGGCATGGAGCCCAGCATGGAGTGCTCAGGAGCTGGAGACCCTTCTCACTTATTGTGATCTGAATGAAGTCCCCGTCTCAAGGGCTCCCTATACTGGAAGCCCCGTTTCCTCATACCCTCCCCTCACCCCCCCATAACCCTCCCCAGGAGAGGTGTCTGCTGTGACACTTAGCCCACATCATTGCATTTCTTTTTTTTTTTTTTTAAGATTTATTTATTTATGTGTACAAGAACTGGGGTACAGGTCAGAGGTGTGGGGGGTGAGAGGATTCACCAGAGACAGAGTGGGGAGCAGAACAGGCAGATGGACTGAAATACATTGCTGAGGGGAGCAGCAGGCGAGACAGGAGAGGTTTGCTGCGCCATGTAGGGGATCAAACTCATGCTGCAGTGGCTCTGGATGCCTCACAGTGCGGTGCTTAACCCCTTGCGCCACCAGGGAGGCCCCCATCATTAGATATCTTCCTCACAACTGCCTTGGCCCTAGGTAGGTACTGCTGGAAACTGATTTCACAGGCCGGGAAACTGAGGCACAAAGAAGGAAATGACCTTTGCAATGTCACAAGCCTCAAATCCATGTGACCCTCTGCAGATACCAGCCAACACCTTCGTGGTGATGAGGAAGGGTAGACAGTGGGGCGCCTTGTGGGAGACAGGTCTTTCAGGGGCAAGTCTGGGTGACCTACCCAGGGCCAGGGGGCTCTTCTGCCAGCGACCCATCCCGACCCCAAAGGACAGGCCACCACGCAGCAACCTTCAGCTGCTGGGAAGGGTGGAAGAAGAAGGGGCGACGTGCTTTGAAAGGCTTAGGCTGATATTTGGCTCATCCAAAGTTTCCCATCATATATGCTTGTTTGGTTCCGTTTATGAAGCTGGTTTGCCAGCTTGAGTCTGGATCTCGGTGGTAATGAGGCCGCATTGCTGATTGCTGCAGGGAGAGAAAACGAAGAGATGGGGGGTGGGGGGGAGATCATGCTAAATAGGTTTGTTGAATAATAATGAACCCTGCCGAACTTTTGCATTTTCTGACTAATTGTGTGGTGCGTGATGTTTTCTGTGCATGCCTGTTTTTCTGCTGAATGGGAACTTTTTCAAGGGGAGCCTGGACTGGGCCCCAGAGTTCCCAGGGCCTCAGTTCTAGTCTGTGGGGCTGGTTTGAGTTATTTTGGGATCAGGGCCTGGGTTCAGTGCACTCCGCTTAGAGAATGGAAAATAGAAGCTCATAGCTGGATGCCTTCTGGGGAACAGAAATCCTCCTAAACGGAGAGGAGGTCGGAGAAAGCTTTAGGATCCTACGGCCTGAGTTTGAGACCCGGCCCTGCTGAGTTCAAGTTGTGTGGCCTCCGACAAGTTCCTGAGGCTAATGAGACTCCAGCCTGGCAGGGTTGTTTCCAAGATTAAATGAGGTCTGGGACAGTTCTGGTCACAGCAAAGGGGCAGCTCTTATCAATGTTGCTATTCATACTTGCAGGCAGTGGTCCCTTCCTGGTCTCCCAGGTCACAGCTAAGCACGTGGCAGAACGTTCCAGAAATCCATGCTAGCTCGGAGGGAGTCAGGCTTGTGGAAAAGGAGGTGCCCAGGGGAAGATTGGTTGTCAAGGAAAGCTTGACGCTGGCAACAGTTTCCTGCACCTCGCCCACCCGGCCCTGTGTCTGGGCCCTGAAAGCTGAGCCTTATGGTGAGGCCCTCCCTGCCAGAGGAACTGGGATGTGCATGCTCTTCCTCCAGGTCTCATTCCAGGGGAAATTCAGTGGCTCACTCATACCGAAATCTACCAGTTGGGCCTGGATGCCTCCAGCAAGACAGGAGGGGACTAGTCTCCAGGCTGGGCTTCTCTAGGGGTAGGGCAGGGGGAGCGTCTCAGGCTCTGCCAATCAACCCAGACCCTCCATAGAGCTGCAGAGACTGTGGCTGCTCCATGAGCCTGGTAGGGTCAAACCTCTCATTTGCTGATAAGTCCCCTCACTCCTCTGTGCCTCAGTTTCCTCCTTTATAAGTGGAGAAAATGACAGCACCCACCTCACAGGGTGGCCCTATGGTTATCCAAGTGACATAGATACATACAATCATGTTATAGCTATAATGTAGTATATACATGATAGGCACACACATATTTATAACATATAACCACACAAGGTATTGTCTTGTTGCCTTCCCATACTTTTAGTCTCCCCAACACCCTTAGAAATATGCATTATTATTATTATGGATCCAGAAGTTGGAGCAGAACTGAGCTTTGAATCAAGGGCACTCAGCTCTCTTGCAAACGCCCATCTGCCTCGTGCCAAAAACCAGCCTCCCTGCCCCCAGGTAAGAGCTGAGTACAAGTTCTGTTCATGGGGACTCGAGCAGAGTCTTAACTCGACCTATCACTGCTGAAGCAGGAAGGGACCCTTGTCTATGCAAATGGCCAGTGGACTGTTGGGGAGCCAGTGGGTACTGCTTTGCTCCGTGTGGGCTGCTTGGGGACAAATGGGAGACTTTCCCTCTTCCAAGCCTTCTTTCCTCAGCTCTCCAAGGACTATTCTAAACTCACTTCTGAGTACGGTACTGTCTTGGCCTGAAACCCTTTCATGAGTCTCTGGAACAATGTCTAAACTCTTCCTGCCTTTGTGGTCCCCCTATCGGATTCTTGATGACGTCTGGAGCTTTCGACTCTATCCTTTCTTCCCTGTCCTACCTTAAATGAAGTGTTGCCTGAACCTTCCGTGCTTGTCTAATTGACTCTTCTACCTGGGAAGTCCTTTGACTATGTTCTGGTAGTTAAACTCCTATTCTATCTGCAAAGCCCTTCTCTGGGAACCCTTCTCTGTTAGCCCACCCTTCCAGCACAGATGTATTATCCTTTATAGTGTGTAATGTTGTCCTTTTCGTGTAGACTACTTGGTTTCCTTTGATGTAAATTAAGAACTGGGGTGTACTCTAGGCTCACTTTTTTCTGAGTTCCCATCCTGAGCTCTGGCACACAGTAGGCATTCAATATGTATTTATTCAGTGGACAGATGGAGGAGAGAACCCAAAAGATATCAGTGATCATGTACAGAGAGAGGGAGGGGATGCTGTTGCTTAGCAACCAGCAGTCACTGGTATATGAGGGTCTCACCCATTCCAACCTCTAGTCAGCTATTCTACCCTGGTCATTGCTGGACTTTTCCTGGAGGCTTCAGCCTTGGGTGCTCCCTGGAGAGATGCTGGGCCTGCACTGTGTGGGGTGAGGGAGGATGAGGTGACAATCTATGAGTGTCATCCTTCTCTAAAGGCTGGCTGGGGAGGAAAGGCTGATTTGCTCTCTGCATCGGATTTCTCTGGGATCATTGTTTTGCTCTCACCTCCCTGGCTCCAAACACAGTAGAAATATTGATAGTAATAGCAAGCAAGGCTTCCATTTAGTGGATGCCCACCATCTGCCTTGCTCTGTCATATTATCTCTATCCTTAATGCTCTATAGGAACTGACTATGACTCCCCTTCCAGACTGAGGCTCAGAGAAGGAACTATTTGATTTAAGGTCGCACAGCTCTTACGTGGTAAAGACAAGATCTGAGTCTGTATCGAAGGCCAAAGCTCATACCCTTTCCACCACGGGCCTAGGACAGGAAGCCATTCTGTGGACTCTTCCTCCATGTCTCCTCAGGAACTCTGCCTGCAGAATGCTCAGGTTGCTGTGATTCCTCTGTCTCACACCTCTCACACTTCAAGACTGAAGATAATGTGCATGCATGCATGCGTGTGTGTGTGTGCACGCGCTCGTTTCTCAGGTTTCCGTGTGAGAGACACAGAGAATAACACTAATCATAATCACAGCAATATTCATAAAGATAACAGTGGCAGTGGTGATAGAGGTAGCTAACATCTCTTGGCACTTACCGTGTTCTCTGCACTGGGCTAAATGCCCTGCCTGAACTGTCACGTTCAGAGGGAGCAGGCAGTGGTTCAGAGGCGGGCCTCAGAGGCAGGCACGCTGGTTTGGAACCCCAGCTCTGCTACTCTTTGACTTTGACAAAGGCACTGGGCCAGTGTGAGGCTCCAAGGCTTCATCTGGAAATTGAGTTCTGAGTCCTAACCTCGAGGGGTTGCCTCAAGGATGCAATGGGATCAGGGGCATTTAGCACTGAGAAAGGAGCAATTGCAGAGGGAAACGTCCAGGGGGTAGGCAGTGTGCAAACACGTCCACTGTGGAGGTGTATGGAGGTGGGGGTGTGGGGGGCTAGACATCCACTGTGGGGACGTGTGTGAGTGCATCTGGGGGAAAGCCATAAAGGCTGTGTGCATTGGGTGACGGGTGTTGAGTGTTGATTGCTTTATGATTTTGTTTAGTGGGAGTTTTACTTGGGGAGTCCCCTTTGGAACTTCAGCTTCTGGACCAGTTCAGGCTTGTCGGGTTCTTGGCCCCAGAAGGTTCTGGATTGCCATTCCAGGCAGCTCCCTGCTTCCTACCAGCTCAGCATCCCTCTTAGGTCCTGGGTGTGTGGGGGGAGGGAGTCAAACTGTGCCTCGGGCTTCTCTCCCTCTGACCGGGCCAGCACACTCAGCGCCCTCGGAGCGCTAGAGCAATAAGACCCCAGGCTCCTGCAGTTCCCAGCTCTGTGCTGGCGGCCGCGGCAGGGACTCTGAATGCGTTTGACCACTAGGGGGCAGTGTGTCTGTTCCAAAGAAGCTGAGGCTCTTGCTGGCAAGTGCACGCGGGCACACGCAGGGGCACCTACACTTTGGAGGCGCACACGCCAGTGCACACACAGGCATGGGTGGGCACGGGCAGTGACATGCGCTCTCACACTCACAGAGACGCAGACACACAAGGTGTGAGGCAGGACACACACAGATGCAAACACAGATGCATACGCACGGAGGAGAGGAGAGTTGGGGGGACAGACGAGGCCCCTTCCCCAGGGAGAGGTAGGGAGACTCTGAGAAACAGACAAATGGACCCCCTGACAGTGAAGACCAGAACAAGACACACGCCACCTGCCCACACAACATTTGCAGAGTTAAGGAAAGTACTGGGTACACAGTGCTGGGCAGAAATATGGCGGGGCACAAACACACTCTCCTTTCAGGCACACACACACCTTGTAGATCTCACTCTTGGAAACAACCCCAGAAAAATATTCCCAGACCCCTCTCCCTGGAGCTCGCAGTGTTATTCCACAGGAAACCTGCCCAGGTGTTCAGGGGACCCCCAGCCAGCCCTGTGTGAAGTCATGCCTCAGTCTAGAGCACACCCCAAAAAGGATATCTGCAGACTACAGGCCCTGGGCCACTGCGCCGGCCACCCAGACCTCCAGACAACTCCCAACTTTTTCTT
The DNA here is from genome assembly GCA_019455555.1 of Galemys pyrenaicus. Lineage (NCBI taxonomy): Eukaryota > Metazoa > Chordata > Mammalia > Eulipotyphla > Talpidae > Galemys > Galemys pyrenaicus. Next base: position 7,898,406 of record JAGFMF010011719.1, on the reverse strand, counting down.
TTCTCTCCAGACACACGTGGCAACCTGGTTCCTCATATAGGGGCCCCCAGAGACACTCAGAACCCCGAACCCAGATCTGGGGACCAGGCAGGCGACTGAGCGTCAGAGACTTTGCACAGGCCCTCCTCCAGGCAACTATCTCCCCGACTGACTCCCTTCCTATCCTGGAGATTCAGGCTCTCCCCTTGCTCTGGGCTGGGCCCTGAGCCGTGGGGGAAACGGGAATTCTACCCAGACCCTTTCTTTCTTTGTGCCTAAGTCAGCCTCAGTCTTTTCCCCGGCCCTCACTTCCCTGTCACTTTGCTAAGTAATAATTTCCATGTCCAATTCCATTTCTTTTCTAGTTCTGAAACCTCTAAGCTATCAGCAAGAGGATAGTTCACATGAAAACTAATTACACAAAATCAATATTTAATCACAGACCAACAACCTGATCCTGCAGAAAAATCCTTTTAAAACTCCACCGCCCTGTACAAATACTTCTTCCCGATGCTTATTTATGGACCCCATTTTTGGTGGGGGTAATTTTCATTTTTAATTTCAAAAAGGAAAAATATCTGTAGACACCCACTGCAGGGTGGTCCAGGGAAAGGCCTTGAAACCCAGCTTGCTTCAAACCTCTGTGCCTGAAAGTTGCAGGTTTTGATCGGCTTGTTTTCATTTTTATTCTAGTGGGGGAGGGTAATTTTCTTCGCGGTGGGGGGAGGGTAATTTTCTTCGAAAGTTCCTCCAGACCCTACTGCTCGCGAGCCCTCCTATCGTCTCCATATTTGGGTTCTGGAACACCCAGACTCGGCCTTCCCGGCAGCAACTCCAGGGAGCAATGAACCCCAGAGCAAGACGTGGTAACTTTTTAACTTGCGCTGGCGACGGTGGAGTGCTTAATCTGAGGTTTTTAAATAAAAAGGGCTCAAGGGTTGGTTTTATTATAACGTTTATTTCATTTCAGATTTCATGCGCAATTTAGCAAACGCTAGACAGACTTGGGCGATAAACACTTTCTTTTGTGGGGGGAAAAGGCATTTTTATACACCGTGCTTAATTTTATTTAGATTTAATAGCGATATCAGGGGCACTTCAAAGAAAGTTCTTTTTTCCTCCTCTTCTGCTAAGAATGCTGGTTTGTGAGCAAAATTTCCTTGTGCTATTTTATGGTAAGGAAAATTAAAAGCCTCTCCTCTTTCCTCCCGACACCCACTTTAAGGAGGAACACACACACACACACACACACACAGAATAAACACCTTTTCTACCCTCCATCACCTCTAACTCCCAACTTCTAATTGCAAGATAGATTTCAGCCTCAGTAGGGATCAGGAAGATCTAAACATTTTAACTAAGATTATTGGGATAAATATTTCATAAAGAGTAGGGTAGATATTAAATTACTCCTATTGATTTTGGTATCACAACCCAATTCCGTTCCTCGGTCTCTTCAGTTTAATTGATCTCTTAAGGAGGCCAGCCGCGCGCTGCAGCGGGCTTGGGCCTTGGCGCTGGGGGCCGGGAGGCTAGGGCGCTCGGTGCACCGTCCGCTCGCTCGCACCCTCCGCTGCCTTGCCACTCCGGAGCTGGGCTCTTTAGATGTGCCCCGCGTGGAGTGGCCCATTGGTCACGGCTCCTCCCGGCGGAAGTCAGTGACTGAGAACCGGGAACCCCAGACAGCGGGGACAGGGAACAATTGTGTGCGCCCTCGCGAGAGGGGAGCCAGCGAGCGCCCGGTTTCTGAAGGAGAAGCCTAACTTTGGCGTTCCTGGTCTACTTTGCCCTCCAGGAAAATCCGAGGCCCGGCTAAGTTGGGCGCCACTAGTTAGCAGACAGCTGGAGAGTCAAGGGTTTGCCCGAGGGTGGAAGCGCAGTTGACACTTAGCGACTTTCCCGGTGGAGTCTGGAAGCTTTGCCTGGCGACCCCATTGTCTGAGCGCCCCGCACGGCTTGTAGCCCACCTCCCCGCCCCCTGCCCACTCCGCAGGTCTCGCTTCGGTTGGGGGTGGGGAGTTGGGAACTGTGCGAGTGCGAAGGTGGGTGAACAAAGCCAAGCTCCCGCCATTCTCCGCTTGCGCCCTCTTCAGCCCAAAGTGCAGGGAGGCCAGCGCGCGCCCCCAGCGCCCTGGCGCCGGACCCCGAGGCGAGATCCGAGCGGGGGACCGGGTAGTTGGCTAAGTGCGGGTTCGTGGCTGGGGCCTCGGCAGCCAGCACCCAGGACCACCTTAAGAGCGAGCCCCGCCCCGGGCCCGTAGCTCCGGCTGCGCTGATTGGTGCAAATGTAATGGCTGAAATTGATTGCTGAAATGCAAAACTTGTTGCTGCTTCTCCCGGCGCTTGGCTAGAGGCAGACACAGAGAGGGGAGCCGAGACCCTCGCAACGCCCCACGCAGAGCCCCCCCGCCAACCCGGAGAGGGGTGCGCGGACGCCCCCCCCCCGAGCTGCCCCCGCCCCCCATTCCGGGCCCCGAAAGCGCAACCGGAACGCCTTAGCCTGCTCAGCCTGTGCAGCCTGGCCCCTAACCTGCGTACGCCCCCCTGCCCGGGTCCGAAGGGGACTCGCGAAGCTCCTCCGCGCAGAGGCAGGGAACCGAGCCTCGGAGCGATCCAACCCCTCGCCTTGCTGCCTGCCTGCTCCTGGAACAGATTGCTGAGACCCCCGCGAACTCAGAGACCAAACAGCGCAGGACAGAAGGCGGCAGGCGGCAGACGTGGCCGCGAAGCGGCGCGCCGGGGTGCAGCGCACTAGCCGCCGAGCCAGGGAGCCGCGCCTTCCCCAGCCCTCAGCTCCAACCCCCGGCGCCAGCGCCTCCCGGGTCCCGCTGCGTGCTCGGCTCCCGGACCCGCATCGGTGATGCCTACAGAAGCCTCCAGTGCTCGGACTCGCTGAAGAAGCAGTAGCCGCTGGCTGGGGGCTGACGGGGACTGTGCAAGCAGGTCGTGCCTGGCCGAGGCTCCGGCTGCGAAGCGCGGGGACTCCGGGGGGAGGGGGGAGGGACCGTTCCGTCTGCGCCCCAGCGCCAGCCGCGGCTCTGAAGGGTCTCCCAGCCCGGCCCCTCAGCAGCTCCGCCGCGCACTTCGGGAAGCTTCCGGCGTCCTGGGGCTCCCCGCCGGACCCGATCGGACTTAAGAAGGTGATCGCTCTGCTCTCCCTTCCTCCTTCCCGCCTCCTTCCCCCCACTTAACTTTTTGTCTCCACTCACTCGTCCGCAGTTCCCTCTCCGCAAACTGACTTGCGGCTGTGCTAAGCGCCCGGGGCATGGGCCCCCCAACCAGGCTCCTGGAGGCCCCGCGGCGCCGCAAGATGTGAGAGGCCCGCGTCGAACACAGCCGGAGCTTTGGGAGAGGAGCGGGTAGCCCCCCAGCCTGCGCGAGCCGAGCGAGGCGGCGGTGTGCGCTGCGCCCCGGAGGTGCTGAGCGTCCAGAGCTCCCAACTCCCGGCCGGAACGAGTAGCTGGCCGAGGCGCGCCGCGGAGAGCAGGCTGTCATGCGCTATTGATCCCCGCCCCCCGCCAAGTATGTTTGGGCTGGACCAATTCGAGCCCCAGATCAACAGCAGGAACGCCGGCCAGGGCGAAAGGAACTTTCACGAGGCCGGACTAAGCATGAACGCCCACTTTAAGACCCCGGCTTTCCACGCAGGGGGGCCTCCTGGCCCGGTGGACCCCGCCTTGAGCGCGCTGGGCGAACCCCCGATGTTGGGCATGAACATGGAGCCTTACGGCTTCCACGCGCGTGGCCACTCGGAGTTGCACGCCGGGGGGCTGCAGGCGCAGCCGGTGCACGGTTTCTTCGGAGGCCAGCAGCCGCACCACGGTCACCCAGGAGGCCACCACCCCCACCAGCATCACCCCCACTTCGGGGGCAACTTCGGAGGCCCGGACCCAGGGGCCTCCTGCCTCCATGGGGGTCGCCTGCTCAGCTACGGCGGTGCAGCCGGGGGCCTGGGCAGCCAGCCGCCCTTCGCGGAGGGCTATGATCACATGGCTGAGAGCCAGGGGCCGGAGAGCTTCGGCCCTCAGCGACCCGGGAACCTCCCGGACTTCCATAGTTCGGGCGCCTCGGGCCACGGCGTGCCTGCTCCATGCTTGCCGCTGGACCAGAGTCCTAATCGAGCGGCCTCTTTCCACGGCCTGCCGGCCTCCAGCGGCTCGGATTCCCACAGTTTGGAGCCCCGGAGGGTGGCGAACCCTGGAGCCGTCGACTCTCTGGAATACAATTACTCGGGCGAGGCGCCCTCGGGACATTTCGACATGTTTTCGCCCTCAGAATCCGACGGGCAGCTGCCTCCTTATGCGACCGGTCGCCAGGTTCCCGGGGGCTCTTTCCCGGGCGCCTCGGCCTTGCCCAGGGCTGCAGGCATGGTGGGCTTGTCCAAAATGCACGCCCAGCAGCAGCAGCAGCAACAACAGCAGCAACAGCAGCAGCAGCAACAACAGCAGCAGCAGCAGCAACAGCAGCAGCAGCAACAGCAGCAGCAACAGCAGCAGCAGCAGCAGCAGCAGCAGCACGGTGTGTTCTTCGAGAGGTTCGGTGGGGCCCGGAAGATGCCTGTGGGTCTGGACCCGGGAGTAGGCTCCAGACACCCGTTAATGCAGCCTCCCCAGCAAGCCCCGCCGCCCCCGCAGCAGCAGCCCCCGCCACCGCCTCAGCAGCCGCCGCCGCCTCAGCAGCCGCCCCCTGGGCTTCTGGTCAGACAAAATTCATGCCCGCCCGCGCTCCCACGGCCCCAGCAGGGCGAGGCAGGCACTCCCAGTGGCGGGCTGCAGGACGGGGGCCCCATGCTGCCCAGCCAGCACGCGCAGTTCGAGTACCCCATCCACCGTCTGGAGAACCGGAGCATGCACCCTTATTCCGAGCCTATGTTCAACGTGCAACACCCCCCTCCTCAGCAGGCACCCAACCAGCGGCTGCAGCATTTCGACGCCCCCCCCTACGTGAATGTGGCCAAGAGGCCGCGCTTTGACTTCCCGGGCAGCGCGGGAGTGGACCGCTGCGCTTCGTGGAACGGCAGCATGCACAACGGCGCGCTGGACAACCACCTCTCGCCCTCCGCCTACTCGGGCCTGCCCGGCGAGTTCACGCCGCCTGTGCCGGAGAGCTTCCCCTCCGGGCCCTCCCTGCAGCACCCGGCCCCCGACCACCAGTCCCTGCAGCAGCAGCAGCAGCAGCAGCAACAGCAGCAGCAACAGCGCCAAAACGCGGCCCTCATCATCAAGCAGATGGCGTCGCGGAACCAGCAGCAGCGACTGCGCCAGCCCAACCTCACCCAACTGGGCCACCCGGGGGACGTGGGCCAGGGCAGCCTGGTGCACGGCGGCCCGGTGGGCGCCTTGGCCCAGCCGAACTTTGAGCGCGAAGGCGGCGGCGGGGGCGCCGGGCGCCTGGGCACCTTCGAGCAGCAGGCACCACACTTGGCGCAGGAGAGCGCGTGGTTCCCAGGGCCGCCCCCGCCCCCGGGCGACCTGCTGCCCCGCAGGATGGGGGGCTCGGGCCTGCCCCCCGACTGCGGTCCGCACGACCCAGGCCTGGCGCCGCCCCCGCCTCCCGGAGGCTCTGGGGTGCTGTTCCGGGGCCCGCTGCAGGAGCCGCTGAGGATGCCCGGAGAGGGCCACGTGCCCGCGTTGCCCTCCCCCGGCCTGCAGTTCGGGGGCAGCCTGGCCGGCCTGGGACAGCTGCAGTCGCCGGGGGCTGGGGTGGGACTGCCCAGCGCTCCCTCCGAGCGCCGCCCTCCGCCGCCGGATTTTGCGGCGCCCTCGCTCGGGGGCCAGCCGGGCTTCCCCTTCGGGGCGGCGAATCGTCAGGCCACGCCGCACAGCGGCCCAGGCGTGAACTCGCCTCCGAGCGCGGGCGGGGGAGGTGGCAGCGCGGGCGGCGGCGGCGGGGGCGCCTATCCGCCACAGCCCGATTTCCAGCCCAGCCAGCGTACCTCGGCCAGCAAACTGGGAGCTCTCTCGCTGGGCTCCTTCAACAAGCCCAGCTCCAAGGACAACCTGTTTGGCCAAAGCTGTCTGGCTGCGCTCTCCACCGCCTGCCAGAACATGATCGCCAGCCTCGGGGCTCCCAACCTTAACGTGACCTTCAACAAGAAGAACCCGCCCGAGGGCAAGAGGAAACTGAGCCAGAACGAGGCCGAGGGCGCGGCAGTGGCCGGCAACTCGGGCTCGGATTATTTCCCCGGCGGGACTGCTCCTGGGGCCCCAGGGCCTGGGGGACCCTCCGGGACTAGTGGCTCCAAAAGCTCTGGGCCGCCCAACCCGCCCGCTCAGGGGGACGGCACGAGCCTCTCCCCCAACTACACCCTGGAATCGACGTCGGGGAACGACGGCAAGCCGGTCCCTGGGGCCGGTGGCCGGGGACGAGGTCGCAGAAAAAGGGACAGTGGCCACGTGAGCCCCGGGACCTTCTTCGACAAATACTCTGCAGCGCCAGACAGCGGGGGTGCGCCCGGGGTGAGCCCTGGGCAACAGCAAGCCCCTGGCGCAGCCGTCGGGGGCAGCTCCACCGGAGAGGCTCGCGGGGCGCCCACGCCTCACGAGAAAGCGCTCACGTCGCCTTCGTGGGGGAAGGGGACCGAGTTGCTTCTGGGGGACCAGCCGGACCTCATGGCATCCCTGGACGGGGGACCCAAGTCGGATGGTAGCTCCCCGCACGTGGGCGAGTTCTCCTCAGAGGAGGTGAGCACGAGCTATGCCAATGAGGATGAGGTGTCATCTAGCTCAGATAACCCCCCTGCCCTGGCCAAAGCCAGTAGGAGCCCCCTGGTGACAGGCTCTCCCAAACTTGCTCCCCGTGGGATGGGCGCAGGGGAACACGGACCGAAGGCGCCCCCGCCCCCACTAGGCCTGGGTATTATGTCTACCTCTACCTCCACCCCTGACAGTTATGGCGGCGGGGCCTCGGGCCATCCGGGCACCCCGGGCCTGGAGCAAGTCCGGACCCCCACGAGCAGCAGCGGTGGAGCTCCGCCACCCGATGAGATCCACCCCCTGGAGATCCTCCAGGCTCAGATCCAGTTGCAGAGGCAGCAGTTCAGCATCTCCGAGGATCAGCCCCTGGGGCTCAAGGGCAGCAAGAAGGGCGAGTGCTCCGTCGGGCCCTCAGGTGGGCAGAATGGTGACAGCGAGCTGGGCAGCTGCTGCTCAGAGGCCGTCAAGAGCGCCATGAGCACCATCGACCTGGACTCACTGATGGCAGAGCACAGCGCCACCTGGTACATCCCTGCTGACAAGGCCTTGGTGGATGGTTCCGATGATGACAAGACGCTGGCGCCCTGGGAGAAGGCCAAGCCCCAGAACCCCAACAGCAAAGAAGGTATATGTGTTCGCCTGCAGTTCCCTTCTCACCTCTCTCACACCCACCCTGGGACTTAGCCTGAGCCTGGAAAGGGGGGGAGGGCTCCTTGGGGGCTGGGACCCTCCAGATGCCCAACTCAGAGCTGGGTAGGCTTCACGGGCTACACCAGGACCCTGTAGGGGAACCACTCCCCCCAGGTGCTGCCCAGTAGATTCTAGTTCTGCTTGGTACCAAGACTTTAGATGACAGGCCTTTGGGAATTGTCCCAGAGTTCTTCCCCTTGGCCCTCCTCCCCCCATCAAGTTTTAATTGAGTTGCTGGGTGCTTGCAGGACTTGACCCTTTTTCTTTCTTTCACACCAAGATCCCTCCTCACCATCAGCATTCAGGCTGGTTCTACTTTTGAGGAGTTGGGTACCATGCCGCCTTCCTGGCAGGACACCTGGGAAGTTGTGTTCAGGCCGCCCCACCTTTTTGTAGTTGGCCAGCGTCTGGCTTGAGTTCCCTTTTCTGCCAGCATCTTTGGGGGAAAAAAAGTTACCAGCTCTGGTGTCGGCAGCATCACTCACGGGAACGCCTAATTTGACATTTGTTGCTAATGAATAGCTGTTTTGTCTCTTCTTAACTATTAGAGTTTCATTGAAAAACTGAAGACCTGTCAGGGGTGTAAGAGGCAGGCAGCCTTTTCTGGGTGCGTCTCCTTGACATTTGGTGGGGGGTGGGTAGGAGCTGGGGCGGAGTCTTGTTGGCACGGACCAGAGTGCCCAGCCAGACTATCCTGTGCGTATGGGGATATGGATATATATTCTTAAGACACAAAGGACCCGCGTTTGTCAATATCTCGCCAGGCTTTGGTGACAGATGTCCACTCTCAGCTCGCCTTTGCATTCTAAGCACTCCCTCCCCACCAGGCCCAGAGGCCTTTAAGACGGGTGGGGTAGAGGTTAGCAAATGAACTGCCTTTGTCCTTAGAGTAGTAATAGTTCCTTTTTAAAACAAAAACCTAAAGATGACTGGGCACCAGTAGATACATTCATTTTATTTATATGGGGACACTCCCTGACCCGCCCCGGCCCCCCCNATATACATTCATTTTATTTATATGGGGACACTCCCTGACCCGCCCCGGCCCCCCCCCCCCCCCCGCCCAGATAATGGTATTTTAAGATTAGGCAACATCATTTTATTCCCATTCCTACTGTTTCCTGCAAACCCGGAGTTGAAGCCCCTTTGGCTTCGCCACATTGACTATGGCCGCGGAGCCAGTGGCTGCCTGGCAATTTTCACCCTGTCTTTTCAAAAACACTGTTCCCCGGATTCTTGCCCTCTTTGCCATCCTTCCCCTCCTCTGCTTTCTTCTGCCTTGCTTGGTCCACATACGTCCTGCCATCCCTTGACCCCGAATTTAAGGTGAGGGTAGGTGGTAGGAGAATGGGGTGGGAGGAGGGGAGGGGGAGAGGAGAAAGTGCCGCAGGAGTTGGGGTGGTACAGAACTCTGGGCTTTCACCGAGCGGGTCGTCGCGGTTGGCTTTCCCGCTTAGGTTTTCTAATTCATGAATGCCGCCGCGCTGCTTTTCTCTTTGTTCCTCTACTGCCCAGCCCCGGACGCTGCTCTCTCATTTGAAGCCGGGTATTTAGCATGCACAGCAGACCCTGCGGCCAGCATCAGCATTCTCCAGGCTTCTCCTGGGCAAGGCCATACATTGGTTAGTTTGGGACCCTCGGCTTCTTCTGCTCTCCACCACCCTCCCCCCTTTTAAAAATGGACTTGGACACAGCATCCTGCTCCTCTGGTCCTCCTTTCTCTTTTATTTTCTTGTACACAACATCTCGATCCCACGGATCAATAGCTGGTTAGCACAAATTCCAGTGGCTGTCACTTCTACCTGGCTTGGCCTGGCTGCTCCTCCCCCTTCCCCCTTCCCCAGTTCCCTCCCCTCCCAAGTAATTAAGAACATATTGGCCAAAATGGGGTGAGAAAAGTTAAAAAAAAAAAAAACGACCCGATTTAAAGAATTAATAAAGAAAAAACAGTAGCACTTTGGCCTAGGAGTCACAGGAAGGGCCTTGGTACACTAAGTGAGAAGGTGGAAAGGTGGTTTTAATGAGATCTTTTTACAAGATCTCACACCTCTCTCCTCCCAGTAGGACTATTCTTCCTTCGCAGAAAAAAAAGAAAAAGATACAGACTGTGAATGAAGAAACATCATTAAAGAAATGTTTTGTTTTGTTTGTTTCATTATCACAGGCAGAGGAGGGAAATATTTTTTTTTTTTGCAAACAGCTGCTAGTCACTTTAGGGTTGATTTCCCCTCTAAGCCACAAGCAGCCCTCCCAGCGGTGGGACAGGGGCTTCCTTCTGGGAGCTTCGGGACTGGCTGTCTCAGAAGCATCGCAGGGACACCCACTTGACCTCCTTTGTTTTGCACTCTGTGATGTGGGAAGGACAGTTCCCTAGATAAAGCCCCGAATTGAGGTCACTCACAGCTCTGCAGCCCTGGGGTTACTAGTTAAGGCTTTATAAGGTATCTGCGCCCAATTCCTGCTCCCTTACTGGTAGTAAATAAGGATGATTAAACTTTTCATTATGATAACACCCTGCAGTTCCATCTGCACATGTTGTATAAATAGGTACACAGAGTCTTCCACACACCCCAAGTCCCCTGGCTGCAAATCAGAGTGAAGTGTGTCACTTTGAAAGACGCGGAAAAAAGGAAAACATTCTGCTTTTCCTTAAACACACGCCCATGGTCCCATTAGCACCGAAACAGCGGTGTCTCCAGGCTTTGAACATACCTCCTTTAGGTTCCAGCCTGAGCAAATACTTTCTCCCCCCACCCCCCTTAGGCAAAGCCCATTTTTTGTAATGATATTTTATTTTGTCACGCCGTAAAACACGCCAGTACTAATGTGATTAAATATTAACACCGTTTCTGAAATTCTCCGCTCCGATGACAAAATACTAGTCGGTATTTAACAAAATGATCCGTGCTTGGATTGGAGAAAAGGAATAAGTCTTCAGAACCGCAAAAGCCTTGTAGCCACCAGAACGTGCCCAGATTGTCTTATGGGCTTTGGATGTCCTTTGCAGGGGAGAGAACTGGCGAGTTGCAGTTCTCACAAAGTCTAGGCCAGAGGCGCATGTGATGATGTTTTTTTCTTTTAAGCCAGGAAAGCTCCTTCAAATTATGCTGCCCCTCACTTCTTACTCAACACCCCAAGCAACTTCAGCATAATGAAACCGCATCACATCATGAGCTGCTGTTTGTGCAAAGTTGGTCTGGGGGAAGGGCGAGGCAGTGCAAAGGGGGGCAAAATCAGGCTGAATTTGGGCTTCTTCAGGCAGCTACGAAATCAGGCTTATGTGAATTTCAAATTACTTTGTGCAGTTCTCCACCTATCTTCCAAGGAGGTGTGTGGTGACGGAGGGATTTCCTAACAGAGGAGAAATAAAATAATAGGATATAGAAAAAGGCTATTAAGTCTGGAAAAGTATCTCCCCACCCCCTCCAGCCCCTTCCAATTTTCAAAACTTGAATTAACCTTCCTCTGTATTAAGTTTTTCCTTGCCAAACCTCCGTTACGTTGCTCTTTCTCTATCTTGAAATCTGGAGTAGTCTAGAATGCTCTTTCACACACACTGAGACAGGAGAGATCTCCTTGTAGCGCTGCATGCAATCCTGCCCTTTTTGGAAGTATGATATTTTTACAGTGATGCAGGAGAAATTTTTGGAATTTCATGCTTCTCTCCGTCTTCCTATCAGAACAGCCAGCAGTGCTGAGAAATACTAGGCAGACAGGATTTGAACAGTGAGTCTCTTTAGACATGGGGCAGGCTTGGGGGGGAGGGTCCGGCATATAGCATGAGCTGGAGTGGGGGGGGGGGTCTTAGTCCTGTGTTTTTTTGGAGTCATTTCCTCTACTCCCCACACCATGCAGATAATTTTTAAGGCTCACTCAAACTTGTTTTGGGAAGGTGAGGAAACTTGCATTCCTGGTTCCCTGTGAAATCACCCAGCAGGAGCTGCATGCCTTGCTATGACTTTTGCAGTCTCCGGAAGATGTAACCCAAAACTTCGCAGGTGTTAATCAGGGGTAATGTAAACAGATAGGAGCCCCCTTTGTGCAGACTCCCCTGCTTCTTGCTAGTCCGGGACATACTACTACTGTTCTTTGGTGCTTGTTTAATATTTCATGGGTGTAATAAACCTGTCTGTTTTGCCCGCCTCCCGACATAAAACCCCAACCTAGCACACATCTGCAATTATACATTTCCACTAAATATTAATAAAGGACAAGGATGTTTTAAGGGGCTGAAGCTTATCGGTGTTGAACTTGTGGTTTATGGCCCTGGGTTTTTCTAGCTGTTTTGACTTTAAATAACCATTGGCTCTAATGTGTAATATATCCTTACGTATTCTTATGAACAAAAAGATAGACATTTTTTGTAGATTGTAAGGTTTTCCTCAAGGATGGCTTTCTTAAATGTAAATTCATTTAGATTTCTTGTGAGGCCCCTTCAGACCAGACCGGAAGTTAGAGATTGTCGAAATGTGCTTCTATTTTATTGAGGTTTCTAGGAAAGGCACGAGGGCTGGTTAATCTAATTTCTCTTTCTAGCAATGAAATTCTATGATTCCTGATATGATTTGGTTTGCCTGACAGAGGTATTTAAATTTCCACAAAGAGTCTTAATAGGTCCTGAAAATACAGTTGTCTTTGCCAAGAAGTTACTTGATACTCTTTGCTGATATAAAATATACATCTTTAATAAATAGTCCAGGGGGACCAGGTGAAATTAGAGAAGGGAGAATCTTCCCACTGTGAACAGGCAAACTTGGGACTTCACAGGGACTCCTAATTCACTCCATGATGGGAGATTTAGCAAAATCCCTTGTCATCTTTCTCTCCCCTCGAATGACAGTCCCATCGGGTCATGTTCTTGGCCTAGAGAGTGATCTACTTTGCTGAAAGCAGTTAGGAGATAAATGCTCTTAGTAAGGAATACTGTACTTACCTCTCCTTGGTTAATTTTAGAGATTAAAAGGCTATAGCTTTATATAATAGGATCAAAGGTGGGGGAGCCAGCAAGGGTAAGGCGGTCTCCCCAGCACATTGTGACATAAAAGCACCAAACCCTTTTCACGCCAGAGGTCTTCAGGGGCCCCCATAACCAGCGACTGTACCTTCTCTCCTCCCCTCAAAGCCCCCCCTGCCTGTTCCATCAGTCTTCAGTCTGGAGGAACTGGAATCGTCCAGCTTCATCATTTTGCCTCAAGTCAGGATTTTGACTTGCCCAGCGATGTGTTTGTGTTCGGATGATGTCTATTTTTAGGCGCGTCTTGGGTGGACAGATTTGAGTGTGGGTTTTGATTGCTAGTGGCAGAGATGTTGATATATACATGAGTGTGTGATTGAGAAGAGAGACGTTTGGGGGGGAAATGCTCAAGTTTCCTTCTCTTCTTGAACACGCTGGAAACAAATGAAGTGGTCTGGGCTTGGCTGGAAAGAGGATGGTCGAGGTGGGTGTCGGGTCTGTCTGTTAGCCCAGGGGAGGAAAGCCGGGCCCCATGCAAGGCAGTGCACCCCCTTGCCTGCCTCGCTCAGGCACATACACATATGCATGGCCAACCCTATCTGGTCTCAGGCGGCTTGAGGTGTTCCAGCTAGTCTTCCAGGTTCCTCTTAATCTGTTTTCCGAAGGCGAGTGGGGAAAGAGGCTAAACCTTCGGTCTCAATGGCCTTAGCTGACAGACTCTGATTCTGTAAAGGACTGAATGAGTGCAAGTCCTAAAAATAGAGAGAGGATTCTGAAGATCCTCATTATGAAATCTCAGACTTCTGGGCCTTGTGGGCCGTGGGTGAACTCTGATCTGGCACACGGAAGTGGCAGACACACATTTCCCCTCACTGGGTTTTGGGCACGAGTGTGTGTGTGTGTGTGTGTGGAGGTGTCTGTCTCTCTGCTGAGCTGGGCTAACACCACTCTCCAGCCAGGAGAGGAATCTTTGAATCGGTGCCCCCCACCCACCCTCCCCCTCCCAGTTGTGGGAAGCAGCAGACACTGCTTCTCATTTATGGAAATTCCTCTCCTTTATTGTAATCATTTGGTACCAACGGCCGACGTGGCAGAGATGACGCTGGGCTTTCAAATTAGTCACAGCCTTGCCTTCTGGGACGCTCTCTGTCCTGGTGCACAGCAGCTCAGCCGACAGTCCCCAACTCACTGCCGCTTGGGCCCCAAGAAATCCCAAGAAGTCTTGAACAGGACACGGAGGAAGAGATGCTTCTGGGACCCCAGGGCCTTTCGGTCCATGGGTCGCCCAGCATGGAGATGGCCCTGAGCATTTTCTGCCATGGTTGCTCAGACAGGCACCCAATGTCGCTTGAGGGTGTGAGCCAGAAATACCCTGAGGGGGTACGCTGGGGCTGGGGTGAGGGGGTAGGGCGGTGGGGCGTTGGGGGTGGGAGGACCATGTCCAAACTTATTTCGCAACTGGGATCAAAACGCGGAGTTGAGTTTACGTGAGACATTTGTGAGACGTCTGTCGTTCTCACTGGTGTAATTATTAGAGAAAGCCAAGACCCGCTTTGTTTGCTGGTCTCCATTTTAATCAGCAGCCTCCGAGGTTTGAGAAGCAAGACGAGGGTCTGCTCCCAACCGGGGTTTGTCCAGAAGGAACATGGGTGGGAAGAAACGGCCACAGGTTTCCCCACATCTTGACGTCCGAGGGACTTTTTGGGCTTCTGATAGCGTTGAGTTTGGGCCTGACAAGATCACCTCAGACTGGTGACTGGTGCCTGCTGAGTGGGGGGGGGGGGGGGGGGGGGGGGGGGGGGGTCCGTTGGGGGTCCCAGCATCCTGGATTCCCCTTCCCCTGTAGGCTGAGAGAACCGGTAGTTTTCCCTCATCGGGGTTTCCTTGTGACGCTGGGCCAGAGAGAGCTTTCTAGCGACTGCGTGCATTTCCTGGCATGATTTATATACTTCATCATATGGACCCAAATGCCCTTTAAACATAAAGGCAATTGAATGTAACAGTTGGGAGTTCTTAGCATGTTCATAGCAAACTGGGACTCTGAGTGTCCCAGAAGGAGCATCTTACGTGGAAGAGATTTGTCCAAAAAGGAGGAACACCCCTCATTAAACACCCAACGTGAACTCATGCTGTTGTGGGAAAGCAGCTTTTTACATTCTGATCTTTAGAGCGCAGGGATCCAGTGAACTCTGGCTGTGCCCCCTTCCCGGGAGCCTGCAGGCAGAACTCTGGGCCCAGAGCTGCTGTCTCCTCTCTCATCTTTGCGCTGTCTGTGGAAGATCTTGAACTCGTGAAATGTTGGCCTGGGGTGACGCTGCTTCAGTGGGCTGTTGTTTTCTGGGTACAGGCCTACCTACGGTAGTGTGTGGTTTGAGGAAATTGAGGTGTCGGGATAAAGGTTTACAGAAACTGGGGAAACCCTTTGGTCGAAAGCATACGTGGGCCCCGTTGGCAAGGATATGGTCTTGGGAACGTTGAGTCTTTGGACTCAACCAGGTCTCCTCGGTACCCCGCATGACCAGCTCTTCCTCGGCCATGACTGACAGGTAGACGGCCGTCGTCTCGCCTCCAGAGAAACGTGGGCTGACTTTGGTGCGGGAGGCCTGTGTGTGGGCTTTTCCCCCTACTCCCTCACCCAGCAGCGTGTTTGATGAGAATGAAGGGGCCCATGCCTGCCTTCAGTTCTGAGCATTTAATATTTGTCTTTTCTTCTCGTTGTTGATAATCACTTCAAGAGTGTTTAGGCATGGAGACACATTTGATCTTCAAGCTCTAGTCAGAAATTTCACTGGAGCCACTCGGTCTTGGGACTTTGTGATGCTCTTTGTGCTGGGACTGGGGAAGTCTCTCTTCCCCAAAGGCCCCCAAAGTGTGGTCTTTCTGGTTGTATTTGGGAGCACAAGGTACGTGAGAGGACAGTTAATGAGTAAACCTCACCACACGCACACACTCACACACACGCGCACGCCCACACACACACACACACTACTTGTTCCCTTCCTCACCCAGTCATCCAGGGTAGGATGAGATGTCAGAAAGATATGACCCTTTTCAGTTACTGTGAAACAGTGTTTTCAGACGCCCTTGGATCTTGGAACACAAGCATTGTCCAATGACTGGTAACGACCACCAGGAATAAAATACTTCTGAGGGACCTTCTTCTGATCAGAGAGGGGGTGGGGGAGCCCGCAGAAGACATAGCCTGCTTTGAAATCCCCAAAGCTCAGCCTTCCAGAGAAAGCGGGGGTTGGTTGAGAATTCACTGAGAAGTAAGCTGGTTCTACTCTGATCCCATGGGCTGTTTGAAAAGTCCTTGAAAATGTGAGGTCCCCAGCCCTGTGTGGACCCTCTGGCCCCCTTTCCTCTGAACCACAAGGCAGAGAGAGAAAAACACCCGCCGTTAGGAAGACTGGATGCACATTGGGGGTGCTGTTTCTTTTCTCCAGGGGGGCAGTAGCAGAGGGACGGTTGGGGGGAATGATGTTATTTACTGATACTTGGAGTTCAAGAGTGGAAAAGAATTGTTTCGTGTGGACGTCCTTTGTAACAGCACTCCTGGGTGAGACTGGGCTGGGCGGGAGCAAAGCGCTTGGGGGCCAGTGTCGGGCATCATAAAGGAAGGAACATTCTTGGCTGACTTCCCCTGCTGGGCCAGGGCTTCCACATGATTGCAGATGTATGGGGGAAATAGGTGTGGACGGCCCAGCCTGGGACTAATGACCACATCGTGGGTCTGTTAGCAATCAGGGCCCGTTTCTGTTTAGTTAGTGACTGAGGCAGGCATACTGTGTGTGTGTGTGTGTGTGTGTGTACCCAGACAGGCCCTGGTAGGTAGTCGGTCCTGCTGATGTGCCTGTACTCACTTCTCCTGTGGAGGAGGTGGGCCGGGGTGACCTTTGACTTTCTCAGATGTGCCCAGACCTTTCCATAAAAGAGGGATGATGGGGATGGGGAAAAGGGATGACGGTTCCCCTGATCGGCACTGGGGTTTCCCTCTCACCTCTGAGCCCCTCTGGGGCACTGATGACTTTGCCATAGACCTGACAGGCTGGCCCCACTGCTTTGAAACGCACACACGATGCCTTCCTACGCAGCGTCTGTATATTGTCCTTTTTCTGAATGGTAGGGGAAAGAGGAAACAAAAGTAAGTGACAAATTCAGCAAGAGAAAGATTTCCTTGATTCGAGATAAGTCAAGTGTGGAAAGGAACTGGAGAAATTAGTCTGCTCTTTGCTGCCCTTGGTGGGGATCCACTGGTCCAGCTATCAGAAGCCCTTAATGCCTTGTAGCGAGGCCTAATTGGCTCACAACAAATGGGCCATTTTCGTCCGGTGCAATGTGACTTTTGGTGGTGCTTTAATATTTGAGGGAAGGGAGGCTTGGCTTTTTAAAGCAGGAGCAATTTCACGATTCTTATGCCGTGACTATTTCTAAATTGTCTGGGCATAAATCTTTGGATGCCTTCCTGCTTGTGTTCACGCACCCACCTCCCCCGCCCCGCCCCCCCCCCCCCAATCCACACAGGCCTGAGCAGTTGTAACAAAAAAAAAGAAAAAAAAATTCCCCCCCACCCCCAAGAAGAAGTTCTTGCAAAGTTTTGGCCCCACTCAGTTTTAAGTAGCTTATTGATCTTAGTATGGTCAATTTTTGTTGAATTTGTAATCCTGTTAGGCCTCCGGGAGAGGCATGATTAATTTACTTGTACATTTCACTGTTTTGGGTCAGTTTAGTTAATAAGCATTTATTTTGTACTCAGTGCGTGTGAAACATTTTGCTGGGATTAGGTGTGTGTGTGTGTGCACATGTGTGTGTAACTTTTCGAGAAACGAATGGTTTGATTTCCAAAGAAGGAAGAAAAAGTATGCGGAAGTCTTGGAAGCTGGGGGAAGGAAAAACAGAGCAAAGGAGTCAGCAGCTTTGGCCTTTCCAAACGCTGAGTCTCTCAAGGGGAGACTGTGTGACTGTGGCCCTGTGGGTGCTTCAGCTGCTTTTTCTGGGTGCACCTCTTCCTCTCTGGCCTCCCCACAGCCTGTCTTTCTGCTTCCAGGATGGGTTAACATTCCACTTTTACTATTATATATATATATTTTAAAGACAGGTTTTGGCCCTAACAGTTTTAGAGCAAATGATTTCCTGGACACCCTCATTCCCTTTGCTTAATCCTCGCACACCAGCCTCCACCGAGGCCTTGCTTTTGCAGACTGAGGGCCTGACGGGAGTATTTTCGGCACCGAGCCAGCCTGGAATGAACTTGAGGTGCTGAGGAAACAGGCATTTGGAGAGATGAGGATACAATTTCTTTTTTTATGTGGGCCCGTTAAAATCTAATGGACATTGGGGTCTGGCTTTAAATTCGGAGAGGGTCTTTATCTAACCCTTAAAACCAAAGTCGTTTCCGGTAATTACGACGCCCCAGGCTAGGCCACTAAATCTTCCAGAAACTTGTCTGGAGGACTGGTGGCAGGGGTGGGAGCGGCAGAGGGGCACACCTGTTACCTGTATCGGCTATAATTATGACATTTCTAGACTCCGGGTTTTAAAAGAAAGATTTATGGGCTAGGCAGTGCCGGAAGTGAGCAGCCTGAGGTGTTCAGGCCCTTGGCAGTGCAATCACAGAGGCCCCCACGCTGGTGCCCGTCACAGCCCCAGCATTTCCTTAATGAATTAATTTAGCTCCCCGACATTTGGTATTAAGTAAGTAGTTATTTTGGGAATCCGAGAGAGAAAGAGCTGGAAGACTTTTTTAAAAAACTTTTTTTGAAAGAAAAAAAAAAAGTACTGCATTTTGATGTTGGAAACGAGTGAGTATGGAGAGGGAGCTGGTGTGGGGGAGGACAGGTTTGCTGGGACACTGCGGGAGTGGCAGAACACAGCCAAGCAGTCTGTCCTGCCTGTGTTTTCACTTCTTTCCAGAAGGGATTTTTTTGTTGTTGTTAAGATCGGTGGAGGCCACAACACCCAAACTCCATGCAGTTTGTTTGGAAGTATTGTTTAGATTACTCTCGCTTTTTTAAATTGAGAGAAACTTAGTTTAATGGGAAAATAGCAGTATTGCTATCTTGGTGTGTTTGCTTTAGCATTTAAAAATAGTTTGTTTTCATATCCTGAATTTCATCCTTTCTGTGTTTGCTTGTTTGATAGAAACCCGTGTGTGTGTGCGTGTGTGCGTGCTTGCGTGCGTGCATGCACGTGTGTGTGTGTGTGTGATAAACCAGCATGCATATTTAGGCAGTCGGCTGCAATCTCACAACCAAAAATCAGTTGCAATTTTACAGCTGGCTAAAGGGACTCAGAGCATTTGCTTTTAACTTAAACCATCTTTTCCCTTCCCTCCCCATCAGCGCACCCCTCCCGTCCACCTCCCCAGTCTCCCCCTCCCTCAGCAATATTTATTTCTTTCTTAAAAAAGGAATGCTGGGCCTGTTTGCTGAGGCCCCTGTTGGAATAGATTTTCAGGGGTTATGTATTAAATGTGTTTGAAGGCGACTTCAGCCCTCAGCCTGGTTCGTCCCAGTACTAATGGTAGCAGGGCCTATTATAGAGAGGCAAAGAATATTGTAAATGGCTTATGCAGAAAAACCATTTAGATAAAAATGCAATTTTCCCTTCTGCATAGAGTGCTAAGAATTAATAGCACATTCTTTCTAAATGGGTATTTTTATATTATATTTCCCCCCTAATGAAATTCTTTTCCCAAACAGGAGTATGTTTCATTTTCAACTTTAGAGTAGAACTGATCTGTTTTTAAGCCTGCAAAAACGGGTGTCCCAGTTTTCAGCAGACCCCTTGCCCCCCATGCTGTGCCCAAGATTTTTTGAAGTTAGATCCTGGAGAGGATGGAAATGACAGTTCTGTCTTTTTACTGTCCCTGATAAGGCTGAAAATAGGGAGAGGACTGGGGTTGGGCCACAGTTTGGCTTTTCCTTTTTTCTTCCTGGGATGGGTTTGGGGACACTGGGTCGTTTAACAACTTGGGAATTTGGTCCTGAACTTGGAGCTGTTTATGCTCAGCCAGGCCTGGGTAGGGGGCTCACCTCTCTCATCTGTCCTGTCTCCTGACTTCTTTGCTACTCCCCAGGAGATGTAGGTGCCCCCATTATGTGACAGCTGTGCAAGAGGATGTTTTCAGCACTCCCCTCCCCTCACTGAGGTGTGGTCCGGTGGCTCAGCTCTCCACCGCACCTGTGTAACCATTTTGGGAGGCATGGAAACTCAGAACTTCTTAGCAGGCCAACCTCATGCACGGTGGGAGGAGCCTGTGGCAGCTGGTTGTAAAAGCCTGCAAGCTCCTGCACTCCGGCCGTGGACCAGTGTCTGCTGACCCAGTTTTTCCTGCCCGGCTGTGTGTGTCAGTGGAGATACTGGGTGGACTTGCGCTGGCCACTTAGCTGTCTAGATGTGACAGATGTCAACGCTGCTGTGCATGTGCTGCAGTGTGTGCTTGTTGTTTTCGCTGTTGAAATTGCACTAAGGTGAAGGCTTAAATAAAGTTCAGAATGAGAAGCAACACCCATGTTTGTACCCCTTCTCAATAACATTTCAACGGAGAGATCCGAGGCTCAGAGAGGGTGAGCAACTTGACCAAAGTCACACAGCATAGGTGCCGAGGAAGGGTTAGACTACCACTGACCCTTGGCCTTGGCTTTCCCTTTCAGATGCCTGACCCCCTCACCTAGAAGCTAGGATCTGATTTTGCCTGGCTAAACCTTATGCAGACCAGGGCTGGGATTTCTTTAAGCCTTAAGTTTCCAAACCTTTCGTGGAAAGCAGCCTGGCAAACATATTCTGCTAACAGCTGCTCTAGAACCCTTCCTCTTATGGAGGAGACATTGCACAGGAGGCCATTCTGGGTCTTGGGCCACCACCGTGGTACAGATCCCATAGGTAGGTGGTCTGCATTTTATTTCTGGCCCTGGAACTCTTCTGAGCCACTTCAGTGCTCCCAACTTGGTTTCCTTCATTGATAAAATCGAAAGAAGGGGAAAAAAATAGTGCTTCCTTTATAGGATTATTGTAAGGACAAAACAGGAGGATGATAATAAGTGGTTAAAAGCACAGGTGCTTTTGAATTTAAAATGCCGCCTGAATTTAAACCCTAGTAGGTCCATTTCCTAGCTGTGTGTCCTTGGGTAGGTTGCTTAACTACTCTGTGCTTCCATTTCCTCATCGGTGGAAGAGGATAATAATCGTTCCTATCTCAAGTGGCTGGGAAGAGTCAGTGAGTTAATATATGCATGCTTCAATGTTCAGAAAACTGCCCAACGCAGGGAGCTCAGGACCAGCCCCAGCTTTTACTGACCGCTTACTGTATGCCAGAAGTTTCGTGTGTCATGTCATAGGTCCCTTTGAAGTGGACAGTGGCATTTCTGCTATGGTTTGCCCCATCTTGGGTTGAGAGAATGGATCACAGCGAGGCCATGTGGCTTGTTGTGGGCAATGGAGTGGTGCCGGCCAGAGGGAGCATCGCCAGCTCGGGAACTGTAGGTCTCTGGCCAGGTCTGGGCTGGAACCCACCGTCCCTGCAGCAGCACTCTCTGGCCTCTCGGCAGGGCCGTCTCCTACAGCAGGGCAGCCGGGCCCGCCCGGTGCAGGCTGGGAGGACGTGTCCCAGCCTGGTGGGGTCAGCCATGGCTGGGCACGGGTCGCTGGCGGCAGGATGGCCGTGCAGCGGTATTTTTCTTCCGCCTGACAGCTCCCCCTGTGCTCAGAAGGAACAGTTCCCTGATATGCGTGAGTAATGGTCAGCCTTCTTGTTGAAGGAATTCATGAGATGAGCCGGTCCGGCCTCCGAGCACTTTGCCAGGAGCCTGCACGGGCCATAAACAATCTTGGGAGCTGGCAACAGAAAAAATTAAACCCCTGTGTCTGTCACCTGAGGTGGGGCCTCAGGAACCTGGCAGGCTCTGGTTGTAGTTAAGGAGGGGAAAGGGAAAGAGGGAGGGAGAGAGAGAGGGAGAAGAAAGACAGGGGAGACAGAGAGGAGAACACAAGAAAGCAAACTTGGGGGAGAATGTCCCAGCCCAGGTGAGGGCAGAATGAGGAGAGGGCTTAGGGGGTGACTAGGCCTGGATTCGAATCCCAGCTCTGTTACTTGTGAGTGTGTGACCCAGAGCAGGTGGCTCACCTCTCTGAGGAGCCTCAGTTTCCTCACCCATCACACAAGTCTAATCCCTGTACCCCTCTCTGAGGGCTGTGTGGGGTGCTTGAGCTCTGTCCCCTGGGGCACTGAACAGTAGGGTAGGTTGTGAGAGGAAGGGCTTTGGAACCGGGCTGTGTGGGGTGCTTGAGCTCTGTCCCCTGGGGCACTGAACAGTACAGTAGGTTGTGAGAGGAAGGGCTTTGGAACCGGCCATCATCCTCTGCTTCCACATGGGGCCCTTGGCCAAGTTTTAGCAACTCTTCCAGCCCTCCATGGAAATTGGGGTGAGTGACACACCTCCCCTAGGGCCCTGTTCTCCACCCAGGGGATTATATGATGCCCCCACCCCCTGGGGCGCGCTTGGAGCTGTTTTTGGTTATCACAACAGCAAGGAGAAAGGGCGCTGTTGATGCTGCTAAATATTTTGCAATGCCCCCACCAGCTTCACCCCTCCCCTCCCCTCCAAAGAATTACCCAGCCCTAAGTGTCAAGACTGAGAAGCCCTGAATGACACGAGGAACTGCAGGGAAAATAAGGAGCAAGGCAGAAAAAAATTGAATGAAAAAGCATCTGGCATATTTGTTCATTCAAAAACATGTATCAAGCACGAACCACATGACAACACTGAGAGGATGTGAGAGGTGCTGGGATGCAGGGGTGGGGTGGAGCGAATGGACAAAGCCCCTGCTCTCTTAGACTCATGAAGTGAACAGGGTGGGGACCAAGGCTCAGAAGGGGACGAGCATCAGCGTGTCTCAGTGAGATGGTGCAGGTTAAGCTCAGGTTAAGCTAAGCCCTGAATGATGAACAGGAGATGGCCAGGGTGAGCTGGTAACTGACCCTCTTAAGGGAGGAGTTCCGGGGCGGGGGAGGACTCTGCTTTGTGGCATTTGCAGATTCCTCTGGTGTAAATACTTCGAGTGGCACAGAGCAATGTAAAGGCACTGGCTTGCAGAATTCCTGAATATTTAACAATAGGTTCCCACACCCTGGAGCAGCTGTATCAAGCACTACAGGAAGGGTGTTCCAAGCAAGGGGGCAGCAAGTGCAGGAACCCCAGGACTGAGTGGGCTTTTCCAGGAACGGGAGGGGCTGGCTGGTGGGGGCCGGGGAGATGGTTCAGGCAGCAGGGATCGGGCCACTTGTTGTGGCGGTCACACCAGGAGTCTGCATTTTATCCCGGGGAGCCAGGGGAGGGCGAGGGCGAGGTCTGATGGCGCGTAGTAGGTGTGCAGTGAACGGTGTTGCATCTGAGTCCCAAGCAGCTGAGAAAATGTCAGTTTTCCGTCTCTTCCCTCCTGCCTGGCCCCTCCCGAGGAGCAGTAGTTTGGCAGCACCCGTGTCCTGGGTTAGGGCAGGGGGTGTTCCAGCTGGCCCCCCACAGGGCACTCAGCCTGCCACAGGTGGGGGTCGCGGGGGATGTCCGCCCTTGCCCAGAGCTGGGCAGGCCGTGATTTATGTCTCAGCCCAGGGAGACTCTGTTTCCTTCTTTTCCCAGGCATTGTTCTCCAGGTCTGACAGAGGTCACCCCGACAGGAAGGCGCAGACCCAGCTGGGGACCAGCCCGAGGAGGTGCAGAGGGCTGAGCCTCTGGGTGACCCGGGCCTGACGTCACCTTCTGGAAGCTTTTCTTTTGCTTTCCTCTCTGACTCTCTGAGTTGCAAAAGAATCTAAAAGGCCGAAGTCATCAAGTGCCAATGACACCAAGCCCCATTTTACAGATGAGAAAACCGAGGGGAAGAGAGGCTGAGACTTGCCCAAGGGCACTGGGCTGGGACGGGGGAGTAGTGTGGCTTCACCTCTGGGCCTGGGAGTCTATGCTCAGCACCACTAAGGTCCAGAAGGGAAGCCGGTTTCCCAGCAACAGATGCTCAAATAAAAACCAACTACTGTCTTGACACTCACGCCCCTGTGCAGTTGCCAGCGTGCCATTAACCATTCAGATCATCACCTTCTGTTCCTCTGGGGGAAGGGCCGGTGGACAGAGCCTGAGGCCTGGGGTCTGGGCCGTGTCTAGGGCCAAGGCCCTCAACCTCACAGAGTCTTGGTTGGCCTGTCTGTCAAATGGGGCCAGTTCTGGGCTCTCCTAGGGCCCCGGAGCTAGCAGGGAGCAGGGAGCAGGGAGCTGGGAGCTGGGCATGTCCCCTGGGTATCTGTATCTGTTGCCTTCTTTCTTTGTGCCCTGCAGCCAGAATAAGACAGACCTCATGCCTTGGGGGGAGGGAAGTCCCCACCTAATAAGTAGAGAAAAAGGACAATTGCATTGTTGTTCTACAGGAAATTTGCCAGCGTGAGGTGAGGAGAGAGGGTCTGGGGTGGGTCTCCCAGCCAGGATAGCTAGGAGCCTCTGACATGAGTCGAGACCCCAATCAAGACAAAGTGACAGTGTCCCCAGGGCTGGGCCCTGCCTCAGTGGCCAGTAGAGGTCACTTTAAAGGTCGGTGCAAAGGGCTTTGTCAGCTGCAGGCTGCATCCCTGCACCCTAACACCCCGAGACCTAGGAGGGATGAAGGGGGCTTCTTCATCAGCAGGGTGGGCCTAGGTCAAGGTCAGGGATCGTAGCCTCTGTCTCTGCAGGGGTGAGTGAGAAAAAGGCGGCTCTGGACACTGCAATTCCCAGCCCTGCTGGGCTCCTCTCTCTATTCCCAGCACTGGTCCTAGCAGCTGTTCCCTTTGGATTCTTTTACCACCCTGAGACTCAGTTTCCTTTCTCTCTCTCTCTTTCTCTTTTTAAAGATTTACTTATTTATGCACACAAGAGCAGGGGTACAGGCCAGAGTCCAGGGCGGTGAGAGGAGTCACCAGAGACAGAGTGGGGAGCAGAACAGACAGATGGATTGAAATCCACTGCCGAGGGGAGCAGCGGGCAGGCAGGAGAGGTCTGCTGTGCCCTGTGGGTCCCCTCCCTGGCTAGGGATTGAACTCACGCTGCAGTGGCTGCGCTCAACCCTCTGAGCCACCAGAGAGGCCCCCTCAGTTTCCTTTTGTAGTTTTGGGTTAAATAGGGTCGTGGAGGGAATTAATGAAAAGCCCAGTGTCTAGCCTATCGTAGAGATCCCTGAACCCTGACATAAATACAGTGCTTCCCACCTCCGGCAAGGAGGACGCGGGAGCCGAGATGTGGAGGGGGTGGCATGATGCAGAAAGTGGGGGAGCAGGAACTCTATTGTGGGGTCACTCCTCCCCTAATGGGCTGTGAGAAGTTACCTGCAGAACTCTGGGGGGTGATCTTGGGTGCTCTCAGGGTGGGGTGCAGAGTGGGATGGCGGCCACTGGGGTTGGCAGAAGGTCCCCAGATGGCTTGATGCTTTAGCACAACGCCAAGTGAGAAAATGGATGAGACAAAAACTGCATTTCATGGAACCTCTTTGAGTTTTCAGGGTCCTCACCCTGGGTACTCAGTTCTTAGATTCTCTGTTGTGTAGGGCTTGAAAAATCATTCCCTTGCTGGTGTTAGGAAACTTTCTAAACATCATAACAACAGTGCTGAAAATCCGCACCAGAATATTCATCACACCTCCTATTCTGTGCGTGATGAATATTCTGTGTTCTTCACGGGGTTATAAGACCACGTGTGTGTAGCCTTTAAAAACTGTGCCTGGCTGGTAGAAAGCCCATGACTGTTACCTGCTGCTTTGTCACTCATTGTCCTGGGTCCCCTACTCCCTGTAGGACTTTCTTCCTGCTGTGTGTGTGTCTCCCCAATTCTGTGTAATGATGAACAAGCCTATTTGCTGGGGATTTCTCTCCTCTTCTCCTCCGATCTTCTGCTTCCAACATTCATGTACAGTTTAATCCAACAAAGGTAGGACTGTAAAGAAGATGCAGCAACTTACCTGCCTAGGATGGGGTACATCCATATCCCGCCTTTGTTTTCATGACCAGTTCCCGGGGCACGGGAAACAGAATTCTGGCTGTGGTACCCCAAGTATTGGCTCCGTTTCCCTCTCCCTTGTGGTCGTCTCCCCCTCCTCTTTTTCCCTTCTTTCCCTTTCATTCCTGGAACAATTGTCCTAGCCAGTTCCTTTGGGTTCCTCCACACTCCCTGCCAAAAACAAAAACCATTCTTAACCCCAGATGACCAGGCCTGCAGTCGTTTTGTCTGGTATGTGGCGTCCGCTTGGGGGGCTGGGGGGGCATGCATGCTTCCAATTTATATTCCGGTATGCCAGCTTCCAGGGGAACAGGGACTGGGGAAGAAAAGGCGTCCAGGAGCAGGAATCCAGAACTACTTGTTTTTAAGAGAGGAGAGAAAATGAGGGAAGGGCCATAAGCTCCGGAGTGTGGGGCCACCCCAGGGTGCAGGAGCTAGTCTGGGTCAGGCCAGGCCTGGCCTTTCATCCCCCTTATTCCCCACTTGTTAGCCGTGTTGTGGGTTTTGGATTTTACTCTGTGTTCTATTTGGTTATTATTATTTTTTAATGAGGTCAGACTGAAAATCCATCTGCCTGGCCTGCCTGCCTAGGTTTGAAGGCAATTAAACTGGAGACTAACCTCTTAATTAGGGTTTCCCTGTGTAAATCTCATTTGATAAATTCCTTATCATCCTTGGTTTTAACTACAGCGCGTCCTAGAGAGGGGATTGAGCTCCCCCTGGGACCTCTAAGTGAATCCCCCCCAGAGAGGCTGCCTTCCTCTGCAGAGAGGGGGGCTCTGCCAGCCAGAACCTCCCCCAGGAAGAGCTGGTAGAGAGGCCCCTTTCAGGGTTAATTAATCAGAAAATGTAGTGGTGGCCGGTGATTCTACAGGGCTAGTGGGCCACCTTTCTATTCTCCTGTTCCCCCTGCTGCCTCCCTTCTGGGCCTTTCTTTTAAAAAAAAAATGTTTTTTTGGGTGAGCTGAACTCTGCTAAAGGAAATCTGCAACACCCCTCCTTTTTCCTTGCCACCCCTCCCGCTTCTACCCAACCTAAGTTTGTCTGTGTGCTTGGTTTAATTTTTTTCCTTCCCTTTTTTTAAATGCAAGTGCGGCTGGGAGTGGAAATGTCAGAGGTCAGGCTTCAGGCAGCGGGGAGCAGGGGGCAGCCTTGGCTCTGTCTCTGCCACTGGAGCCATCGGAGCTGAGCTTAACTCTTTGGTGCCCAGTCCCTGCCTGTGGGTCCAGGCGCTTCTTCCTATCTTCTTCACTAGATTGAGGCGGGCTTTGACATTGGGACTCCTTTTATTTATTTTTAAAGATTCGTTTTATTTATTTATGTGTATAAGAGCTGGGGTGCAAGACAGAGGTGCGGGGGATGAGCGGATCCACCAGAGACAGAGTGGGGAGCAGAACAGACAGGCAGATCAACTGAGAAACACTGCTAAGGGGAGCAGCGGGGAGACAGGAGAGATCTGGGACTCCCTTATTTAAGGTTTTAGGCTAAAACCACTTCCACGTGGGACTCAGCTTGGGGTGGGGAGCAGTCACAGTAGGGTCCCTACATGACTGTCCAGCTGGATTTTTGGTGCCAGTGGCATGTGCTGAGCCCTGAAGGTGTGCTGGGCTCCACGAACGTACCCCTGATTGGGATGGGGTTTGTGGGGCAGGCTGTAGGCCTGTCAGCCTCCCAGAAGACAGCCCCCTTTGCACATGGGGAAACTGAGTCCCAGGAGGGCTGATGAGGAGCTGAGTCTCCAGTTGCTGCTAGTTGGGGGTGTGACTGGGGCCCAGCTCTCCTTGTTCCCTCGCTTCCTCTTTACCAGGAAGAGAGTGCCCCCCTCTTCTCCCCTAAGTCCAGTAAGAGGAGAGGCCCGACTTGGGGCTGCGCTTGGACTCAAGATGCCACCGCCCATCGAAGGTGGGGGCAAAGAATGATTGCTGAGCAAGCGCCAGGTACCACCAGCGTCTTCACACTCCTGTGAAGCAGCTACGAATGTTGACCCATTTTACAGATGAGAAGGGTGAGGCACACACAGGAGAGGACCTGCCTGTGGGGGTGATCAGCCTGTGGCAAAGGCCCATCTGGCCCCCCACCTTTCTGGGCCTGGGGGTGCCGCTGGTCCCCGGAAACAGACAAAAACATGCACAACTTGCTCTCCGTGAACGCTGGGTCTCCAGCATGGCAGAGCTGCCTGGGGCAATGGCGAGACGCATGGTCTGTGGATTAGGACTTAGGAGAAGGTGCATGAGGTTGCGCATCATCGGGCTCAGAGGGCTTTGGGCCCAGCAGTGGCTCCGGTGAACACTTGGCAGAGTTGACCCTGGCACCTGGGCCCACGTGGGAGGGACGATGAAGGTCATCTCTGAGCTTCATCTGCGAAGTGAAGGAGATGGCAGTGCCAACCTCATGGGTTTCTGGGGGACTCATCCTGTTCATACACACAAAGCCTTTAAGATCAGTGATGCGAACCTGGTGAGTTTCATCAGCCATTATTATTATTTTAAAAGATTTATTTATTTATGCATACAAACTGGGTACAGGCCAGAGGTGAGAAGGGTGAGAGGATTCACCAGAGACAAAGTAGGGAGCAGAACAGGCAGATCCACTGAAACACACTGCTGAGGGGAGCAGCGGGCGAGGCAGGAGAGGTCTGCTGTGCCCTGTGTGTCCCCTCCCTGGCTGGGGATCGAACTCCCGCTGTGCCACGGATATTTCCCAGTGGGGCGCTCAACCCACTGCGCCACCAGGGAGGCCCAGCCATTATTATTATCATCACTCCTAGTCAGGGAGGGCAGCATGCAGGTGCCAGGGCAGTCTCGGAGAGAAGCTGCCCATGGTCTCCCACTCCTCCTTGTTCAACCAGGAAGGTGAGGGTGTCCAGTGGGAGCTGGTGAGAGCTGGCAGCCGAGGGCGACTGCCCTGGGCCAGCGCCAGGGGGTGATCTGGGAAGCCCAGGCTGGGTGGCTCTGTGCAAACCACTTCATGTCTCTGTGCTTTGGCGGTGGGGCAGGAATGCCAGCGTCCTTGCTTGGCCGTGGCACGAGCCTGGGTCTTGAGCTTGACCTGCAGTGGGAGCAGATGGTGCTTGCTTCATGGCTGAGACCCACCCTGCTGGCTGGGCCTCAGTTTCCTCGCCTGGAATGGGGAAGCTGTGGTGAAGCGTAGAGGAAGTGATACACCCAGACGTGTTTTGCAGGCTCTGAAAAAGCTGTTCAGACACCAGAGCTTATTATTAGAATAATAGAAAGGGGGGTCGTTTCTCTACAGGGCAGAAAGGGATTGAAACACATGAAGGCAGCTCCAGCTCCCCGGGAAGATGTTTGCTCTGGATCTGCCCCAAGGGGGCACCGGGGGTGGTGAAGAATCAAGTAGATTAAAAAGAGCAAGATGGTTTGGGGGGCCGGAATACCTGTTCCGTTGCGTGGCCTCAAGTGAGTGAGTCCCACTGCCATCCTGTGCCTCTGTTTTCTCATCTGTGAAATGGGAGCAGTAGAGCAGCTGACTCATAGGGTAGCTGAGAGCACTGTGAAGGGACACATTCAAGGTGCCGGCCTGGGGTCGCCCCCATGCCTTGTGTCTGGTCGCCCGCTCATCGGTCACCGTGACAACCGCTCAGGCCAAGCTGAGCCTGGAAAGGTCTTTGGAACTGCCTGAAGCGGAACTTGAGTTCTCCCCTCGCCGGCCTGTGGCCTCCCTTCCTCCCTCCCCCTGAAACCAAAGCCGGGCATCTGTTTCCCCAGGAGCTGCTTAATATTCTGCCGTGGTAAAATGAACTCATTGGAGCCACCCGAAAACAGCTGAATGAACCCCCCCCCCCGGCGGCCTTTCAGAGCGGCTCCAGACCCCCCTCAGGCTGGCAATGACAGCAGCTGTGGGAGAGGGGCCCCCTTTTCTTCTTGTTGTCCTGGGGGAATGTGTGCCCCCAAACGGGGCTCCTGGAAAGCTGAGTTGGGGGGCTGGGACTTGGGGAAGGAAGGCCCATTTGGGGCTGCAGATGTACTTCTTGGCATAGAATTTATGTATGTGGGGCTTCCTTGGGGAGGCTGAGAAAGCTGGGCCTCCTCACACCCTTCTCTTGCTCCTTTCCCACCCCCAGCCTCCAACCTGGCCCAGAGAGGTAAGAACTTAGCATGCAGACAAGGCTGTGTGAAGATGAGGAGGGTGATGGTGATGGTGATGGTGATGGCATAGCAGCGTCCGCTGAGCCCTTGCTGACTTTCTAAGCTCGTCATCGCCCCGTCTCGTTGACTCCTTAAACCAATACCCGATTTACTTCCTTTATTCCCATTTGACAGGTGAGGAAATCGAGGCCCGAGAGATGGACTGGCTTGTCCAAGATCACACAGCTAGGAAATGGCCAAGCAGGGCTCTAGCCAGAGCCTGGCCCTTCCCTTGACAGCGTGCAGATGTCTGTGCTTGGTGGTCTGGGGCCTAGGGGCCCCCTCTGTGAGTGGGGTGTGGGGGTGGTCTTAACATGCCCACCCTCAGGCTGTGGAGCCCTTCTCACAGGCATACAGTTGGTGCTCACTCAAGAGCTAGCCAGCCTTCTGTTTACGTGACGACTTTGTGACACCTGCTTCCTGTTGGGTCCAGAGCTCAGCGCCGCTCCCTTCTGCCACCCTGTCTCCTGTGTGGTTGGTTTGGGAAGCAAATGGTAACAAAGTGCTTCCAGGTAGAAGCCAAATTAATTTCATGTAATTATCCCTGATAAAATGAAAACATTACTTGCAATTAGTCTTGGGCGATTTCTCTAGTGAGAGGTGGCGAGGCGGTGGGGCGAAAATGGGCTGAGCTGGTGCCCACTGGGCCAGGGGCGGGGCCGTGGGCAGCTGGGGAGGAGCTGCCCGGGACTGTCCCCCTTGTCAGGACTTGAACCTGCAGCAGAGATTCTGCTCTAAGGCAGAGATTTCTGGGGAGGTCCAGGCACGAGGACTTTTTATCATCTCTTTCCACTGTCGTTATTGTATCTGAGAAGCCTCAGGAAGTAGACATGGACTTGGTTTTTCCAGCAGGGAGCCTGATAATGTGTCTGTATCTTGTCCTGCTACTCTGTTGAAAGTCCCCCATGATAGGCTGCAGAAACAGAATCTGAGGTTCCTCTGGTTTTCTGCTGGGGATTTCAATCTAGCAACATGTTTTCCCAGCTGCGAGGCATCAGTTAAATCATTTCACTGAGCCTCAGTCTTTCCTATCTGTAAAATGGGGGTAATTTTCTGTACTATTACCTATGAAGGATCAGATAGTTAAATCTTTTGGGCTTTGAGGGCCTTCGAGTCTCTGTCACAATGACCAACTCCCCCCCTTGTTCATGCACCAGCTGCTCCAGATAATGTACAAAGGAGTGGCCTTCACCGTGTTCTGATACAGCTTTAAGAATGACATTGGCTTTCGTGTAACTTTCATGTGTCATGAAGGAATCTCTTTTTTTTTGTTTGTTTTATTGCAACTGTGAAAAAAGTGTGAAAAAAAATTCACAGCTCACAAGATGAAACAAAAGTAAAAATACCCAACTCTAGACATTAGTTGGTGGCCAGATTTGGCTGGTAGGTTGTAGTTTACCCACCCTCTAGTTGACCCATGGAAAGTCCTCAGCACAGAGCTCAGCGCACGAGACCTGACCAATACATAGAAACTACCGCTGTTACGATTTTCTGGGTGGGAAGCACATTTTACGGGTATATTTAAGAGTAAGTTAAAAGCAGGTTTGAAACTACAGTGATGTTTGGGTGATGATAACAATAATCAATCCTCTTTTCTGTTTACACAGCATCTGTGCATGTTTTGTGAGTTCGCAAATCAAAGCAGGGCCAAGAACGCTTAATACAAGGAATCCTGTTGCAGGGAGACTAGTGCCCAGGCAGGGAAACGCCTTGGTCACGAGGTCACATACCTTGAGGCCACGTGGTTCTCGACCTGGCCCCTTACATACTGGAAAACACACTGGCCTGGATAAGCCTTACTTATCTGAGCCTCAGTTTCTCCACTGGGCAAGAAAGCCCTTCAAACTCCTGTCTACTGGAATCTCCGCCTCCACTCTGCTAAGTGGATGATGGAAGGTGAGACACTTCCTCCCCTCCAGGTCACCCTAGACCAACCTTCCTACCTCTTGTGTTTAAGGAATGTGGAGCCAACATGGAGAGGATTTGACTTGAGCAAGTCTTGTAAGAGGAGGCCAGGGATTGCGTTGCCTCAGTCGGGGTGAGGACTGTGAAACCACGTGGCTCCTGCTGAATGTCTTGGATGTCAATATCAGATTCTGATAGCCTCTTGGGGATCATATGTGCGTGGGCAGGTCCCCTCCGGTTTTGGAACCTCACTTTACTCATCATCTGGGAAAAAATAGATAATGCTATGTAGGTTGTCATGAGAATAAAAGAAGAGAGATTTGGGGCTAGTTACATAGATGATCGATAAATTGACATTATTATTATTATTACTGTTGTTATCATTGCTACTCTTAAGTCTTCAGTCACATCAATTCTAGGCCTCTTTTTTGACAACTGTGACATTTGAGTATTCAAGGTGGTGGGGAGAGTCAGTGGAGTAGAACAGGAGGCAGGAGATCCATTGTCTGATTTTGAGCAAGTGACTTTGTTTTTTATTTTTTTTTAAGATTTATTTATTTATGCATACAAGCACTGGGGTACAGGCCAGAGGTGCGGGGGGTGAGAGGATTCACCACAGAGAGCGGGAAGCAGAACAGGCAGATCAACTGAAGTACACTGCTGAGGGGAGCAGCGGGCAAGGCAGGAGAGGTCTGCTGTACCAGGTGGGTCCCCTCCCTGGCCAGAGGCAGGGATCGAACTCGTGCTGCAGTGGCTGCGGTTTGCTTCATAGTGTGTTGCTTAACCCACTGCGCCACCAGGGAGGCCCCGCAAGTGACTTTGTTTCATGGGGACTCAATTTCTTTTTAGTGATTGGATGTGGTCAGATTTACAGATTCAAAGTCCAGTGCTAATCTGGATTGATTAGTTGTGGCTGCACAGAGCACTGTGTTGAGAAAGACTCTGAGGCTGGGCGGGGTTGCACCAGAGGGAATGCTGCAGTTGACTAGCAATGTCTTCCATGAACTCAAGAAGAAATATGTTTTGGTGGGAGTCACAGGTGATTGATAAATCTTGAAAAGGTGACACTTGTGTGGCTCCTTCCAGTTCCAAATTTACTTCAGTCTGTGAAAACTTCAAATTTGGAAAATGATGGGTCTTGGCTTTTGTAAGAGAACTAGTTGGTAACTACTGATGCAGACTGGAAGACTGTAGATTCTAATTCTCCATCACTGCCATCCAAGAGAACCTTTTGCGATATTGGAGAGGTCCTATACCTATTGGGTTCTTTAGTGACCATTAGCCTTAGACAGTTGTTGAACACTTAAAATATGGTGAGTTGTGAAAGAAAAATTACTTTTTAAATTTAGAAAGTTGCACCATTGGGGGCAGAGGAAATAATTTTTTTAAAAAAAGAGATTTATTTATTTATGCATACAAGAGCTGGGGTACAGGCCAGAGGCACAGGGGGTGAGAGGATTCACCAGAGACAGAGTGGGGAACAGAACAGGCAGATCCACCAAAGTATACCGCTGAGGGGAGCAGCGGGGAAGCAGGAGAGGTCTGCTGTGCCCTGTGGGTCCCCTCCCTGGCTGGGGATCGAACTCGCGCTGCTGTGCAGCAGATGCTTCCCAGTGCGGCGCTCAACCCGCTGCATCACCAGGGATGACCAGGAAATAATTTTTTAAAAAGTCCCTTGTGACTAGTGGTGGCCATATTGGATAGTTCAGTTCTAGAATCATAGAGCCCCTGAGATTGTGGGGTCCCCGAGATCATTGATTTATACCCTGGTGGGTTGTTTGGGCAGAAATCCTGGGCACACAGATATGAGGCCGGGCAGCTGGAAACCACCTCTCCATTAGTTTTGCTCAGGCGGGTCAGCTCTGCACCAGAAGGTGAACACTTTTCTCTCTGCACTGCTCACCTCTCTGGGGACCAGTTTCCCTAGGGCTCAGCCCCTCCCCACAGCTGAGACCTGGCTTGGCTCAGCTTTCCCATCGGATGGTGTCTATGCCAGCTTCTCCGACCCCTTGGAGCCTCAGGAAACAGTCAGGTGTTTCCAGATGCAGAGTAGCAGGCTGAAAAGGAAGAGTGGGAAACAGGCTTTTAGAAAAACGGGCATCAATTTATATTCTTTCCTTTGCTCCTTCTCTCTCCCTTCTCTCCCCCTCCTCCTCCCTCTTTTCTTGCATGGGGGTAAATGTAGAAGAGCTTTGGGAAACTGACTTGGCTTCATCTTGCCTCAGTTGCTCCTCAGCTTTGTGGCGTGGGTCACAAGGTATCTCGCTGAAACTGTTTCTGCAGCCTTTGTTGATTTATTTTTTTAAAGATTTATTTATTTATGCATACAAGTGGTGGGGGCGGTGAGAGGATCCACCAGAGACAGAGTGGGTAGCAGAACAGGTGGATCTACTGAAATACACTGCTGAGGGGGAGCAGCGGGCGAGTCAGGAGAGGTCTGCTGCGCCATGTGGGTCCCCTCCCTGGCCGGGGATCGAACTTGTGCTGCAGTGGCTGGTGATAACTTGATAGCGCTGAGACTTAACCCCTGTGTCACCAGGGAGGCCCCTGTTTCTGCTTCCTTTAAAAGGGAATGACAGACCCTCCTGCCGAAGGCTGATGGGAGGTGCCCACTCAGTAATGTACAGGCATCATTTAGAATGGTGTCTGGAATGTGGGTCCCTTTCATGGAAGGGAAGAAAAAGAAATAAGGCGTTAGAGTGCTGGAGGCTAATTTAATGAATTCCAAGGCCTTGCATCGGCTGTGGTCCCTCTCAGTAAATTTTGGGACAGGTCAGTGGGCTAACTCTTGTGTCTTTGGTATCCAGGAAGCCTTGTGAAATTCATATTAAGATCTTCGACTCAGGATGTGGCTTGAATCTTCCATTTTTTGGGTAATTCTTTAGGGCTTGTTCCTGTGCCCAGAAATGGATGCAGTTAGCACCTACTAATTGAAGGCTCGCTATGTGCCATGCCCAGGCCCACAGTGGTGAACAGGAGAGATGAGGCCCTGATTTCATGCAACCCACATGCTAGGTGCTATGACCAGGAGTAGGGAAATTATGAGAAGTTGGAGTTAGCATGATGGGTTATAGAATGATAGGCACTGTAGTCCACAGAGGGATTTGAAGAGACCTGGCTGAGGAAGAGTTAGGCCTATAAATGGAAAAGGGACAGCAGTGGGAAGGAAGAGGGGAGAGCTGGCAGGAGCACTGTGGCCACCACTTGGTGACAGCGTACTGAAAACACCATTATCAAGCAGTACGGGAGGACTGAGTGTTGACTTTGGTAGGCAGGCTGGCCAGATCCTCTGATCTGGTCCCACTTCTGCTCCTGATCTACCTCTCTGGCCTTAGTTTCTTCAGTTCACAGCACCTGCCAGCCCAGACTTCCTAGGGTCCAGTTCTGCCTTTCGCAGGGCCAAGGGACTGTGACTTTTGCATAAGACTGGGTCTTCATCCTGCTTCTCCACATCTGAGACAAAGGTCAAATCTGGAAAATCCTTCCAAGAGGTAGGGTGTGGGTTTTGCAAATTGTGTCCTGTCCAGGAATATTTGACAGAAGGTGAGGCCAGGGTTGAGTTAGTTGCCTACCACCCATCTCCATGCCTGCCTCTCCCACACTCCCTGCCTGGAAGGAATGCGGTAGCCCCTGCCTTCCCCTCGGGGCCTACACCCCACCTTCTTAGGTCAATCCCAGAGGCACACTTTGGGTGTCGCATGCCCAGGGGGTGAACGATCAACATCTTTCAGTGCCCACTTCCACCCCCAGTATACGGATCAACCAATGCTTCTTGACAGTCCACAGCATCATTTGGGGTGGGGACCCCACTTGGCGTTTCAGGCCACAGACCTGGCAGCTGGGATTGCTGCTGCTATTGGAGATGGGAGTCCAGGCCGAACACGTGACATCCCTGAAGTCACACATCATGCTTTGGTGGAGCTGGGCCTTGGTCTCCGAAGTAGGAGAGGAGAACCCAGCCCGGAGGGAATGCGAGTTAGGGTTGGTTTTTGGAAGGTACAGTTCTCCCCAGAAAGCCAAAGGCTGGACCTGCTGGAAGCTTTCAGAGGTGGGGACTGAGCATGGGCGTGCCAGGCACTGGGCACCCAGAGGGCTTTGCTCCCTTTTGTTTCAAAGGGAGTGACCAGCCTTCTCCTTTTGAGTTTGGAGCAACTTCTAGGACTATGCCCATCTCTGTCCTCCAGTTCAGGCAGACCCCACAGCAGGGAGGGGAGCGGATTCATAGAGACATGGGTTTGAAGTCTAGCTCTCTACTTTCTAGTCGTGTGGCCTTAGCCATCATGAAGCCGTCAAGGAGGTCAATAGGGCCAGCCAGTGAGAAGATCTTGGGCCAGCCCCAGGGTTGATGCTCTGCCAGCACTGCCCACTCAGACCCTGCGCCCCTGTCCTGCACTATTCCCTTCACCCATCATCCCGTCCTTCCTGAGTTATGGCCGAGCTGTGACGGGCTCAGAGGTTGTGCGGAAGTGAGTGCCAGTGGACTGCCCGTCACCTGTGCCTGCGAGATCCCACCTCTCTCCTCTTTTGTTGTACTTGTAGACACAATCTAGAATGATTCTTTACAAAAACCTCTGCCTCCATGTTTTAATGCTTTGTTGATTTTTAAGTAGGAAGTCAGGCAGTTTTACTCTGTGAGCTCCAGAAGGGACACCAGGGCCACGGTGACCAAGGAGGACATTTCTTTTTTTTTTAAAGATTTATTTATTTATGCATACAAGCACGGGAGTACAGGCCAGAAGTGTGGGGGGGGTGGTGAGAGGATTCACCACAGAGAGCGGGAAGCAGAACAGGCAGATCAACTGAAGTACACTGCTGAGGGGAGCAGCGGGCAAGGCAGGAGAGGTCTGCTGCACCATGTGGGTCTCCTCCCTGGCCGGCAGCAGGGATCGAACTCGTGCTGCAGTGGCTGCGGTTTGCTTCATAGTGCGTTTCTTAACCCACTGCGCCACCAGGGAGGGCCCAAGGAGGACATTTCTGATTCACTGAGGGTCATAGTGGCAGTGCTGCTTACACACAAACAGATAGGTTGTGTGCAAGCATTGGGAGCATATCGAGCGCTTGGCTCTGTTGGGGATTTGGGGGCTTCTTCCTACATATGTGAACTTGGACAAGGAACATCACTTCTCTTAACCTCAGTTTCAGGGGTTGGCAAATCTTTTCTGTAAAGGACCTGATGATAAATATTTTTGGTTTGTGGGTTACACAATCTCAGTCACAATACTCAGCTCTGCTGTTGTAGCATGAAAACAGAGACAAACTGTAAATGTATGAGTGGGGCTGTGTTCCAATAAAACTTTATTGATAAAAGCAGGTGGTGGGCCGGATTTGACCCAGGGGCCACCATCTGCTGTCCCTGGCAGGTCTGTCATCTCTGAAATGGGGCTAAAAGAGTAAAAAGCTCTCCATGGTTAGTGAAGAATTAGTGAGTTGAGAAGAATGAACGTGGGTTAACTGTAATTATTGTCTGTTTTTGTTAATATTCTCATGTCGTTCTCCCAGAGCCCTGCCTTCCTCTAGGTGTATGGTCTCATTTCAGAGGGGAAACAAACACAGAGATCAAATGACTTTCCCTCAACCCTTCGGCTCATGGCCAGCTGATCTGGGATGCTCTCCCTTCGTCTTCGCGCCTCGATTTCTTCATGTGTAGCCTCAGAGAGGGCTTGTTGATATAAAAGCACAGGGCATGGCGATCATGTTCATTGTGTGGACAGGGGAGGAGGGGCACAGAGAGGCTGAGTCCTTCACAGGGGCCGGTAACTGAGACATGGCAGGGCTGGGCATATGGGACCGAGCTGGGGTTTTTCAAGGGTCCAGGTTTGGCCAAGGTGGGCCCGGTTACATCAGCTCTCAGAGCAATGTCCCCATAGGGAGGGACTCTGATTCCCCCTCTAGCTTACGGCTGGGGACTACGAGGGGCCTGTTTGCAGTGAAGGGGTGTGTTTCCACGTCAGGTATCCTATGCCAGGCCCCAGATGAGGTACAAGCCTTTTATTAATTTCGACAGGTTCTTGAGGCCCCTCCTCTATTCAAAATCCTAACTTGTCTCCCCTTTCAGGAATGAAGCCAGTCACTTCCTGGGCAAAACTAAGTTTTGCAGCCTCCTCTCCCCCTATGTTTCTCCCCACCCCACCCCCAAACCAGGGCCCTTGGACTAGCCTTTTTCTTTCTCTTCCAGAACATTCCCAGGGCAGGTCCATGCATACTTCTCCCTCTTCTCCCTGCAAAGCTTTATGCTTGTCCTTAAGTTCTCCTCTGTGCAGTCTTCCCAGACCCCACTCTGGGTGGGGTCCTCTGGATGCCCTGGGGTCACAACTTGGTTTGAGGGCTTTCGCCTGTCTCTGAGACTTCCTTGCAAAGGCTGCCCCAGGCCCAGCTTGGGGTAAAGCAGTATGGTGATAGGATAAGAAGCATCACCCCAGGCATTTTATCGCCTCTTTGCAAGGCAGTAATAGCCATTTTCAGGGGGGTAATGGAGACACAAGGGTCCTCATACATCACCCCATTTCCTCCTTCAGGGATGGGGCAGGTCCCCAGGATTCCACTTCTACCCCCAAATTCTGAGGCCTGAGCTGGCCCTCAGTAGCCTGGTCTGCATGGTGCCCTTGCTGCTTTGCCTGGTGGAGCCCTCAACAGCGCTCAATCTCAGTGACTCAATCTCAGTGACAGCCGCTCGGTCAAGTCACCTCCAACTCATATCCCAAGGCTTGCGGGGGCCGGCCTGAGTGTCTCACCAAACTGAGCTGCCCCAGCAGCTGGAGCGAGCCCCCCTCCTTCACCTTCATGGGGCTCATGAAGGTGGGGCCTCATGGGATCGTTGGGGGGTAGCCCCTGCCCCTGAGACACCCGTGTGCATGCTGTGTTGCCAACACCCCCCACCCACTGCTATGGTCTGAGGGGCAGACATGGAGATGCTCAAGCAAGGTCCATGGAGAAAGCACCGGCCAGGCCTTGGGGTTCCTCCTGGGGTGCGGTGTCACCCTAGGTGGTTCTCATTCCATCCGTGAGCCAAGGGGCCTTTCGTAAAGGTGAAAGTGCTTATCTGAGAAAGAGAGAGAGACAGAGACAGAGGGAGAGCGTGAGCATGCCCTGGTATGAGAAGATTGGGGGGTGACCATGTGGGTCAGGACATTTTGCTTTTTTTTTTTAAAGATGTATTTATTTATGCATACAAGAACTGGGGTACAGGACAGAGATGTGGGGGGTGAGAGGATCCACCACAGACAGAATGGGGAGCAGAGCAGGCGAGATGGACTGAAACACACTACTGAGGGGAGCAGCAGGCGAGACAGGAGAGGTCTGCTGCGCCATGTGGGTCCCCTCCCTGGCCGGGGATCGAACTCGCGCTGCTGTGCAGCAGATGCTTCCCAGTGTGGCGCTCAACCCGCTGCGCCACCAGGGAGGCCCACATTTTGCTTTTCCTTGTGACTTTGATATTATCACACAGACTTGGGATTGACGAGCTATGTGACCACTGGCCAATGATGTCCTGTCCCAGCACCTCGGTCTCTTCCTGGGCGGTGACGTCAGCCTGTTGGGGGCCTGGAGTAGCGAGGTGCTGTGTCTCCAGGGCTAACGGGTATAGAGATGCGGCCCGCTTTCCCTCTGCTCAGTTGTCATAGTGATGCCATCACTAGAAGGCTCACTGATGGAGGTCAGAGCAGAGGCAGGGGTGACACAGCGGAGGTCCCCGCCAAGGAGCGCCTGGTCTAGCCCCTGACAGATGTCTGCGTGGGGTGTCGCTTGGGCTGCTGCCTGTTGGCCTCAGTCCCTAATCTCTGAGGTTGGGGTGCTGGCTCCTGGGCTTAGGGTAAGATATCTTAGTGTCCCTTGCTTTGGGAAGGGCTCCTGTTCTCACCTCCTGCCTACATTGAATATCAAACCTTTTTTTTTTAAAGATTTATTTATTTATGCATATAAGAGCTGGGGTACAGGCCAGAGGTGAGAAGGGTGAGAGGATTCACCAGAGTGGGGAGCAGAACAGGCAGATGGACTGAAACACACGGCTGAGGGGAGCAGCGGGCGAGGCAGGAGAGGTCTGCTGAGCCCTCCCTGGCTCGTGCTGCTGTGCGGTGGATGCTTCACTGTGCGGCGCTCAACCTGCTGAGCCACCAGGGAGGCCCTGAATATCAAATCTTACTGACACAAAGTGATAAGGCCAGGAGGTTTTGTATCCTCTCACCACCTTTCATTTGGGAGAAGACCAAGTAGGCGCAGAGAGGGAGAGGAACTTGCCCAAGGTCACACGACAAGCAAGTGAAAAGCTGTGATGAGAATGTAAGTCCTCCACTAAAATACTCAACACAGCCCTTATCGTGTGCAGGGACTGGAGAGATGGTGAGAGCCGGCTGGGTCCCCACGCAGCCCCCTCTGACCTTTAGAGCAACGGCTATCCTCTTCTACAGGTGGGGAAACCGCAGTGCTGACGTTCCCAAAGGTGGGACTAGGGAAGGGCAGAACTGAGATTCAGACAGAGGTGGGATTTGGCTCTAAGCTTCTGAGCCAGCGTTGGGGTCCTCCAAAGCTGTTGAGTGTGGAGAAGGGGCAGGTGGGCTTGGGTTGCCACTCTCCTGGTTGGTTGGTGGCTGTGTGGGTCCCCCTCGTGCTGCCTGACATCCGATGGAGCCTTGCTGTTCCTGTCCCCGAGTCTAGTCCCCCCAGTCCTGTGTACCTCCCTGGAGGAGGGGACATGGCCTGGACTCTGAATATGGACAGACAGGTCCTCCTTGGGGCGGCAGGGCCCCGTGGGAGGAGCCCATATGGAGTGTGGGGCGAGGCCCTGGGTGCTGTCCTCATCCCATTTTGTGGAGGAGAAAGCTGAGATCAGAGAGGGAAAGTGATCTGCCTAAGGTCAGCGTGTGGGGAATGCCAGGGACCGAAATACACACCTTGATCATCTGACTCCCCGTGTGATGTTTCCTTTTCTTTTTTTTTAAAAAAAATGACTTATTTATTTCTGCTTATAAGAACTGGGGTACAGCCCAGAGGTGCGGGAGTGAGAGGATTCACTAGAGACAGAGTGGGGAGCAGAACAGGCAGATGGACTGAGATTCACTGCTGAGGGGAGCAGCAGGGAGACAGGAGAGGTCTGCTGTTCCATGTGGGTCCCCTCCCTGGCCGAGGATCGAACTCGTGCTGCAGTGGCTGCGGTTGCTTCACAGTGGAATGCTTAACCCCTTGAGCCACCAGGGAGGTCCCGTTTTCTATCTTTGGCAGCCTGTCGCCCTGGGGCCCTGAACTCAGGATCCCCTCTGCCAGCGTGAGGTGTGTTAGTGCTTCCCTGTAGCCAGCTCCGTGTGGTTGGCGGTATCATCACGGTTATGATGTCTGGGGGTGATGGTGCCATCTGGGAGCAGGGAGCGGTTCACGTACCTCAGAATAGGGGCGTTGGAGAAATATCACCGCAGGGCTGACAGCCAGGTAGGATGGTAGGAGTCAGCAAGGGTGAGGAGGGGAGGGTGTTCTAGGCAGAGGAAGCATCCGGGAGCAGAGGTGTGGAGGTGGGGAGGCTCGGGCTTCTTGAATGGCTAGTCATCAGGAGTGCTGAGGGGTGAGCCTGAAGACCTGAGGGTGAAGGAGCTGGATCATGGGCCTGGGGCACTGGGGGGCCGTGGAAGGTTTGAGCAGAGGGAGCTGTTCTGGTGGGTGCTTCACGGAAAAATGGTCTGGGGCACCGGCTTGCAAGGAGAGCAGTAACTGGCTGCTGCAGGCAGCCCCGGGCAGAAGTGGGCAGAATTTGGAGGTAGCCGCTTCCTTTCCTGGGGCCTCGGCTGACTGCAGCATGAGGAGCAGTGAAGAATGACATGGGATGAGCTGGCCTTTCTGAGATCAAGAGCTGGAGCTAGGAGAGTCTGGGGGGACCTGGCTGTGCCGGGGGGTGGGGGTGGGGGCAAGGGACAGAGGCACCAAGAGGAGGTGGCCAGACCTGCCCCCCAGCTGAGCAGCAGCTGTCAGACACCGGTCCGCCCCTCCCTCCAGCTCCCCAATAAAGGAAAAACCAAAATACATTTCCCTTTGTTGGAATCCAGCGAGGGTGATTCGGGCGAGAGTCATTTGGCATTGTGTTCTGGGGCCCACACTTCTCCTTACATAAGCTTCGAGTTAAAAATACGCACGGAATTCTAATTCTCCTGCTCTGCCGGGATCACACCCCAGGTTCCCCCAGCCTCTGCAGGCAGGGGCGAGGCTGGCCCCTGGCACCTGAGAAGAGGGAGAAACTGCCCCTGGCATAAAGCTGGCTCCTGGCAGGACTAGTTCTGGCTGTCTCCAAACCGCTGGGGTGTCAGAGAGCAGTCAGTGTAATAGTTCTAAGAACAGCTGCTTTCCAGGGCCCCTCATTTGCTAAAGAGGTCACCCACATTATCTCCCTTAATCCTCCGGATGACCTGGGAAGTAAGTTCCCATTTGATAACCCAGGTCATGAGCGCCCCAGAGGGTCCACACTTGACCCCCATGACCTTTGCCCTCCTGTCCCTGTCTTCTCTCTGATGGACCAGAGGGACAGGAGGTGGCCAGGCAGAAACCACCCTCCCAAGGGCTCGAGGACAGAGAAGTGGCTTCCAGATCGGGGGGGGGGGGGGGGGG
>JAGFMF010011719.1:7818345-7856434 GCA_019455555.1 Galemys pyrenaicus | reverse complement strand
TGAGCTGCTGCGGGGAGTTGGAGCTGCCCCCCTGAGTTGGGGGCACCTGAGCACAGGGGGATTGGAATCTGGCCTGGGGTGGGGTTTTCAGTGCTAGACAAGGTGGTGCTACTGTTTTGCCTACTTTATAGACAAAGAAAAAATTTGGCCCTTCTGTGGATGGCATCTCCGGAAGGAAACATTTTTTTTTAAAGATTTATTTATTTATGCACACAAGAGCTGGGGTGCAGGCCAGAGGGCGGGAGGTGAGAGGATCCACCAGAGACAGAGTGGGGAGCAGAACAGGCAGATCCACTGAGATCCACTGCTGAGTGGAGCAGCGGGCAAGGCAGAGAGGTCTGCTGCGCCATGTGGGTCCCCTCCCTGGCCGGGGATCGAACTTGCGCTGCTGTGCGGCAGATGCTTCGCAGTGCGGTGCTCAACCCGCTGCGCCACCGGAAGGGCAATTAACAGTAAAATGTCCCCAGGTAAATCAATTCACATCTTTGCCTCCTCCCTTCACCCCGGTCATGGCCAGCAACAGGGTCACTCAGCTGTCCCCACTGCGGCCTCAGCCAAGTATTCAGGGTCTGTGGCCCAGGCCGGTGGGCCGGTCAGCACCTCGGCCCGCCGCCCGCACTGTGCTAGGCCGCGCTAAGCACTTTACATGGATCATTTCACTTAATCCTCGTAACTGCCTGCATGACGGCCAGGCCTATTATTTTCCCTATTTTCTAGAACCGAGGTTCTGAGAGACGAAATGTTGAGCGCAAATGCTCGCGCTGCACAAATGGTAGCTGTTATCATCGTGGGACCCTGTGAGAGGAATGAAGTAACATTAGTTATTCACGCGGATGCTTTGTTGGCCTCGGCCAGCGCCTCTGTCCTCTCCTCCCCGGGGTTTGCCGTCCCTCTGGTGGACCCAGAAGCGTGGAAGTCTGATGTGGGCAGCGGAGCGAGCAGCAGGCGGCCCGTGGAGAGTGGGGTGCAAAGTCCGCGAGGGAGGTGGCCCAGCGTGAGCTGTGGCGGAGAAGAGACTGTGGATCAGCCAGGATAAGTTTGTAGAAAAGGCGGTGGAGGAGCTCTGGGGGAGCAGGGGGAGGAGGGGGAGGAGGATAAGGGAGTCGCCCTCCCCACCCCGCACCTGTGCTGGGGATGGAGGGGTCCCCTTGTAGCCTTAGGGGAAGGTCTTCAAAGACTGCCCTGAAGTCCTTCCTTGCCAGGTGGGGAAGCCATATGGACCCCCAAGCCAGCCCCCGCCCCCCAGCCCCTGAACTACCAGTGCGGGAGTGGGGCTCACCTGATCCTTTGTCCCCTCTCCTCCTCCCCGCGACTGCACACCTTCATCAACTCTTTCACCTGTCTGGTCTTCCCAAATTGCTCTGAGTACCGAGGACCTGCAGATGGGGTCCCCCTGCCCAGTTGTGGGCATCTGGGGTTCAGCACGGGCTGAGATACGCACTGGATCTCACAGGTGAGGACCTGGCTCAGGGTGGGCCTGGGCGGCTTCTTGCCCTGGAGGCCTCAGTCTTCCCATCTGTCAAATAGGGAGGAGGGGCAGCACAGGGTGATACGCACGCCCCTGCTGAGCGTCTGCTGTTGGTGGGGGTGTCCTCGCTGCACAGAGGAAGCCTGTCCCTCCCCCAGTGGCCAAGGTCTGAAGGGGTGGTCGGGGGCTGAAAGTGAAAACATAGCTCGCACAGACTCCGCGGCGTCTGCCAGCGCCAGGTACGGCAGCCCCGCGGTCT
The DNA here is from genome assembly GCA_019455555.1 of Galemys pyrenaicus. Classification (NCBI taxonomy): domain Eukaryota; kingdom Metazoa; phylum Chordata; class Mammalia; order Eulipotyphla; family Talpidae; genus Galemys; species Galemys pyrenaicus. The sequence goes on along the minus strand of JAGFMF010011719.1, from coordinate 7,854,707 downwards.
CTCCACCACCTGGGAGCTCAGACTGGAGGAGGTGTTATCTCTGGGTCCTGCGCGGGGACTGGCGCAGGCCTACCCCACCAGGGCCTCTCGGGAGCTCGGCAGGCCCTGACTTGAGCGGCTTCCGTGGGACCCATTTGTCTGCAGCAGACACTCGGCAGCCCCGGGGAGCCCCGCGGTCCTAGGGCGTGTTGGGTGTCCCTCCCCCCCAACCCCCCCACCTCCCGCTGGAATGAATCTGGCGGGAGGATGAGTTTAGTCATGCTTGGGTTGTCAACGGAGGAAAAATAGTCTCTCTTAAAAATATTTCCCGTGGATACCAGACCACTAGTCTCCCTTGCTCATCCCTGGTGGGGCCCGGGGGTCTTGCACCCTGTTTTGTGATGTCAGACGAGCCCCTCCCCCTCTCGGAGCCCTCTAAAGCAGGGGAAAGTCCCAGGTGCCGGCAGCAGTTAGGTAACACCCCAAGTGCTCGGTGCACGCCCTCATTAAATCCGCCCAGGGAAAGAGGAGCAGCTGTTCCAGGTACTCACGCCTGGCGTGCTTGGGAACTGTAACTTGGGAATCAAAGCATCTTTAGGGAATTTGGACATTTGGGTCCGTCTGGAACCATCCCTCGGCAGAACCAGCTCTCAGAAGAGTCCCTGAGTCTCCTGCCTCCCAGCAGAGCTCAGGAAATGCCAGCTCCCTTTCTCCTTCCTGCTGCTGCAGCCACAGGGCAAGGAAACCCAGTGTCGGGGGCTTGGCTGCGTCTTACCGCTCTTCAGCCATGGACACTTTGGTGAAGGGCGTTCAGTTACCTGCCTGTAAAATGGGCACACACATGGCTGGGCTGGCTCCTTCTGTCTCATTCATGCACATCACCCCTCCTCCAATGCAGGTCTTGCAATGAATGCCTGCAAGTGAACTCCTTTTGGGGGTACCACGCAGTGGGGTGTCCCTGTGAGCCAGAAAGCGAGCGCTCAGGGGCGGAGATGCGGACTGTGCATCAGCGCACTGCTAGAACCCAGGGCCTGCGTGATCTCGGGGACGCTTGGAACTGATTCTCAAGCTTGGGGACGCCTCGGGAAGCCCTGGGCATCGCATGGCAGTCTCCCAGCCGCACCACCGCCAAGCAGCTTTGAAACATCAGACTCAGAGTCTCAGCTTCCGTGGTGAGAGGCTAAGACTTTGATCTCTATGGCAGGAACATGCCCATCTGGCCAGTCACCAGAAGTGGGGGAGTCTTGATTGTTCCTAGATGACAGCAAGACCCCCTCACCTCTGAACCCCTCCTACCCCCCCCCAGACGGTAATGACCATCCCAGCGTTGGCATCTTTGGGGTCTCTCTACGTGCTAGGTCATTATAAGGCTCCAAGGGAGATGGTATCTCCTACTTTACCAGTGAGGACACTGAGGCTCAGAGAGGGAAAGTGGTAGACCTACTGTGTGTCTAGCCTTGGATTCAGGTCCCACTCTGTGACTCCAAAGTGTCTATGCCGTGATAGTGTCTCCTCACCACACTGTCAGCTCCAGAAATAGGGCAAGGACAGTGTCCATCTTGCTGCATCAGTTGGGTGGGTGCCACACCTGGCACGTAGTAGGGCTTCAACAAAGCTTATTGATTGAATGAGGGAAGGAGCAAGAGAGAATCTTCCTTCCTAGCCTAGCTCCTCCCAGCATGCCAGGCCCAAAGCTGATTTTTTGTGGGGCTCAGGGTGGGGGTTGACAAGCCCTGTTAGTCACAGCCTGGCCTCGGCTGCCTGGGCCCTTCCCTCTGGGAGGATTTTCTCTGCAGGCTCTGGCCCAGCTCCTGGGGGAGGCCTCCTCCTTAATCCCAGAGGGCGGGCTGGGTGGGGTGGCTCCTGCCTGGCATGGGGCCCTGGCTGGGCCTGTACGTTGTGATGTGGAGACCATCAGGTCATGAAGTTCAGTATCTGGGTGTGCTCCCTCAACTGGAGTTGGGTCCCCTCTTCCAATTTCAGCTTTTTTCACTTCTACTGAGTCAGAAATTCACCTTTTGCACATCTTCCAACTCAACTCTCTCCCTGGCTGCGTGACTTTGGGCCCATCACCTCTTCTCTGAGAGTTGGGTTCTAAAAAAGGAATCGTGGGAATACCCAAGAACATCTCAGTAGGTCTCAGAACAGAACCCATGACCACTTGGCAGCAAAAAATTAGACATCTTCTGAAGTGATTTCTCAGTTCCTTCCCTGACTTAGACTTCCCTGTTCTTTGAGTAATTCATACTAAGGTATGAGTGGTTGTCAAAACACTGTTCTCCTCAAGTGTCTCTAACCCAGAGGGCACTATGATCTGTGGTATTTCTGGCACTTGGTAATGGAGTGAGAAGGAAAGTGAGGAGCTTTTCATTGAGGCTGTGGGGAAGCAATAGATTCTTCTACTCTGTCACGCAAAGCCCTTTATACAGTAGTTAGGAATGGGCAAAGGATGCTGGTCTGGTGGAGGAATCCAGACTCTCAGTCTTTATTGCTCAGAGAAGTTGGGCACTGTTTAAGGAAGTTCCCAACAGAGAGTGGGCCCTTAGCAAACTCTGTCTTGAGGATGACAAGAGATTAGGTTGTTTCTGGACCTGCATAATACGCACCCCCTCTGCCTGGCATGTGGCAAACTCTTACACATACTTGAACACCCAGTTTCGATGCCCCTTTTCCAGGAAACCTTACCAGCTTGCTTCAGGTCCAGTGAATATTTTGGGAACAGTAGCCCTTCAGAGAAGGGCCAACTCTGTATTTACCCTGCCCAACTTTATTATTTCCCAAGTCGGAAAACCGACTCATCATCGGGGCCCTTCGCCTGGCTGAGGCCTCCCAGCCAAGTCAGAGGGAGCAGCAGGCAGACTCCAGGCATTATCTCTGGGTCTCTTGGGCTGTCTCTCAGCATGGAAAGCAAGCATGGACACTGCCTCCCTTCTCTGCCACGCTGCCCGCAGATTCAGACATGCTACTAACTGCCTCTCTCCTTTCTCCGCAGCTCATGACCTCCCTGCGAACAAGGCCTCAGCCGCCCAGCCTGGCAGCCACTTGCAGTGCCTGTCTGTCCACTGCACCGACGACGTGGGTGATGCCAAGGCCCGCGCCTCCGTGCCCACCTGGCGGTCCCTGCATTCTGACATTTCCAACAGATTCGGGACATTCGTGGCTGCCCTGACTTGAATTGACAACAAATCCCACCCTCCCCCACCAGGGCCTTCCCTTCCCAGTCCCCCTCCCTACCCCTTCTCCACCAGACCCCACCTCCCACTGTTAATTTGAAAGGGCCACTATTGCTGAGTGGGTGATTTTTTTTTTTTCTAGATTGGTACCTGCTTAGTGGCATATGGACCGGAAAGGGTTAATTTAAAGGGGAAAAAAAAAACCTCAAAAAATTTTTTTAAAAAAGAAACACGTCTGCCACAGTATGTTACCAGTGTTAATCCTCCTGCAGTTAGCAAACTTTTGCTTAAGCCTTTTTCCTGCTAGATAATTCCCCACTTTCTGTAATCTTGGCATACGTTTTTTAGATGACCTCTTTCCTTGTTTTGTTTTCATGCTGCTGTATGTCCAAGTATTGTTATTTCATAATAAGACAAGAGTTGCTTTCCTTTTTTTATTCTCTTTTATTCTTGTTCCTTTTCTCCCTCCACCCCCTGTCTTTTTTTTTTTTTTTTTCTTTTCCTTTTTGCTTTGTTCATTGCTTATTAAAATGGAAATCCTGGAGAATAGTAGTTCTGGAATATTGCCGGGTGAAAGTGAAATTGTCATCACGATATTATATATTGACACCCAACTGTCATCGGTCAGGCAGGAGCCGAACAATTAATGCCCCCCTTAGGTATTCTGCCTGGGATTTTGTTTTGTCTGTTCCCTAAGAAAATAGAGATATATATTTTTGTTCTCACAAACACTCGCTCAGCCTCCAGCTTCCTTCTCCTGCTGGAAGCTGCCCTCTGCAATGGAGGTGATGACGTGTCCAGCCCACTCTGTGGGAATGTTCGACAGAAGTGTTTTCTCTCCTTTTCTGGGTCTCTACACAAATGCCCAGACTCTGAATTTTCATGCTATGCTAAGCAGTCCTGGTCTGATGGGGGATGGTGCTCTTCCAGCCTACAGTCTCAGAGGGCTCCAGACCCCTTGTCTCTGCTGCAGCCAGGCCAGCTGGGTCTTGGGTGCCGGAGTCAGAGAGGATGAGTTCTCAGCCTTGACCTTTGCAGACCACCGTTTTCAGCCCGGCAACCCCAGGACGGAAGGAGAAGAGAGGGTCTGTCTCCTCCATCTCTTTCATTCGGTCCCTGGTCCTCCTCTACTTTCCTGCCCCATCCACGGTGGGGGTGGGGTGGGGATGAGACTTTCTGCAGCACTCCCCCAAGGGCCCATTCAGTGAAGGAGCACCCCTATCCCGGCTCAGCCTCCAGCCACCCTTCTTTGAGGCTGGGTGTGCTTCTTTGCAGGGTGTTGGGGATTCCTGATGGTTAGAAGAGGGAGAAAGGGGATCTAAGTGATGACTTTGATTACTGGGACTTTTTTTTTTTTTTCATCTGTGACTTCTCCCTACTTTGATTTAATCTCACCTTGTTGCAAAACTAGAGCCACGTCCCTTGCACCTCACCAAGGAAAAATTTTCCCTTGAGCAGAGATGGGGGTGGCTGGGCTGGCAGGGCGGCGGAAAGGGACGTTCCTGGACCGAGTGGAGGCCAGTTAGCTGCTCTTCCCAGAGCGGTGGTCACTGGAGGTTCCGTGTGGGCAGGGACCGGCACCTTTGGGTGCTGTTGGTGCCTACCAAGGGCTTGTATGACTCATGGGGTGGTGGTGGTGGGGGCATAAGGATTCCAGGGTGGGTCAGACAAGAAACGCAAGAAATGACTGATATCACTTCACCCAAACCGGTGACTCATGTTTTTTGTTTCAGTTTTTGTTAATGAGCATGTCTTACTAAATGCTCCATTTTGAACTTTCCTCACCCCACCCCCAGCCCCCTGGAGTTTGCAGACCTGGCTTTTTTTTTTTTTAGCAAGTGACCTGAAGGCTTTGGGCTCACCATACAACAACCACATTGTTTATTTCAAAGAACTTTTCCGCAAAGTGGGGGGAGAGCATCCAGAAAATTCTCTCCCCTCCCTCCTCCTTTTTTCCTTTGGCCAGTCTTTGCGGCTGGAGCCTGACCCTGGAAGGGGTCTTGGCATGGGCAGGCTGACCAGGGGCTGACCTGGGCCCACAGAGGGCAGGCGAAGAGGAGCAGGTGGTGTGAATTTATCAGCGAGAGGGCGTGAGCTGACTCCCTTCCTGTGTTTTCCCTGCAAAAGAAAGCAAAGTGGAGAAAAAAATCCTCCCTGCCATGGACTGCAGGAGAATCGGCTGTAGATGGAGCAAAAAACTCCTTGCCCCTGTGATTCTGCCGTGTACAGCTATTTGAAAGCTTCATCATTTTATTTTTTAAACAGGAATGATTTTCCTTAATTGCTTAAGGCCGGGGAGCAAAGCATCGGGGCTTCTGTCTCTGATGTTTCCTGTGTTGAGTCCGTCAACACGTGGCCACCAGTTCATGGTCCCAGCAACCTCGGAACCCCCTGAAGTTTGAAACTTTCTCGCTCCCTGTGACCCCAGAATGGAACAGCTTTAAAAATAGCCTTAAGCAAAAGGATGTTATTTCATTAAATTTGGTTTAATGGAAAGAATAAAAGCAAATGAAAAACATACCCAACCCACGAGACTCCAAACACTGGTAATCGGTACTGCATAGCAAACTCTTCGGGAAAGAAAAAGAAAATGTTATTGCACATGTAAAATATGAAAACTTAACTCTGCTGTGTGTTAGGCAATCCTGTAATCTTTTTTGACTCTTAAAAGAAATTCATTTCTGAAATGCTTGGTTGGAAGACTGTGACAATAGCTCATGAAATTGAGTGTTATTTTTTTCTTTCTTTTTTAAAAAAATATGTAAAGTGCAGTCTTCTGTATTCATGCATATTGTATATACCTGTATATGTTTTCCTGAGCAGCTAAATAACAATAAATATGACGTTAATGGTGACTGTGGTACATCTGTGGGTGGGGCTTGCTTCTCCCTTCCTCTTCGCCCTTTTTCTGTAGGTCCACAGGGGATGGGAGTGTAGGTCTGATGCTACGTGTGTGCGTACGTGTGTGTGCCTGCGTGTATGATGCCTGGTGCTGTTCTGTTGGGTCATATCAGAATTTCTCACTGATATTTGGTTGGGTAGTTCTTTGTGGTGCTGGTGGGGGGCAGTGCCCTGTGCATTGTAGGCTGTTTAGCATCATCTACCCACTATGTGCCAGCACTATCTCTTTTCCTCCCCACTTCCTTTGTGACGATCAGAAACGTGGTTGAGTATCCCTTGGGGTGGGCCTGACACCCCCTCTCCACCCCTGCCCAGGTCTGAGAACCACTGGCATTAGTGTAGGAAGGAGGGGTTAAGGGGAGACCCCCCCGCCCCCCAGCGAATGGGTTTGGGTCCCAGCATTTAGTATTGAATGCCTGTGGACTCAAACCTCCTGCGAGTTAGGCAGCTTCTCTGGGGTGCATCTAACTGGCAGAGTTGTTGGAGGAGACATTGGATGCAGCGAGAAGGAGGGCTCTGCACCCCTAAACTATCGTCGCTTCATCAGCACGTGGCAAGGCTGGCGACACCTTGGCATTGGTTGTTGTGGGTGGATGCTGCTTCCTGTCATCACAGCCCAGGGCTGTGGACAAGCGGCTTACCTCCAGTCCCTGTTCTTGTCTAAAGGAGAGCAAATAATGTCGAGTTGGAAGGTTACAATGAGTACCAGATCCTGTAAAAGCTCTGACTGCCCCATCGGTCATCCTTTGGGCAGGAGCCACGTGCTCCCCTCGGAGCTATAAGTTTGGAGCCACCGAGAAACCTTCCCTGCTTCCTCCTTTCACTGCTACCTCTCAGTGTTCCTCAAAGTATGGTCCACGGAACCCTGGAACAGAAATACCTAAGGACTCTTGTTACCTCCAGCCCTGCTAGAATGCTGCTCAGTCAGGCGCTGTGAGCTCACTTCCCCATCATTGTAACAGGCACAATGGCCTTTTTGCTAGCCCACAGCAGATCGGGGTGCTTCTGTAGGTGGACCCAACACCAATTTGAAACAAGAGGGAGAGATGGCACTGACAGATTCACAGAAGTGTGGTCATCAGCGTGGAGGGGTACAGCACGCTATTGCGCAGGTGTCTGCCAGGACTGCACCCTGCAAGCATCACATGGACACAGCATGTTAGTGGAACCCCTTCCCCTTAACCCTGCCTGGCATTAAACTGGCCCAGAGTATAATTATTTCCAGCAAATTCTCCATCTCAGAAGAAAAGGATATAATTTTTAAAAAAGATTTACTTATTGATACACACAAGAGCTGGGGTACAGGCCAGAGGTGCGGGGGGTGAGAAGGTCCACCAGAGACAGAGTGGGGCGCAGAACAGGCAGACTGACTGAAACACACTGCTGAGGGGAGCAGCGGGTGAGGCAGGAGAGGTCTGCTGTGCCATGTGGGTCCCCTCCCTGACCGGGGATCGAATTCGCATTGCTGTGCCATGGATGCTTCACAGTGTGGTGCTCGACCCGCTGGGCCACCCACCAGGGAGGCCCAAGAAAAGGACAATTTTAGAAGCTTTATCACCCAGTGCTTTGAAGCTGAGTCTGCGCTCCCAGTGGGCTCCTGCTTCACCTGGTCTCCAGGGCAGTTTCCTCAGTGACTGGAAGCGCAGAGTCTATTTCTGTGGGCACACAACTGAGATCAGTGCTGGGGGCACGGGGACCAGATGGTGCCAGGTCCCTTTCAATGCCTGAGTGGTTCTTGTGTTGGCATCTGGCAGGACAAACCTCCCAGATTGCACTGAGTTAAGGAAACTGCTCTCTTGCAACTGCAAGGTTCCTCAAGAGGGACCTCCCTGGTGGAGCAGCAGGTTGAGCGCTGCACTGAGAAGCATCCTCCGCATAGCAGTTCGATTCCCAGCCTGGGTGTGGGGGGGACCCACATGGCGCACCAGACCTCTCCTGCCTTGCCCGCTGCTCCCCTCAGCAGTGTGTTTCGGTTGATCTGCCTGTTCTGCTCCCCACTCTGTCTCTGGTGACTCCTCTCACCTCCCGTGCCTCTGGCTTGTACCCCAGCTCTTGTGTGCATAAATCAATAAATCTTAAAAGGAAAAATAATTCCTTAACACCCACCTGCAGTGCGAGCACCCAAGAGAGAGATTTGTCTCACTAGAAGTCAGAGATGTGGGTCCCTATTCCTTACCAATAGCCAGAGGGCATGATTAGGGAATACAAACTGTTTTAACTTAAACAAATTTACTCCACTCCTGCTATATGCCGTGCACCAAGGGTTCAAGTGATAAAACCGCCATGAATTCAGGACTAAACTCTGAGTGATGCACCTTATACACTAACATTGTCTCCTTTAATTCTCAGAACAAACTCGTGCCAGGGCACGGTCATCCCTGTTTTGCAGAAGAGGAAACAGCCTCAGGGAGATGAAATGCCTAAGGATGTGCACTTAGAGAGGAGATTTGAGCCCAGCTGTGACTAACAACTTATCACCTTTAACATACTCATAGAATGCAAAGGAAGAGCATGGAGGAAGAGAGAGACAATTAGAGTGATAGTTAAAAGTGAGGAAAATATGCCCAGTAACTCACAGTAATACAAAGGATGGCTGTTACTCTCTTAGATTCATGAACCCCTAGGAGTTCAAGGAGGCTTGAGGAAGGTTTCCCTCATCAGGTTATGTCCAGGTGGGGTTTTGAAGGATGAATAGGAGTTCATCCTATGCATCCCAGCATTTAAACCAACCCTAATTTGGCCAAAGTTATGTTGTATTTCTTTCCTTTAGCTGTTAAGGTTTTCTTTAGATATGCAATGGCATACTTGTCAGAATACAAGGTTTTAAAGTTGAGGACTCTATATTCACTTTAATTTGGAGGAGCTTAAAGATCTCTTTAACCTTTAAAGGTCTCCTGCTCAAAGTGACAGTGGTGTATGATCATATTCAGTACCCAAGGACAGGAAGAAAGGTGAAAGAATGATGAGTATTGGGTGTGGGCATTTGGGAGACCTCAGGTTGGTGTGAGATGAATGGATGAACAAGTGAATGAATTCATATCTGAGGGCCCAAGAACCAAAACCATCACAGATGGGCAGATCATTGGGGGTGGGTGGAACATGCAATATTGGGACTATTGGGTGGGTGGAACATGCAATATTGGGATAGCACTGGGGGCCATGTCAGCCCTGGGGAAGGCCAGGGGAGCAGCAGGAAATGTTCCTGAAGTTTAGCCTTTCCACATCAGAAATACCATCTTATCCAGATTCCCCTGCATACCCCAGACTGGCTGACTCCTGCAGCTGGTGTTGACAATTCCAGGAGCATCGTCAGTGGCTGGTGACCTGGCCCTGTTAGGATTAGCAGTGTGACAGCCTGTCCGGTCCATGACAGACAAGGGGAGATGGGGCACGAATCCATGGTGGGCACATGCTGAGTGAATTTCAGTTTTGCAACCTTAGTAGAACCTCCATCTCCAGAAGGAGAATATGGGCTGAATATGTTAGGAAATGTTGGCTCTGTTTTGGGGAGATAGTGTTTGGGTCTCAATTCCTTTTTTTTTTCTCCAATTCTCTTAGCAACTCCCTCCGCCCCGCCATTAATGGTTGTTTATTATTATTATTATTTTTTCTTACAATGTTTGCTTTCTTTTCTAGGTGTAGCCCCTATAGAATTTCCACCACCAATTTGTCACCATAGTCCCTTGTGCTCTTCCTGTCGCTGCCTTGATCCCAATCCCTCCCTCTTCGCCGCAGAAAGTCTCTGATCTGTAACTGTCTGTTTATTTTTGTTTTGTTGTTATTTTTTCCTTAGTCCCTAAACTTCTTCTGTGAGTGAGACCATCGGTATTTTTCTTTTTTCCTTCTGACTTATGTCACTGGGATTCATGTTTCTGAGAATGGCTCTAGTTTATCTTTTTTGATTGTTCTAGTTTATCTAGTTATCCATTGTGTATATATATGTTTGGGTTTCAGCTCTTCTTTCTTTACATGGGGTGGCACCAATGGTTCCTGGGGTGACGAGAATAAGGTGACCAAGTCCCCTCAATCATGTGATGCTACATCTTCACTTCTTGAACCACAAGCTTCAGGTAACCCGAGACTGCCAGTTCTCAGAAACCTCACCCATAGCACCTTTTTAAGGCATTTCTAGCCAGGGAGGCTCCTTGCCAGTCAGTGATGGGTCAGCTCTTGGGAGAGAAAGGAGAAGAAAGAGAGTGGAGAAGTACAGATGTCCTGTCCTCATGTCCTTTTAGGACCCCTCAGAGCTTCCAGTGGGATTTTTGTGTTTTTTTTTTTTTCTTTTTTGCCTAGGAAGGAGCCTATTCCATTTATTTATTTATTTTTTTCTCCTTTTCTTTATTTATATATATTTGACATCAATTGTGGTACCCATGGATATCCCAGTACACCATCACCTCAATCCCTTGTGCTCTTTCTGACTTCATCCTATTCCCTCTCCCCTCCCCACAAAGTGTTTCTGATTTATCCTTGTCTTTTTGTTTTTGTTGTGTGGTTTTTTTTAACTTATTTTTCTTTGCCTTGGTCCCTTATTTGGTTCCCTTATATTCCTCCTAGGAGTGAAACCATCCAGCATTTTTCTTTTGCCTTCTGACTTATTTCATTGCGCATAATCCCTTCTCGCTCCATCCATGTTTCTGTGAATGACTCTAGTTTATCCTTTTTGATTGCTGAGTAGTATTCCATCGTGTATATGTACCACATCTTCCTGATCCAGTCATCTGTTTTTGGACATTTAGGTTGTTTCCAGGTCTTACCTATTGTAAATAGTGCTGCAATAAACATGGGGGTGCAGGTATTCTTTTGAGTCAGTGTTTTTGTGTTCTTTGGGTATAATTCCTAGGAGTGGGATTGGCTGGATCATATGGGTGTTCCATTTATAGTAGTTTGAAGAACTGCCACACTGCTTTCCATTGTGGTTGGACTGGCTTGCATCTCCAGTAAGAGTTTTTTTTAAAGCCACTCTGGGTCAGGGGTCACCTGGGCTATGTTTGTGTGAAGAGGAGGAGGGTTTCTGGAAGTGGTGGGCTTCACAGGTTGGGTCTCAGATTCCCAGGGCAGCTGAGTGCACAGGTCATAGCACAAGGTCTTGTGTCTTGCCCTTCTCTGCACCTCAGTTTCCTCATCTGTAAAGTGGGGGCGGGTGGTCATGACAAGGACCACTTCCTAGGGAGAATATGGGGCTCCAGAGTTGCTCACAGTCATCGCTGAGGCACAGGTAACAGAAGGGAGCAGGACGTCCCATGAGGACCTTCCAGAACCCAACCTTGACAATAAGGAGGAGGCGAGGCAGACATGCAGTAAGAGCCCACTAAGTGTCTTCTCTGACGTGTCCTATATGGTCACCACCAGCCACATGTGGCTCTTGAACCCTTGACATACGACTGATCCAAATTGTTCTGTAAGTATGAAATATACACCACATTTCCAACACTTAGTATGAAAAAATATTCCAAAAGAATATGAGCAGCTCATTAATTAAATTAAAATTTGTGTGTATTGATCACATGTTGACATGATCACATTTTGGATATACTTTTTGTACATTAAACACATAAAAAATCATGTCACCTCTTTTTTTAGCCGCTTCTTTTTTACACGGTATATTAATCTCCCAAAGTCCCAGACATGTAGTGGCTCAAAGCAAACACCTACTTATTGCCTCCTAATTTCTATGGATCAGGAGTCCAGGAAGGGCACGTCCAGGTTCTCAGCTCAGGGATTCACAAAACTGCAGCTTAGATGTTGGCGGGCTGTGTTTTCATCTGGTGGCTTGACTTGGGAATCATCTATTTCAATCTCATTCAGATTGTTGGCAGAACTCAACTGCATGACTGAGGGCCCCAGTTTCCAACTGGCTGTTGCCTAGAGTTGCTCTCGGCAACCAAAAGACCCCACAGCTTACCCCCCGACCCCATTGGCAACTCATGGCAAGGTTGTTTGCTTCTTTAAGCCCAACAGAAGAATCTGCTAAGAGGGACTCTTATATAATGTGCTGATGGCTGCGATATTTTGCCGCTTTTTTAAAAAAAGATTTGTTTATTTATGCATACAAGAGCTGGGGTACAGGCCAGAGTCATGGGAGGTGAGAAGATCACCAGAGACAGAGTGGGGAGCAGAACAGGCAGATCGACTGAAACACACTGCTGAGGGGAGACGCGGGCGAGGCAGGAGAGGTCTGCTGTGCCCTGTGGGTCCTCTCCCTGGCCAGGGATCGCACTCACGCTGCTCAACCTGCTGCACCACCAGGGAGGCCCTCTTGCCACTTTTTGACATATATGCAACCCAATCAAAGGAGTGGCATCTCATCACACTTGTCATGCCCTGTGGATCAGAAACAAGTCCACCAGTTCCTCCACGCTTAGGGAGCAGTGACTGTAGCAGATTGACCCACTGGGGGCTACGTTAGGACGTATCCATGCACGTGACTCACATTCTGTTGGATGGTGCTAGGCCAGAGATGCTACTGAAATGTGCCTCGAGGGCACCTTTGCTTGAGGAGGAAGAACAGTAGCTAAGAGAATGGACTTCAAGTAACTGCTGGGCATTCTGGGGTAAGCCACAGTACCTCTCAGAACCTTAACTCCCTCGGCTGTCAGCATGGGTCCAGTGTGGGTCTTTCAGGTATAAAGGGCCAGATTTGTGTCATTCTCCCTGCCTGACTGTGGCCAGCTGCAGTCATCACTGGGTAAATGCTCCATTCCCCACTCAGGGCCGGGGCTGTGCAAAGCGTGTTTGGCTACTTTTTGATAAGGAGGGGAAAGAGGCCAGGGAGGCTGATTTTCATGTTCCCTGCCCCTTCCTCCCGGCCCCTTTGGTGGTCTCTTCTCCTGCTCTCCAGGGAGTGGTGGGAAAGCCTGCTTCTCAGACCCCCTTGTTGGGTCTGGGGCCTTCAGGTCAGCCGGGACAGAAGCTGGCGTGGGGCTGGAGGACATCCGGGATTTCCGTGACCAGTGCCACTCTGTGCCAGGGCTGCAGCCTTGTCCTCACCATTACAGTCCCTCCCTCTGTTTTGCAGGAGACTCACTCATGGAGTACTCCCACAGGAGCACATTTTTCTGGGCCTCTGGAGCTCCCACCGGCCACCCTAAGCAGTCCCCACTCCTCCACGCCTTTGTCCCAAGAAGGAACCCTCAGGAGTTCTGAGTCCCTCCAAGGACAAAGGACTCCTTGAGAAGCCAGGCTAGGCGGGGGTAGGGGGATGGGTGGGTAGGGAGGTGGGTGGGTGGGGGGTGGGGGGGGGGAAGGGTATAGGGCAGAGGGACTGAGAAGGGCTGACAAGGCTGCAGGCCCCGGGAGCAGTTTCAAAGCATGCTGCTGGCTGCTGCTTCCTCTATGAAAACCTCTACACCAGCCTGAGGACCTCACCTCTGCGGAGACTCTTTAACTCTTTACCCATGCCTGGCTGGAGGATGGTGAGAGCCCATGGTGACCTGTTATTTCCTGTAACTTTTATAATGCATGGGCTTGAAATGAAAGGTGCAGATGAACTCACCCATCCACTTAGCAAATGCCCCCTGAGTGCCTGCTATGTGCCAGGCACTGCTTCGGCTTGGTGGGCCCAGGGGAGCCTCCAAGGTCGAGTTCACATGGGGTTGTGTGTGTGTGGGGGGGGTGATGTTTATACCTGTGCCTACAGGTACCTGGGCCGGTGGAGTCATCAAACCTCACTGACAGTGAGGGAGCCAAGGTGATCCATCGCCGACCCCCTGGTTTCCTTAGCGCACTTTCCTGTGCTGCACTCAAAGCTGATGTGGCCTCGGGACAGTGAAGGGCTCCTGAATGGACATTGCCACTTTGAACGTGAGAGAACAGGCTGACCATGAAGTGACTCCCCACTGGCATCCACAACTGGGCAAGGCAGGGCCCCAAATCGTTTGTGGTTCCCCAGAGCCAGGCTCCATCTGGGGGTGGGGAAGGCTGTGTGGGATGCTGGAGTCTTGGCTGCACTGGGTGTGAATCCTGTGGATTCCCTGCTGACAATGAGACCTGAGGCCTCCGGGGCCTCGATTTGCTCATCTGTAAAATGGGCTCTATGAGGTTTTAAGAAGGACTGAACAACGGAGCTGCTGGATGTGGAAGGCGTGTGCAACGGTGAAACTCTGGCATAGGGATTTTTCTCTCTAGGGTCTGCAGTAAGGTTTTCTTCCTTTGTTGAGTAGCTGCATCTTTTGGGGTGTGTTGTGAGGTAAATAGTCCACAGAGGGACAGGTCCCCATCAAGAATCTCTGATTTGATGCTTCAGATCTGGGGTGCAGAATTCTTGCCTGTGGGCCTGGTGGAGAGCCCCAGGTTGAGAGAATCACCCAACCGCCAAAATTCTCTATCCTGCCGCATGTTCACCCCTTCCGGTGGGGATGTGGGGAGGTGGCCAGGCCAGCCTGGAATGGGGATGGAGGACAAACAGCTGTGGACAATAAGTTCAGACTCACCTGGGGCAACATAAATTTTGGGGCCCAGGGCAAAATGAAAATGCAGGCCCCTTGTTCCAAAAGCAGGGGGAAAAGCAATAAAGAGCAATTAAAATACAAAGCCTTTCCTTTTCTTTCAAGACCTTGATTTGTTTTTTATTTGCTATTTTATGTAGTTCTAAGTAAAGAAAAATCGAACTCTTAAATTATTAGCACCAACTGCATCGCTCTTTGTAGAATCCAATGCCAGTTTTAAGTCCAAATGGAAGAGCATTTAATTCAAGTGCGTAATCACCAGAATGACGTGATTTGTATTTGCAGTCCACACGTGCACATGCATTTCATTTCTGTGACTGTCGTTGTTTCACTTCTTGATTCACTCAACCTCCCGCTGACCAGGAGTGAACACAGAAAGGGAGGGGACTCGTGCACCACCATCTCTTCCCTTTCCTTCTATGCCAGCATCAGCATCAGCTGCCTCTATTTTCTTCCAACCCCATCACCTTCTCTCTGCAATTGAAGTAAGTTTGGGTGGAAAGTGTGGTTTCTTAGGGCTGGTCAACCTTAGAGTCAACCTTTGATACAAACTGCTTACCTTGTACTTGATCTTGCTAACCTGCTCACAGCAGGCCCGTTGGAGTTCTGTACCCACAGGGCGTCGCGAAAGCCACAGGGTAGAAGTAGCAAGAAGCAGTGATGGATCTGTCCATGGTCCCATGGGACTTCACTTATAAAACAATTTTAATGCGGTATAGCAAAACATTCAACCAGGCATGGGACCTGCAGGATGAGGGGTTCTGTGGACTGTACAAGCTGGCTCTGTTCCTGTGGCACTACTTCCTGTGCAGATGGGGAAACTGAGGTCCAGCGAAGGGCAGGGATCCAGGTAAGTATCAAATGGCCAGGCCAGCTTAGGGTGGGGATGGAGGTCCAATGGCTGTCCTGCCATTGACCTGCTGCTCTCCCTTCGAATGAAAGCAGGAGCTACCCTGCCGCTTTGCTGGAAGTTTCGACTCTGCTTGCAATACCTTCACAGGTCTCCTTGGACCTGTCTCCTTGTTATTGGACTGGAAGTCAGACTTGTCTCGTGGGGAGGTGCCGGCAAGGAGCAGAAGTGGGCTTGAGTTCACAGAGGCCAGTGAAATCAGGTTTATTTATGAATTCAACAAATGTTAGCTGACCATGTGCTGTGTGCAGGGCGGCACCGACCTGTCCCAGTCCTCAAGGAACTCCTAATCTGGTGGTAGGACCCTCTAAGCCTAGGTATACTGTCTAGAACCTTCCAGACAGGAGGTCCTGACCTGCTCACCCTCTACTAAGTGGTCGCAGAGTGGGGCATTTGGGACAGCATCAGACTGAGGTGTCATCAGCGAGGGGCTCTGGATCCACTGAGAGTTTCATTAAGGAGAGCGAGGATGCTCCAGCAGAGGGCACAGCCCGGGCCATGGCTGAGCAGTTAGAGAGGCCTACACGGGAGAGTGGCAAGGCCTGGCTTCTTGAAGAAAAGGTGAAGGCAAAGGTGGAGGCTGAGCCAGAGGCCCCAAAGGATATGCTGTCACGTGACTCCAATCACCACTCCCACCCCGGTCAGTTCTTGGGATGGCCCCAGCCAAGACTTCTTGGAACTTGGCTCTCGGCGAGAAGCACAGAGTGCTGCCAGCCGAGCCTCGTGGAATGGATGTGTCAGACTTTCCTCTCTCCCTCCTCCTGCTCTTTCTCTCTTTCTCCTCTTGTCCCCTCTCCCTTCCTGTCCCCTCATTTCCTCCCCTTCTTCTTCAGGCAAGTCCCTGTATTAAGATAGGACCTGCTCTGCTTATCCAGCAGACAGTATGTTCTCTGCTGTGCCAGGCTGGGTATCTACTCCCACATCCTCACCAACCTGGTCATCTGAGAGGAAACTGAGCTCAGAGAGCTGAAGCAAGCCCCCCAAAGTGAATGGGGGACCAGGTCTCTGCTGCTCACCTATGGGTGCTAGGCCACCAGGCCACAGTGCCTCAGGCCTGCATGCTCTTCCCTCTCTGCTCGTCCTCCCATCTTTACTTCTCCCCCCACCTGGGGAATTCCTACTCATCTCACGTATCTGCTTAATAGCCCTTTTTTTGTCTGTTGCTTAGCCCCTAAATAAGAACATTCCATTCCTCTAGCCCACAAATATTTGAGTACACCTGCGTGGTGGTGCTAGGTCCTGAGAGACACCGATGAATAATCTGACTTGGACCCGCCAATTAACAAGTAAACACAAACCAAAACATTGCGACTGGCTGTGAAAACAGTTGTGAAGCACCTGAACCAAGGACTCTAATAAAGAACAATTGATTGGGATTATTGTACATTGAGCCATCAGAGTTCTTTGGAAGAGGTGAGAGTTGAAAGTGTCTTCAAGAAGAGAAACTTGCAGGTGCAAAGGCCCTGAGGCAGGAAGAACTTGATGTACATGGACAGCAAGGAGACTAGAGCAGAAAGAGAGAGGAAAGGGTGGCAGGAGGTGAGCCAGCGAGGCAGGCAAGCATCACACAGAGGCCTTCGCAAAGGCACTGAGCCCCCTGGGGCAAAGAAGTCAGATCCTCTTGATGGTCCCAGGGCAGGGCCTGACCCCAGAAGGTGATCTGAGGCCGAGAGGCAATAGGCAACTCTGTTCCTTACCTCCTTTCCTCTGCTCAGGAGAGCAGTTGGACACTCCCTGCCTGCCTGGAACTTCTGTGACACTCTTCTGAGGGGTACAGTGGGTTAAATGGATCCAGGTGAGGGGGGCAGGAAGGGTGCTGATAGGGGACCCAGGCAAGGGCCACCCTGGAACTCTTTGGAGTTATAAACCACCTGCAGCTCATTTTCCTGTGTCATTTGCATTTTATCTCAAGTCTCCTTTTTAAAGGTTCTAGCCAAATGCTTTGTCACACACAGCTTTACAGCATCAAGGAGCTCATGGGCATTAAGGGGTTCCCCCCCCTCCAGGCTTCTAGCTTTCCTGGGCTTGCCCCTTCTCCTGGCAGAGGCACCTGGACTCTTGGTGGAGAACAGACGAGAGGTAGTGCTAGCGAGGCCTTCTCGGTGACAGCCTCCATGTTCAGAAAGCACCATTCAGTCTCCGCGAGAGCCCAGTGCGAGGAGAAGGACATTCTCCACGCCCAGACACGAAGTGTGCTCACAGCAAGCAGTGTCGAAACTTCCAGCAAAGCGGCAGGGTAGCTCCTGTTTTCATCTGAAGGGAGGGCAGGTCTGCCAGATGGAAGACAAGCCTGCCAGATTCAGTTCACAGCCCGAGTCTCCCTGCTCCCTTCGGACAGGAAGTGCTCCCTGAGGTCCTGACAACCAAACCATTGTGAAGTTGAGAAAACAGAGTCCTTCCAACGCACGGCAAAAGGTGGCATCGGGGTTTGAACTAGAATGTCTGTTTCTGAGGATGAAAGACGTAACTTCAGCCGGAATGGTGAGCACCCTGGTCTACTCAGAGTGCATGTTCTACTCCACCTGGAATATCCAACCTGCCAGTTGTCTGGGAAGGTGGGGTAAATTCCCCTCCGTGGGGAGTGAGATCAATGATTTTGAGTTCCCTTGTGAGACAGGTATTTCCTTCGAATTTTCTCGAGACATCAGGGAAAGATCCCTGTCCATGCTACTATGTCTTTCACACCTGTCCAGCTCTTGCTCATCTCCCTTTTTAACAAAGAAGCCCAGTGCTTTCTGCAGGCAATGCTGCCCATCTAGAAATTAAGACAGTTTTGTTAAGAAGGGGACGTTTGAGCTGAGCCCAAGTGGGTCACTGGGAGCTTGATGGTTGGAGGGACTAGGTGGTGTATAGCCCTGGGTGGGGGGTGGGGGGCCCGCAGGGCACATCTGGACAGAGAACTATTGATGTGTCTGGGACCGTAGGGTGTGGGTGATAAAGTAAGAAGGGCAGGAAGGGGAAAGGGCTCCAGTGTCAGGTATAAAGGCTTGGTATTTATTCTGTGGGTGGTGGCAGTCACAGAAGGAATTTGAATAGGATCAGGGGTTTGGGCAGGACGGAGACTAGAAACAAGTGGGCAGTTAAGAGATTCGACCAGTGCTCTGGGCCAAAGGTGACGGTGACCTGGAGGAGGAAAGTGGGGTGCAGTCATCAAGGTTGGCCATGCACCATAGGCTCTGCCTAATAACAGCCAAGGTGATGACGATGGTGATGATGAGCGTGTGGTGGCACTGCTGGTGATGGCGGTGATATAGACCGTGATGGTGATGATGGTGACAATAGTGGTGTGGTGGTGGTGATGGGCTAGTGGTGATGGCTGCTGGTGGGGATGACGACAGTAACGAGGTCGATGGGGGTGAAGTTGATGATGGCAATGATGACGGTGGTCGCGTGACAACAATGGTGGCAAGTGGTATTAATAGCACAAATAAGGGCCTCCCTGGTGGCGCAGTGGGTTAAGCAACGCACTATGAAGCAAACTGCAGCCACTGCAGCATGAGTTCGATCCCCGGCCAGGGAGGGGACTCACAGGGCACAGCAGACCCTTCCTGCCTCGCTTGCTGCTCCACTCAGCAGTGTGCTTCAGTGGATCTGCCTGTTCTGCTCCCTGCTCTGTCTCTGGTGACTCCTCTCACCTCCCGCAACTCTGGCCTGTTCCCCAGCTCTTGTACGCATAAATAAAATAAATCTTTAAAAACAGCATAAATAATACCATCAACCATTTTGATAATGTTGATTCTTCCTATAGGAAATGAGCAATTACAGCCAAAATCAACCAAACAAACAAGCAAATAGACAAACAAACCAAAAACACAAGAACTAAAGATCAGAGATGAACCAAAGGGATCACTGAGAGGAGGGTTGATGGGGATGGGGCAGAAAGAGCACAAGGGACTGAGGTGACGGTGCACGGGTGACATGGTGGTGGGAACTCCCTGGGGGCTACCAATAATGTCAACTATAATTAAATAAATATAATTAAAAAAACCCATCAACCAATGTCGAGCATTACCTTCCTCATGGCATTGCTATTATTAAGCCACTATCCTACAGGATTCACATGATTTTAATCCTCATTTTTCAGATGAGAAAGCAGACTTGCCCATGGTCACCCAGCTAAAGAATGACAATATGGGGATGGGTGCCAGGTTGGCCTGGCCCTTGAACCGAGCTCTGGACTCGATGCCTCTTGGACCCCTCCCCCCTTTCTCTCAAGCCAGGGCACAGAGATCGCTGTTTTTGCTCCTCCTCAGCCTTTGCCCTGTTTTGACCCCATGGGCTTAGACACTGAAGGAACCAGTTGCACCTTTGGCTGGGGGCTTGTCTTGGCATTGGCATTACGCTCTTGTTCCCCTTGGAAGAAGGAAAAGCTTTTTCACAGCCTTCAGCCTTTTTGTGCTCAAGCCTAGCCTGGGTGCGATGAGTGTGGAGGAATTTGGATCCTCCATATGGATTCAATTTCTTTTGGAATATTCAGCAAATGATGCTGGACAAAGGCGGACTGCCTCGGTTGAACCTAAAATATGTGGGTGATGGTTCTGAGATGTCTGAAAACTCCAAGACTCAGCAGAATGGGCTGGCAGCACTGGGCCGCAGCAACCGGTCCAGGAGTGAGCAACGAAGGCTGCAGCTCATCCCGCCAGTGTGCCAGAGACACAGACACAGGGACCAAGATGCAGGGGGATTCGGCCAGGCGTGCAAGGTGCTGAGCAACCATGCCAGGGCTCGAGAGAGTTCCCTCCAGGAGACCGGTACGCGGTGTCAGAAGCAAGGTCCGATTTTCCTGCTTTGGGACCTCAGAGAGTCTCGTGACCTTGCTTAGACCTAACAGCTTTTACTAGCAAAAGGCAGAAGCAGAACTGGTGAGTACAGAGCAAAGCCAAAGCAGACCTGGTGGTCTTATCCAACCTCCTTTCCCTCCAGGCGTCTGTACTTTCTCCTCTAAGCAAGAGCTTTTCAAGGAAACTGCCAATCATAGTGTCCCCACCCCCTGACAGCTGCGATTGGTCTAAAGATGAGCACGTGGCTCGCACAGGGCCAATCCAAGCCCTTCCTTGGAATTTTTGCTTTTGGGCTGAGGGAAGGTGATTCTTTTGTAGTAGAGGTGAGCACTGAGCTCTCTCTGGCTGGGACACTGAGCTCTCTCTGGCTGGGTCTCCTGTCCTGCAGAGAGGGTGGGCTGAGAGAAAGGTGACCAGTAAACAGGGAAGTAGATGAAGACAGAAGAAATGTGCAGGGAAGGTTGGCGTCCTGAATCCCCACTTAACACCACTTCTCGGCACAGAACTTTTTGGTGCCAAGAGCCGAGAACATCTCCTGTTTTGCTTCGACTATTTGGGCTTGTGTTTCACCTCAAAGACTAAAACGGTGTAGACAGATGCCTGACTTGGCTTCTAAGGGGCCTCCACTGTTCGTTATCCTTATTGTTCTTCAGAGCCATTCTTTGAGATGGGTAGTACTATTCCTAATTACTAATACCGGTGATCACAATCACCTCGTTCCCCCTAGGACTCAATGCTGTGCCAGCCACCGAACACAGCCCCTTGTGGACATGTTTTATGAATCCTCCAAGTGCCCCTGGAACTAGTGGTTATTAACACCCCCATTCTGCAGGTAAGGAAATGGAGGTGCAGAGATGTCAAAGGACTACCCCAGGTCACACAGCTACAAATGGCAAGGTCAGAATTTAAACTCAGATCAAGTTTCGATCCCTTTCTTACTGATCTGTGAGGGTGGTGTTGATGATGGCGAGGGGACAGTAGCATAGCCAGAGTATAACACTACTCTGTGACAGTCCCACCAAATATGTTATACTATGTTTATTCCTGTTTTTCCAGATAAGGACAAAGAGGCTTAGAGAGCTTTGCAACTTCTCCCTGGCAAGCCACGATGCCTGAGGCACATTAGTTCTAGACCATAGAGTAGGTGGTGGTAGGCTGAGAGAAAAAGGCTTCAGTTCCTCCTCCCTGCCCTTTCTCCTATCTATGCGTCTTCATGATGAGGTTTTCCCACTCCTGCCATCAAGAGGCAGAATCTATTTCCCATCCCACAAATCTCTGCGTGGTCATGTCACCTGGGCTAGCAATGGAATGTGGTAGAAATGGCACTGTGCCCTCCAAGCCAGGCCTTAAGGAGAGATTGCAGCTGCTCCTCTCTCTGGGGCTCTTTTCAAGCCACCTTGAGAATGAGTGTGGGCCAGTCTGCAGAGGATGAGTGGATGAGGCCAGCCTGGATCAGCCGACAGTCAGCTGAACATGGGAGCTCCCTGTACATGGGAGGGAGGCCCAAGACAAGCTGAACCCACTGATCAGCCAGTCTCGATGTGGGAACAATAAATGCTTGGCATTGGATGCCACTGTGGTTATGTCATTATTTTGTCCTGCAGATTTATGGCAAAATGACCCTGGGGGAGAGAGGGAGAGTCTGTCTTAACTCATCTTTGGCCATTCCTGCTCCGTCGGATGCCTTAATGAAGGACCGAGAGACACCATTGGGTCCACCTCCCGCACCTGCCCGTCAGCAGCGGAGAAGGCGTGACGCAGGTTGCTGAGGCTGTACTTAAGCGTCTGTAATTAATAGCAGGACTGACTCAGAGGGCCCGTCCTGCCTGCCCACCCTGCCTCTTGCCCACCCCGCACGGTCGCTCGGTGGAGTTTGCAGGAGTTGAGTAATTGTGTTGTTTATTGCACTAAATGGAACATTAATCAAGCAACTTGGAGGCGCTTGGGCTGTCCCCACGAGCCATGCTCTCTGCCCGGTGTCGTGACGGGGTGGGCATCCGCTGACCGTGTGTGGTGGCTCTGGGGGCTTCCAGCTCCAGATTTCCCGGTGCCGTCTCCTTGCCCCACCCTGTGCCTCCCCGGTCTCCCTGTTCACGGGCCCCATCTTATAGATGTGGAAACTGAGGCCCAGAGAGGTCAAGTCACTCACTCAAGAGCAGCAAGAAAGGGAGAGGGAGAGGACCCTCAAGTAAGAGGCTCTCCTGGCCCCTGAGGGCTGCAGACACTTTTTTTTTTAAAGACTTATTTATTTATGCATACAAGAACTGGGGTACAGGCCAGAGGTGTGGCATTTTTTTCAGCTGTACCGAGTCCCAGGGAGAGAGAGAATGAAGCTGGCCGAGGCCATTGACCACAGAGATATTTGCCTAAGGCAGGAAGGAAACAGGGAGACCCCGTCAGTAAATCTCCAAGATTCAGCTCCGGGTGATGAGGGGGGCACTCTTGAGCTCTGTGGAGAGTTGGGTGACTTTCCCTCTCATTCCTGTGGGTGGTGAGGGGGTGTCTCTCTTCCCTACACCTCTTGACGAGAGAACTATTTTTAAGGCCCTCCTTTTATAGTTAAACCGTGTTCGTGTCAAAGGCACCTCGAAGAGAACACCTCAGGCCTCCTGGAAGTGACGCTCAGCGGCAGGGCCAGGAGAGGCCTTGGGCTGACGTGTTTTTGGGAGCAGCCCTGGCGGCCTGGGTGGGGCTCCGATGAGTCATCTGCTCTTCCGTATCTCCTCAGCGCAGGCCCTGGGAGCTCTCTGGCAGGGAGATTTCCTAGCAACAGGAATGTGGCCCCCTCCAGAAATGACCCTCTGCTTCAGCCCTTCATCAGGCAGGATAGGCGCGCTTACCCACCCAGTCTGCATCAAGGGCTGATGGTATCGCCCTCCCTGCCAGCAGCTGAACCCCTTCAGCCCAGCAGCCCCCTCCGGAGTGTGCACCCTTCACTGGACCAAATGTGATCACAGCTCCCTCCTCACTCTGTGTTCCCTTCCCTGTTCACAGCTCTTCCTTCCCCAGAAAATTTTATTAGAAAGAAAAGTTTTGCAACTAAAAATGAAAACAAAATTGAAACCCCTAAATGTTAAAAGCCAGACTGCCTGCGTTCAATTCTCTGCTCAGCGTCTCAGCTGTGTGACTTTAGGAAAATGACTTAACTTGTCTGAACCTCATTTTCTTTTAAAGATTTTAGTTATTTATGCACACAAGACCTGGGGCACAGGCCAGAGGGGTGGGGACTGAGAGGAGTCACCAGAGACAGAGTGGGGAGCAGAACAGGCAGATCGATGGAAACACACTGCTGAGGGGAGCAGCAGGTAAGGCAGGAGAGGTCTGCTGCGCCATGTGGGTCCCCTCCCTGGCCGGGCATCGAACTTGTGTTGCAGTGGCTGCAGAAGCCTCACAGTGCAGTACTTAACCCCTTGAGCCACAAGGGAGGCCCTGAACTTCATTTTCTTACCCTGAAATGGGAATAATAAATACTTGTGTCTACCTTGTGTTGAAGTACACGAGAGACTGTTTTGTCCAAAAGAGATCAAACAGTGTTTCCCATCATTTGTGCCCTTGTAGATCCTCCCCATACCTGCGTTGAGGGGTAGTGTCTACATCCCTTACCTTGATCCTTTTTGATGGCCTTAACCAACCGAGGGCCGTGGGGGCGATGCTGTGACTTCTGAGACTAGGTCATAGAATGCCATGCATGTGCGCTGCCTCTTGGAATGTTCGTTCTTAGAACCCAGCCGCCATGCTGTGAGGAAGCTCAAGCAGAGCTTCCTTGGGGGAATGAGACCACCTCCAAGCTCCCGCTTCCCATGTATGTCCCAGCTGAGCTCCCAGCCCACAGTCGGCACCAAATTGCCCAGCATGTGACTGAACTGTTTTGGAACTCAGTGGGGCCTCCTTCTTTGAGTTGCTGTAGCATGACTTGGGGAGCAGGGGGTAGCTATGCCTGCTGGCCCCGGCACAAGTGGCTCAATAACAAACAAAAATGACTGTTATTGCTTTAAGGCGCTCAGCTTTGGGAGTCATGTGTCATGAAATAGTAGAGTGCCCGACCTAGGACTTAGTGAGATATGTGTGTAAGGGGCTTGGTTCACACGTGCCGTGAGCACTTTTACCCAGGAGGAGTGGAGCACAGAGCCAGTGCTGGGTTGTGGCAAGGACACACAGCTACTGGGCGTATTTGCCCTCTACTTCTACCTCTTCTCTGTGTGGAGGTGGTGAAGACATGGCTTTGGGTTCGCACCCAGCCTAAGACTGGGCCCTGAGCTCTCCCTAAAGACTTAAATTGCGCCCATTGCTCAGGGCTGGGTTTAATCAGCCAGAACCGGGTGTCTTCAGAGGGGTTTGCTACAAACCATCTCCTCCACGGCTCTTTACTGTGGGCCCTTGATGGCTGCCCCAGGGAGGTGGGGGCAGGCATTCCAGCTGGGCACTGGCAAGAGAAGGGCCCTGGAGGCAGGGAAGGGGGCATCTCCTGGCACCAGCCCCTGCTTCCTGCCTGCCTGCAGCTCTTACTCCCGAGTGTGAGTTGCTATGAGAAAGGATCTGGGTGACTTTGCTCTCAGCATTAATAATACTGTTAATTAAGCGGCCAAGAGAAGAACACGGCTGGCGCCAATGAGAGGACAATGGTCTGAAAAGGGAACAGAGAGACGCATCAACAGCTTCCCATGCAGGGCTTTCAAAAGAGCAGCTGTGGGGAGCAGGCCGGCGGAGAACAGAAGGGATGTCGCCAGCGTGGCGATCACGGTGCCGATGGGCAGGGAAGAGCCCATGCCAGCTGCCCAGCTGTGCTCCTCCCTGGCACCCCTGCCTGCCCAGCTGGACCAGGGCTTCTCTGGGGCTTCTAAAGAGGCTGAGTAAAGCAGCAGCCAGAGGGCACCAGCTTGTTTACATAAACTCATGAGATTTTCCTTTATCTACAAAATAGGTAAGTTGAACTAAATCCCATTTCATATTTCTTATGTGTTGACATTGCTTGGCGGTGGCTGCTGGGATTATTGACTTGAGAATTTAGAAGTCAAGTCAATGCCCATGGAAAAGTATGCTGGGATTGATTAGTGATGTCTGCCAGGGATATAGGATTGGCAGTTTGGGGCATGATTTTACTATTCATGGGTTGGATCTCCAAAGTCCATTGCATCATTAAAAGAATAGCTAGAAATGGGGCCTCCCTGGTGGCGCAGTGGGTTAAGCAATGCACTATGAAGCAAACCGCAGCCACTGCAGCAAGAGTTCAATCCCTGCCGCCGGCCAGGGAGGGGACCCACATGGTGTAGAAGACCCCTCCTGCCTTGCCCACTGCTGCTCTTGGCAATGTGTTTCAGTCCGTCTGCCTGTTCTGCTCCCCACTCTGTCTCTGGTGAATCCTCTCACCGCCCACACCTCTGGCCTGTACCCTAGCTCTTGTATGCATAAATAAAATAAATCTTAAAAAAAAATAAAGAACAGCTAGAAACCAGCAACATCCACAGGCACAAGTCTTTCCCTTTTTGCTAGTTTTCTCATCTATAAAATGGGTAGACAGTGGGCGGTATGTTCTTTTCCTCTGGGTGATGTAGCTAAGTGGGAATAACTTTCTTTAAGTAGGACAGGCTAAGCAAGTGAGAGGTAAGCAGTGACAAGAAAGGCTTGGTATCTGCATGTCACTTACAATCAAAAGTTGGCAAATCACAACCGTGGGCCAATAAAGAGAATTTTTTAAAAAGAATTTCAAGTCTTTTTTTTTTTAAGATTTATTTTATGTGTGCATACAAGAACTGGGGTACAGGCAAGAGGTGTGGGGCATGAGAGGACTCACCAGAGACAGAATGGGGAGCAGAACAGGCAGATCCACTGAAACACACTGCTGAGGGGAGCAGGGGGTGAGGCAGGAGAGGTCTGCTGCGCCATGTGGGATCCCCTCCCTGGCCGGGGATCTGGGGATTAACTTTGCACTGCAGTGACTGTGGATGCCTCACAGTGCGGTGCTTAACCCATTGCACCACCAGGGCAGTGCCAATAAACAGAATTTTAATGTAACACAGCCACACCCATCCATGTGTGTATTGTTTGTGGCTGCTTTCATGGTGCATCAACAGAGTCGCGTACTCTCAGTGACAAAGGCCTTATGGCTTGTAAAGCTTAAACTACTGTCTCTCTTATGGAGAAATTATACCTACCTGTGCTTTGTACTTTTCAAGGCATTTCCCCAGTCATCATCTTACTTGCTGTTAGTGTCAGCCCTCTGAGTTTGGCAGAGCAGACGCTGAGCCCTGTTTTCAGAGGAGGGTGTTATAGTTTCCCACAGCAAACAAAGTCTTGAACTTGAGGTCCTCTTTCTAGACCTCCTCCTCCCTGCCTCTGATCTAACTGTAAAGGCCTCTGATTCTGCTCCTGGAATTTCTTTTTTTTAAAGATTTATGTGTGCACACAAGAACTAGGGTATAGGCCAGAGGTGCGGGGAATGAGAGGATTCACCAGAGACAAGAGTGGGGAGCAGAACAGGTGGACTGAATAATATACATTGCTGAGGGGAGCAGCAGGTAAGGCAGGAGAGGTCTGCTGCGCCATGTGGGCCCCTCCCTGGCCGGGGATCGAACTCCTGCTGCAGTGGCTGTGGATGCTTCATAGTGCAGTGCTTAACCCCTTGCACCACCAGGGAGGCCTTGCTCCTGGAATTTCCTGTGTCTGTCTGGGCCCGGGCATCACTCACTGAATGATCCAGCAGCCCCCATGATTGCCCCTTCGCCATTATCCTACAGTGGCTAAAGAGGTTTCTCTTAAACCCAAATCTAATCTGGTATCAGAGGCTTCTCCTTTCCCAAAGCTAATCTAAGTCTTTCTTTTGCTCAAAGTCGCCCCTGACCCCCCAGTGTCCCAACACAAAGGCTAAACCCCTTCTTGTGGTCAGCCAGCCTCTGGGACCCTGGGGGTGCACCCTCTGGGGGCCATCACTGTCCACACTGGTTGGAACTGCCTGCCCACTCGCCTAGCTTTGCTTTCAGAGTTGGCACTTGGTGGAGGCAGGTGTACTAGTCGTTCCTGTACCCCCAGCTCAGGGTTAGCATACAATAGGTGCTCACTAAATGCACTCACAACCCGACTGCCCTTGCTAATTGGAGCTTGGCCTCTGCACCTGAATCCCACCCACTCCTCCCAATCTTAGCCTAAAGGAGGGGTGCCTGAATACCCCTGGGGCACCCCAGTCACTTTCTCCCTGTGACTGTGCCAGGGCCTGAATAGCTGGCAGCTGTGAATTTGCCAGGCAGAGATCATGGCAGCTCTTGGCTTCATTCTTTTTGCCATTTGTCTTGTTCCCTGAGCCTCCTTAGTGGGGAGAAAGAGCAGCTTCATGGGAAAATAGTCTGACAGACATTCTACCTTTCACATGCTTTGCTCATGCCCTGTCTGGGGGCCCACCATCCATTCTGAGGGATTGCAATTACATTAAAAGGTTTTTGGGGGTATGGGAGTATTTTGGGAGGTATGGGAGCAAGCAAGGAAGGAACCAAACATGTACTATGATGCTATTAATAACAGTTACCACTTGTATAGCATTCATGATGCCTTCAGGCAGAGCTGGATCCAGGTGCTCATGCAATGTGATTTGGCCTTGGTTTCTCCTGGTCCTGCTTTCCTCTGCTAGGCAAGTCTACCTTCTATGAGTCAGACAATTCTAGAACTATATTTTCTCTCCGAACAAACAAAAAAATAAGCACTTCCCCAAGAATCTAGCACAAGTTCCAGGGCTTATTATCATTGATTGTTGTTGGGTCAAATGCTTGTGTCTGATCCAGTCACAAGCTCTGTGGATGAATGCTTTGATTGGCCAATTGTAGGTCATGTAACCTTGAAAGATCTGGGTGTGGGGCTTCTTTCAAAGGTCAGAGAGTGAAGGACGTGGAAGGGTGATCCCAGAAGGAGAATTAGGGTGTTGATTCCAGAAGAGAGGGAAGGTGGACACACAGAAATCATTGTACATTGCAGGGCTCTGTGAATTTCACATTGAGGAAATGGAGACACAAAGAGATATATGAGACCCACCCAAGGGAGCAACAAACACTCCGTGCTCTCCTCCCCCATATTTTATGAGCACCTATTGTGTTCCAGGCACAGTGCTAAGCTCTGGAGACTACAATCCTGACATTGGTGGACCTTAAATTCTAGCTGCTCAGAGTTTCCTGCCTCCCAGTTTTAGCTCATGTTGTCTTATGCCTGAAAAACCTCCCCACCCAGGCCCTCCCTGGTGGCGCAGCGGGTTAAGCAATGCACTATGAAGCAAACCGCAATCACTGCAGCACGAGTTCGATCCCTGCTGCCGGCCAGGGAGGGGACCCACATGGCGCAGCAGACCTCTCCTGCTGTGCCCGCTGCTCCCCTCAGCAGTGGATTTCAGTAGATGTGCCTGTTCTGCTCCCCACTCTGTCACCCCCACACCTCAGGCCTACACTCCAGTTCTTATATGTATAAATAAATAAATCTTTAAAAAAAAAACAAACCCTCCCCATACACCCTCCTCTATTCCCAGTGGCCCTTACTGCAATTCTTCCTGTTTTTCTAGTCTAGTTTGAGGGATGCCATCCTCTCCAAGCCTGCCCTGCTGGCTGCAACCAGAAGCCCCTCATCTGCCTGGTGTCTGCAGCCCTCTCCTCCATTAGAGCATATTTGATCTATCTCCTGGAAGGTGGCATTGGAGGACTATTAGCCTTTATCTCCTGGGGCAGTGGCACAGTGGCACAGACCCTGGCCCCCTGCAGGAACTTGGAAAAGGTTGACTCAGTAGAACCCAGCCGTGCATGAGACCTGAGCGTCCTGCTTTGAACACGAAGCTGCCCAAGAGCACCTCAAGCTGGATGCCTGTCTTCGCTTGGGAGTACACCGGGACCGTGTCTCTGTTCCACGTGGGGGGAAGGGGCTTGTTCTTTGCTGTCACGCTAGAGGCCAGAGTACCCTGCCTGCCCCTGGAATGTGCAGGGGGAAAAATGGAGAGGCTGCCCTATTCACTAATTCAGTCGCAAGCATTTATTAACCTCCTACTGTATGCCCGGCACAGAACAGATCTCAGCACTCCCCAACAGGTCACAGACGGCAGGTAGACACGACGTTGATGGAGTTTATGGAACAAGCACGTCTACCCATGCTCAGAAGGATGGCTAACTCTGAGGAAACTTAGGTACTCGGGCCTTCAAATACTCGTGCCTGCAGGGGCCCTGCACAGGTGCACCTGCTGTCACATGTTCTGCACACCCATGCATGTTTTGCACCTACTTTAGCCGCGAGTGCCCTCGCTCAGCAGCACACGCAGAAATCAGGCCATCTGCTCCCTTCTTCCACCGGCTCCAGCTGTCTGGGTCTGAATGTCCAACTCTGTCCAGCTGGAGCCTGCTACTGCTGCTGCTGCTGCCTCCCCAAGGCAAGCAGGCGTGCTCAGTGGGAAGTCCCCAGGCTCTCTTGCTGGCACACAAGTCCTGCCACCTTCCAGGGCACCCCAGGAGCCCCGATGGCGGCACCTCTGTAATTGGCAGCATGGGGTGGATCGATTAGCCTCTGTGTACACTGGCCACAGTAAACATAATTAACAGTGTTTGGGATCTGTTAATTGCACCAGTTAGAAACTCCAAACAACCTAATTCGGAACTTCACTTCTGAGCGTGTCTTCGCCTAGACTGAGCATAGGAGACTGAAAATAGCTGCGGAGGGAGAGCGATGCAGAGCAGTAGACTGCAAACGCAGGCCCAGACACCAACCAGACAGGAAGAAGACCTGTCTGCTGCCAAGAGAGGGAGACCAGGTCATTGAGGCAGGGGAGGGGGACTGC
Organism: Galemys pyrenaicus; assembly: GCA_019455555.1. NCBI lineage: Eukaryota > Metazoa > Chordata > Mammalia > Eulipotyphla > Talpidae > Galemys > Galemys pyrenaicus. The sequence goes on along the minus strand of JAGFMF010011719.1, from coordinate 7,824,726 downwards.
CCTCTTCCAGGAAGTCTTCCTGGATTGCCACAGTCCCTTCCAGTATCCTCTGGAATCTCCCCACATCACAGTTCCACTTGTGGCTTCCTGTGTGGGTGTTTTGAGGTTGTTTTGTGTGAATTTGCAAGAGTGGAGTCCAGCAAAAAGCTCAGCGAGGGGGTGCTACTGGAGTCCAGGAGCAGGGAGAGGCCTGGCGGGGTGCTGGCAGTGGGGTGGAGAGTGCAGGAAGCCTGAGTCCTCTTTAGGAGCCTTGACTCCCAGGAGGGCAGGGCGTGCACTCTGCACATTGCCTGCATTGAACCCGCTCCCTTTGCATCCGGGCCTTTGCTCCTGCTGTTCCCTCTGCCAGGAATGTCTTCCTCACATTGTCTGCCTAGGACATTCCTGCTCAGGCAGTGAGTGACATTCAGTGCAAGTCTCTTTTCAGTGAGGTCTCTCTGGTCCACTCCCCATAACCGGAGCAGACTCCTCCATGCCCTTCCCTCTTCCCCTCTCTCCCTCCCTCCCCTCCCCTGCTCTGCTCTCCCCTACCTTCCCCTCCCCTCCTTCCCCTCCCCTGTCCTCCCCTCCCCTCCTTCCCCTCCCCTGTCCTCCCCTCCCCTCTCCTGTCCTCCCCTCCCCTCCCCTCTCCTCCCTTGCCCTCTCCTCTCCTCCCCTCCCCTGCCTTCCTCTCCCATCCCTCTCCTCCCCTGCCTTCCCCTCTCCTCCCCTGCCCTGCCCTCCCCTCCCCCTCCTCTCTTTTCCTCCACTCCTACTCCTCCCCCATCCCAGTGCATGTCCATCTGTTAGAGGACCACACCCTGACCCTGAGCTAAGCCTGTGACTCCTCCTCACTCATTTCCAGTCCAACCCATTGTGCGCAGGGGGCACAGCCTGGCGAGCTGCTGGCTCTTGCTGAAGGAGCAGGTGTGGGAGGGGCACCTGCAACTGTCTTCTTTGGTTGCCTGAAGCGCCTGTCAGCGGCCCCTTGGGGACTGGGGAGCAGGGTGGGCACAGGAAAGCACAGGGCCGCCTGGAAGGTGGGCTCCTGGCATGTGAGCCAGGGGGCGTGTGCCGGGTCTCAGCAGAGAGTGGTACATGTCTGGGCTGGGGGTGGGGGGCTGCGGCAGGGGCTGTGAAACCGCAGGGGCCATGAGGGGCGAGAGGGCTGCGTGGTTTGTGCTTGGACGGCCCTTTCTGCCCGCGAGCCTGCATGTCCCTGGCGGGAGCTGCCATGCACAAATCTGCGTTCAGCCGGCTCTGGAGGCCCCTGCACTTCCAGCCACCCCCTTGAGGCCACGGCTGGGGCACTCCAGGTCTCTGTCACCCAAGAGGCGCGGGACCCCCCTGTCAGCGCTCTGCCCCCCACTGTCTTCAGGCTGCTGCCTTTCGGGGCTGCATGTCTCCCCGTGGACCCTGAGTCTCTGCCACCCCCAGTTTTACAGGCTCTGCGAGGGCGGCTCTGGCACCAAGGGAGGGCAGTGGGCGGGCTTAATATGCCAGGGCAATTCTCGCAGCCCAGGTGCTGGCAGCCATAATTCACCTGCTAAATTATGGCCATAAATTTCTGCGAGGAGATGGGTCCCCAGGCAGGTGGGCGGGCTGGCGCCGGAACATTCAGCAGAGTTCGGTCTTCTGTCCTCATTAAGTGGGGCACGGGCCGTGCGAGGCGCTGGGCAGGACCCTCTGCCCGGTGCCCGCTGTCTCTGCGTGTGGAAGGCGGCTGTCGTCCAGGCAGGGAGGTGCCCTCTGGCCTGTGTGCGTGTGCGTGTGCGTGTGCGTGTGTGTGTGTGTGTGGAGTGGAGAGAACCAGGCGCGCCACTTCTGATCCTGCTTATCGTGGGTTGAATGGTGTCCCCCAAAAGATGTCCCCCAAACTGCTAATGGAACTCTTTGGAGAAAGAGTCTTTGCCAAGGTAACTAAGTTAAGCACCTTCTGGTGAGGTTAGGTTGGATTGGGTGGGCCCTAAATCCAAGGACAGTTGTATTTTAAAATTTATATATATTTATTACATCATTGCTCACTTTGTACAATGCATGCTTTCTCCTGTCAGGTGTAGTCCCGGTAAAATTCCCACCACCAGTTCACCCCTGAGCCTCACCATAGTCCCTTGTGCTCCTCCCTCTCTTGTTTTTTTTTTTTTTAAAGATTTATTTATTTATGCATACAAGCACTGGAGTACAGGCCAGAGGTGTGTGTGTGGAGGTGAGAGGATTCACCACAGACAGAGCAGGGAGAAGAACAGGCAGATCAACAGAAGCACACTGCTGAGGGGAACAGCGGGCGCAGCAGGAGAGGTCTGCCACGCCATGTGGGTCCCCTCCCTGGCCAGCAGCAGGGATCGAACTTATGCTGCAGTGGCTGGGGTTTGCTTCACAGTGCGTTGCTTAACCCACTGCGCCACCAGGGAGGCCCCTCCCTTGTTTTGATCCTTTCTCTTCCCCCTCCCCTGAGATTTTTTTTTTTAGTGAAGGAGAAATGACCCAGGGGGAGGGGCATGTGAAAACAGAGGCGGAGACTGGACAGATGGGGCCACGGCTGAGGCGCTGCTGCATCCTCCAGACGCTGGAAGAAGCAACAAACGGATTCTCCCCTATGTCTTCAGAGGGGTGTACTCCTGCCATCACCTTGATTTTAGTTATTTAAATTGTATGATTACTGACTGAGGTAGCAATACCCTGTTGTGACAGTTCGCGTGCAACACTCTGTATACAATTTAAGGGGATAGGTTCCCCCCTCTTTGGATATACCTTACCCAACCATGACCACCCCCAAAGCACCCAAATCCTCCACCACAGTGGGTGAGGGCCCCCCGACTTTCTTCCCCCTCACCCTGCACCTCTTCTAGTAGCTTTGATTTTAAGCTTTAGGGTTTGTTTTAACTTAGTTTTGTCCATCTCTTTGTTTGGTTCTTTTAGATCTCGCCTAACAATGAAATTATCTGGTATTTGTCTTTCTCCCTCTGACTTACTTTGCTTAGCATCATCCCTTCCAGTTCCATCCATGTGAAAAATGGCAAGATTTCATCTTTTACACACACATGCACACGCACATGCACACCCAATTATCTGTTTGCCCATGAGTGGCAATACCTTGATTTGAGACATCTGCCTTCCAGCAGTGTGAGGGAACATGTTTCTGTTGTTATAAACCACCAAGTGTGTGGTCATTTGTTACAGAACTGACAGAAAATCGATATGCAGCTCTATGATTTTGGCCAAGTGTCCCAGACCTTTCTGAGCCTCAGTTTCCCCCCTGCCATCTGGCTTCATGGGGTGCGGTGCTCCTAGGTGGGAGGGCCCAGTTTGATGACGTCCTTATGGAGCCCGAGCTGGGATCGGCTCCCAGGACCATCCCGGGACCACACATTGGCAGGGTCCTATAGCTTGGGGTGAGGGGCACGGAAACGTCGACTGGAGGTGTGGAGGGAGTGGGCTTTGGGAAACGTTGCAGCCCCACATGTCCCAAAAGATGCCCTCTGGCTGGGCCGCCTCTGAACTTTCATTCTCCTTCCACTTCGCATTCTCCCCATTTCACTTCCGCCAGCGCTCGCATAGATCCAGAGCTTTCTATGTATCAGCTCATTTTTTCAATGTAAAGGAATGAATTTTATTTTATTAAAAAAAATTCACTTATTTATGCATATAAGAACCGAGGTACAGGCCAGAGGTGCGAGGTGCAGGGTGTGGTGGAGGTGGGGGTGAGAGGACCCACCAGAGACAGAGCGGGATGCACAACAGGAGGATCTACTGAAACACACTGCTGAGGGGTGCAGCGGGCGAGGCAGGAGAGGTCTGTTGCGCCATGTGGGCCCCCTCCCTGGCTGGCGGCAGGGATTGAACTCGTGCTGCAGTGGCTGCGGTTTGCTTCATAGTGTTTAACCCATTGCACCACCAGGGAGACCCCCAGGAATGCATTTTAAAAGGACACTTTATATTGCTTTAGGAAATGGGAAGTGCATTTCACTTGCCCTAAGTAGATGGTGCCCTTAAACCGAAAGGCCGTGGAAACAGCACAGAGAGATCTGGTGACAATCCAGCCAGGAGTGGCAGACTGGGAAGGATTGAGCCTGAGCTCGGCTTGTCTTCCGTTCACAAGAGAGGGAGACAGAGGAGACGCTGAGGTCACAGCGGGCTAGGGTAAAGGGCTCCGGGGACTTTGGCGGTGTGTGGTGGTGACATATATTTGGGAGGTGTGGATCTATTCCCCTAAATCATGTAGCGTGTCGTTAGCCAGAGTCACACCAGCGCTAAGCCGAGACTGTAAACGGCAAGAAACAACCAGAAAGGAGACAGGGCATTCATGGGGTTATTCCTGATGCTGGAGCCACATGTGCCGCTGGGGTCTCTCTTGGGGTGCATCCCCGCACAGCACAGGGGGGCTGTGGGGTGCTGTGCTCTGGTCCAGCCATTTCCCTGGTATCCTGGGGCCAGGTGGGGGTGGGACAGGCACGGCCACAGTCATAGGTGAGTGGAGAGCAGACTACTGGGCCTGCATCCTTTCTGCTGGCCTAGACCTTCCCCCTGTAGCTTTCAAGTGGCCTCGAGCAATACGTGGCTTTATCCCGGGTGGGCAAGACCAGTGGTAAGATTCATGGCACTCGGTGGCAGAAGAATCACTCTCTACAGGCAACCCTCGGAATGGGGTCGACTTGATGATGGGCCTGCCGAGGTGAGGAGCAGAGCACCTAGGGCCTAGCTGCCCCCTTAGCTGGTCCACCTGTCACGGGCTCCATCTGTCTTTGAAGGATGCTCCAGAGGCTCAGCTATGACAAGTGGGCAGTGCCCACCTGGGGTACTTGGAGCAGGTGTGGGCAGGGTGCCCCCGTCAGCACGTCCCGCGGAGCTCAAGACCACCACGGTTGTGACGGGCAGGGCCTGGCCTGGGCGGGGCTCCCTGTTCTGTGATGTGGTCTGACGTGAGTCGTGTCGTGCTGGTAGATTTGCAAGTTCCTGAGGTTGGCAAAGAAGTAGAAACCCCTTTCTCTCCAGGGGGTCCAGGACGCTGGGTCCCGAGATGCTGGAGCGGCTGCAGAAGAATGAGCATGGGCATGGAGCAGGAGCAGCCAGGTGTGAGCTCTGATGCCCCCGGGACTTGGTCGTGTCCCCTCTTGGGCCTCACTTTGCTCATCTGTGCAATGGGAGACTCAAGTCATCAGAGGGACTAACTGCACTTCGCGTGCCTCCTCTGCGCAGTCAGGTGCAGGGACAGGTGAGATTTAGAACCGTCCATCTGAATTGTCACCATAGGTGCTGGGAGGGAGAAAGGCTGGGAGTTCAGAGGCCAGATCCTGGGGAGGTGACTTGGCCTCACTGCATGGCGTGGGGCGTAGCACGTGGGGGTCTACGGCATCTTGGGTCTGAACTTAGGGACCCCAGGCAGCTCGCGGTTCGGTGTTGCTCAGATGTCCAGTTGCCAGTAGTTCTTACCTATCTGAAATGGGGCGGGGCTAGGGGAAGGGGTTAATGATTGGGGGGGGCGGGGCGGTTAAGAGTGAACCAATACTTTCCCATCTTGCTCTCCACAAACCACATCTTAGGCCATTGTTGTTTTATCAACTTTCTGTACAGTCTAAAGCACTGGGTCTTGGGGCCTCCCTGGTGGCACAAGGCGTTGAGTGTCGCACTGTGGGGCTTCTGCAGCCACTGCAGTGCGAGTTCGATTCCCGGCCAGGGAGGGGACCCACATGGCGCAGCTAGACCTCCCTGCCTCGCCCACTGCTCCCATCAGCAGTGTATTTTGGTGGCTCTGCCTGTTCTGCTCCCCACTGTGTCTCTGGTGACTCCTCTCACCCCCCTATGCCTCTGGCCTGTACCCCAGCTCTTGTGTGCATAAATAAATAAAATCTTAAATAAATAAATAAAGAGCTGCGGCTCACCTGCCTGAACTGAAAGCGTGTGCTGGCCACACACCTGGACTTCCCAGCCCCTCACCTATCCCGGCCCCCACCTAAGCCTCCCTGCCCAGCGGAGCCTGTTGGGTGCTACCCAGGGATGTGGCTGCCAGCACACTCTCCAAGGAGGAGGTGATTCTCCCTGCAGTCCTCTCTCAGCCCTTGTCCTCAGCGGGGAGAAAGTCTTTGAGGCCCCTCTGGTCTCCCCTTACAGCATGGAGGGCGAAGGCGGGCCCCGGGCTCAGAATTCCGGGTGAGCGGCAGTGAGTCGTCTGGGGTTCAGTGATATCTTTCTGTTCGCACTGTATTTATTTAATTTCCTTCCCAGGGCCTTTACGCTGCTTTTCTAGTTTTCTGTAATGATGGCATGCAATCATCTTGCAAAATAAATTTATTTCAGTGAGTCAATTTGAAGCAAATGTAACATCCAGACTCCCTTCCTTCCTTCCTTCCTTCCTTCCTTCCTTCCTTCCTTCCTTCCTTCCTTCCTTCCTTCCTTCCTTCCTTC
>JAGFMF010011719.1:7781071-7817105 GCA_019455555.1 Galemys pyrenaicus | reverse complement strand
CCTTCCTCCCTCCCTCCCTTCCTTCCTCCCTTCCTTCCTTCCTCCCCAGTGACATGGGGTGGGGTGAGAGGATTCACCAGAGCCAGAGTGGGGAGCAGAACAGGCAGATCTACCGAAATCCACTGCTGAGGGGAGCAGGCAGGAGAGGTCTGCTGCACCATGTGGGTCCCCTCCCTGGCCGGGGGTTAAACTCACGCTGCAGTGGCTACGGATGCTTCACAGTGAGACGCTCAATCCCTTGTGCCACCAGGAAGGCCCCAGACACTGTTTCTTCAGGGGCCATGGGGAGAAAGCAGGACTCGAGAAGGCAGCTGGAGCTGGGGACCCCTGTCCTGGGCAGTGGGAGCTATGGCAGGAGTGTGAGCAGGAGAGGCACCGTCCATGACAGACTCTCTGGAGGTGCCGGGTACCCCGAGTCCGGTCCAGGCCAATCCTGAGTCCACAAAGCCTCAGGCCCTGAACTTCCATGGTGATGGAGAAATATAGAGAGACAATAAGGCAGTGAACCATGGCAGAGGGTTTATGAGGCGGCCATGCTCGAATGGTCGAAAGTTAGGGAAAATGTATTTATTACAACACTTTTCATGGGCAAGTTATCATTTTGTCAAACTTTATTAGAGAGACTAATTAATGGGTTGTAAAAAGTACTAGTGCGTGGCCAGAGAAAGAGCTGGTCCCAGGGACATTGGCAGCCCCAGGATTTATGACCCCTCGGTTCCCCATTTATTAATGCAGAGAAGGCGCGTGGAGTGGGTTATATATGGGTTGGTGCAGAGCCGCCTTCCCTCCCGGGAGACCAGCGGGCCCAGGAGGGGGTGAGGCAGGGTCCCCACTCATTGCCTTTTGGGGACTGTGGAGCTGTGGGTGGAGAGGCGTGGGGGTCTGGGCGAGGGGGGGACACCTGATCGTGTGACCTTGCATGACATTTTCTTTTCTGAGCCTGTTTACTCGTCTATGCACCTGAGGGCAGATGCGGGAGTCAATGTCCCTCAAAGCCTGGTCAACTCTTGCTGCTCTGCAGTGTGAGAGCAGCTGCAATCTGAGCCCAAGATGCAGTGGTCAAATGGACCGGGGTGGTCAGGGGATCGTGAAGAATGACCTTGATGGAGCCGCACTCTATGGCAAGGGCTGGGCAAATCCTCTTGCTCCAGTGCCCCCTCATCCACGCTCTTCGCTCTGTCTTCTGTAGGGCAGCAACTTCTAACCTCTGAGCTCTCAGCCCTGGCAGATGCCTCCTCTTCCAGGCAGCCCCCCACGCTGCACTGTTCATGCCTGTACAACTTTCACTCATGAGCTGCTCCTTTTACCTGCGTATTATATTGTCTGTCTTGCATGTGACAATAGAGTGGGCCTGCTCTCTCCCTGGGGAATCACAGATGTTTGCTGAAAAGATCGGGGGCTGATATGCATAAAGGCTGGGAGGTTGGACCACAGGGGGCACATGAAAGGAAGTGGCAGAAGTCACTTCCTGTGCAGTGAGCACAGTAGGCCCTCGATAAATACAGTCAGTGGGTGGGAGGGTGAATTTGGCACCCCTGGGTAGCGATGAGGTCAAGTGGGGCCTGAAGCCAGCCCCCTCTGTCCAGACCAGGAGTTATGGGGCCCAGCTGGGCTTGTGAGCGGAAGTGACACTCAGAGGTGGGAACTCACATCTTCATGTGCTGCTTCTCGCAGGCCTCCTCCCTGTGGCTTGGAACAGGCAGTAGGAGCAGGAGGCTGGGGGAGGAAGTCCCCAGGCTGAAAACACCCCCAGCAGAGAGGATCAGAATGTCCTGCTGTTGTGGGGTCAAATCCTGGCTACCCCGCTCATGCGCTGTGAACCTGCTCCCCACAGTGCCTGGAGAAGCTAAGGGTGCGCCTCACCCGGCTGGTTGGGGGCTTGGAGAAGACATCTGGGAAGGTCCTGGCAGCAGCGGCCCCCACGCCGCCTCGCCCTGTTCTGCCTTAGCCTTGGCGGGCGCCTCGGCTCCTCCCGGGTCAGTTTCAGTGCGCTGCACCTTGTGACTCCTGAGGACAGCTGGCCCCTGGCTGGGGACAAGTTCTGCTTTTGGCCTCTCGAGCGGTGTGGTATGAGGTCAGCGAGTGCTAACCTGGCAGCGGCCACTTCGCAGGGTGAGAGGGAGGACAGGAGAGGAGCGTGGCTGTGAGGCGCCGATGGCCGATGGCACACGCTGCTTTAGCTGTACCTCCCTCCCCTTCCCAGCAGCGGCGTGTGCGTGTCCCTGTCATCCCCACTCTGCTCCCACCTGGAGGGGGGACCAGGGCTACTCTGGGCTCCCAGGCGCCTCAGGGGGTGCCCTGCTTTGCTCCTCCCTCTGTGCCTTCTGTTGCCTTCTGTCCACATGTGGGGAGGTTGGCCTGGTGCTCTCATTCTCCAGTGGAGGAAGGAGAGTCTCAGGGGCTTCCCGCCCAGCTGGTAGTGGGTGCTGCTGGTAGACTGTGAGGGTGTGAGGCACGATGCCCACCCTGCAGGACCCCTGCCCATGGGCGAGATGGACCAGAGTGTCAACCCATGGCAGAGACTCAGGACAGAGGCGCTCCCTGGAGTGGGGGCCGTTTTACTGGGGAGTGAGCACGGTGTTTTCCCCAGGGACAGAAAGGAGAATGATATTCCAGGCAGAGGGATCGGCATGGGCAAAGGCACAGAGGATGAGGAGGATCCACTGACTCTTGGTGAGCTTGGTATGGGGAGAAAAGCTGGGGAATGGAGGGATTTGAGGCAGGCAATCTCAGCAGGCACAAAACCACGAGAGCCTTGGAGGGCACGTTGTGGGGTATGCTGAGGGGGAACCTCATGGAAGCGTCAACAGCCACGCTATTAACTCATTTGTCAGTAAGATCGTTCCAGAACAGGCATGCCCATCTTCAGCAGCTGTGTCCACCTCAACTCTTCCCCAGCTCTTCATGTAAATCTTCTAATTCCCTGTGAGGACATCCTGGTGCCAACTCATAGACCCATATCTGGGGTGCAGGTGAAAGAAGAACAGGGGTCCCCATGATTTCCAAGTTATGGATCATCAACAGATGGCCAGAAACCCTTCTCCAGGAGGTCTCTAAAAATCTGGGTCACCAATTCCTGTGGTCAACTGAGCTTCAGGCCATCATGGCTTTGATGACTGAGAAGGTCAATACCCAGGACCACCTGGGCAAGAAGTTGCTGGAAGAGAAAGCACAATGCCAGACTGGCCTAATGGCATGTTTGCTGCAAAGAGCCAGCACTCTCTTGGGGATTATATATGACACTCAGGGTGGGGTACATGCCAGCCAGGTGGAGACCAGGAGTGTGGAATGACGGTGGCAAATTCTCTGCTGTGCTTCTCACCACTGTCCTTGACTTGCTGTGTTGTTTTGAGTGATTTAATCCTATCAAGAGGGAGGCTGAAGACTCAGGAACATTCTAGGAATATTTAAAGGTTCTGAGCAATCGCCTGATGGAAGGGGGAGGCAGGGGGATTTGTGGGGAAACGGCAGATGCCCCAGATGCCAGGAAGAGGCCATCTTTGATTCAAGTACCTCTGAGAGTGGGTTCCCAGTTTGCTGGAAAGTTTTGCTGGGCTTCCTGTTGTCTTACCATCAACCCCCAAACTTCTGACCCATCTGCCGGGCTCCGCAGGGCCTGGGGTTGCCCACCTGTCCCTCGTGCACACGCTGCTCCAGCTATACTTCCCCCTCCTCTTCCTCACACACAGATTCCCTGTCTGTTTTGTCCTATGCTGGCCATGGTGCCTGGTGCACAGTAGGTCTTCACTAGATATTTGCTGCTGACAAGATGAGATTTTTGCAAGTTCCAGTGAGTACTTTGGGGGCACATCTCCCCGGACTCCCCAGACTGTGACAGTTGCCTGCAGCCCAGACCCCGTCAAAGTTGCACAGCCAGGAGGAGATGTGATGCCTGTTGGTCTCTGACTGTACCATCTTGTTTCATGGGACTTGTCTGAGGTTACACCAGACATAAGGCTCACACTGTCTGAGGCTAAGTTCCTGCCCTGAATCCGGAAATGGGGGTCCCTGTCTTCATCTCTATGTTCTGCAATTTGGAGACAAGCATCTTCTCACCTCCCTTACCTGAACCCTTGTGACGTCACTCAGCGAGTAGGTTGGGGAAGGCTCTTCCCATGACTTGTGGTGTTCTCCTCACAGGGTGCCAAGTGAGGGTGCCCAGCATCAGCTCAGGGTTCTGGGAACTGGGAGGGGATAGGGTTTTCCTTGGTCCAGCTGTACCCGCTCCTGGGTTCTCCCTCCCCATCTCTTTTCTCCCCTTCTAGAGACATCTGGAATCCATCCAGGACTTCACTTTGGTGGGCCTATGAGATTCCAGCTGAGACCAGCTCAGAACCCACCATGGACCAGGAGTGTGGGGTGAGCTCCAGGCCTCTCAGACTTAGTCAAGGAGGAGGACATACCCAATGGACATCGTGTACTGTGGTGGGGGGAGAGGTGGGCGGATAGGGCTCCCGCCCCTGGTGGAGGCAGACACCCACATCAGCCAAGTGTCAGAGGAGCAAGATAGCAGGGCTCAGGTGGGTCTCCAGCAAAGGGAAAAAAGGAAAGACCCAGAGAGGTCTTGCCTGAGGTGCATCTGGGAAGATAAACCATTGTTTTTAAAAATGGTCCAAAGCAATTCCAGGTGGAGGCACGTTCCCCCTGCAAAGCCTGGAGATGGGGAACTACTGGTATCTCCAAGAGACGTCCCCAAGAGTGCGCAGGAACCAGAGGCAGAGCCAGGCTCTTTCTGGGGCGCCTTACCAGCAGCTGGGGTGACCCCGTTGGGGTGGCTTTGCACTATCTGTAGAGGTCAAGAAACCTGATCTCCAGGAGCCGGTGCTGGTTGCAGGGGGCACGTTTAATCCACTTAGGAGAACAAACTCCCTGGGGGATTTCGGTGCTTCCATTATTTGCATGCAAATGGCAGCTGCTAATTGTTGCAGGAACTTGGGCTCCATTAAAACAGCCCCAATGGACTAGTTAGGAATCTGCCTGCAGTGTGAGCGCCTAGTGCCTTCAGGAGGATGCTCTGCCTTCTCTGAAAAGCTGATTTATTCAGTCAGCCACTCGACAAACATTTATCCAATGTGTCCGGTACGCCAGGTGCTGTGCCAGATTCCGGCACATGTGGTGGAGGAGGCGGACGAGGCCCTGCCTTGCTGGGGCTGGCAGCTTCAGCGGCAGACACCGAGTTACAATTGTGATAAGTGCCCAGTGGACAGAGGAGATGGGGTGAGGGTGGGGCTGGCGAGAGAGAAAGTGGGGGAGAAAGGTCTCCGTAAGGTCAGAGGTAAGGATTCAGGTGCAAGTGATTTTTTGGGGACAGGACTCTAGAAAGTACCTGGAGAAGTCTGGGGCAGACAGAGGGGAACAGGAAGACTGCATGAGAGGAGACTGCCTGGGAATGGGGAGACCAGACAGAATGTGTCCCTCAGAAGTGTGCCTTCTTGGGGAGAGGGAGCTGGGGTGTTGCAGCACCCCCAGTGTGCCTTCTGCAGGTAAGTGGTGCTGGGGTTAGCACCTGGGCTTGCCTGGAGCATCTAGCTCTGGTTAGGCAGGAGAAGCAGAGGAGAGGCACTTTATCAGTTTCCTGTTGCTGTTGTAACAAATTACCACAAACTCAGTGGTTTGAAACAACTTTTGTTCCCTTAGAGTTCTGGAGGTCAGAGGCTCTTTTTTTTTTTTTAAGGATTTATTTATTTATGCATACAAGAGCTGGGGTACAGGCCAGAGGTGTGGGATTCACCAGACAAAGTGGGGAGCAGAACAGGCAGATGGACTGAAACACACTGCTGAGGGGAGCAGCGGGTGAGGCAGGAGAGGTCTACTGCGCCATGTGGGTCCCTCCCTGGCTGGGGATCGAACTTGCGCTGCTGTGCCGTGGATGCTTCACGGTGTGGTACTCAGCCCGCTACCAGGGAGGCCCTGGGAAAAATATTTAGATTGAATCCAAAGGATGAAAAGGAGATTTACTGTTCTGGGAAAAGTGACATTAGAAGCAAGGAGATTGGTGATGGGCTGATGCCTACAGAGGAATTAAATTAAGACCTCCCTATGGGTGGAAGCAGTTGGGTGGCATGGACTCGACTATGGATTTCTGGATAAAGTGACTGGACAGCGTCTGTGGAAACATCCTTGACGAGTGGAAAGGGACCGTGTGAGGCAGCAGCAGAGCCAGGCGGCACAGCCAAGGCGGGCTGGGGTGGGGTGCGGGAGCAGTTTTGAGGGTGGGGGCTGGAGTTACAAAAGCTAGCTTCTCTTCCTCTTTTCCCATCTCCATCCTGTATTCAAAACTGAAAGAAGAAAGCAGTACAAATTCATTACTCTCAGAAATGCAAATTGTCTCAGATGTGTATTAAGTAAAAGATCACAGCCTTGCTCCATTCCATTCTGCCATTATGTTCTTCAAAGGCAACCACCGCTAATAGTTCCTCCCATGTCTTTCCTGGCACTTTTTTTTTTTGTGGTTTGCTTTCTTGTAAGATTTATAATTTGGGATTGCAAGTTCATCTTTGGCATGGTAGCATCTGTGGGAATTCTGGGAGTTGCGATTAAGGGTGTGTCTCGTCGCCTCCGGGAAGATGTAATGTGTGTTTCCGCCTGGTCACAGTTTGGGGGGGGTCCCTTCCAAATTAAACTGTAAATTGATGTGACTGTATGTCATGGTTTCAAAGTCTTAAGGGAATATTTTTCTTAACTCCATCCCAGTCAAGACAGACAAAATTCTTTGTGCTGCCTTCTGTCTGCACGTAATGTTATTTTCCCTACTTCAGTCTTGCTTTGAGAATATTGTTTTTTGGAGTTTGGTAGGAGTCTGTGTTCCAATTCTCTACCTTTGGAGGGCTTAAAGTTTTACCACTTGTTCCCATGTGACTACTGAAACCCAGTCTTCTGGATTCCCAACAAGCTCTTACATGCTTTGCACGTCCCATTACCCCCCTATTTAAAAGAAATGGAAATGTCTCGTCAGTCTCTGTGCGTGCTTATGTCTGGGAGGCAGTGTGGCATAATGGTCAGACTTCCTGGCTGGGAAGCCTAGCCGTCACCCACAAAAAATGTGACTGTGGGTACTCATTGTTGACTTTCATTCCATAAAGTCTGTAAATTGGGGTGACAGCAGTTTCTACCTCATAGAATTCTTTTTTTAAAAAGATTTATTTATTTATGTATACAAGCCCTGGGGTACAGGCCAGAGGTGTGGGAGTGGTGAAAGAATCCACCAGACAGAGCAGGATGCAGAACAGGCAGACTGACAGAAACACAATGCTGAGGGGAGCAGCGGGCCAGGCAGGAGAGGTCTGCTGCGCCATGTGGGTCCCCTCCCTGGCTGGCGGCAGGGATCGAACTCGTGCTGCAGTGGCTGCCGTTTGCTTCATAGTGATGCGTTGCTTAACCCACTGCTCCACCAGGGCGGGCCCCCTCATAAAATTCTTGAAAGGGTCTAGTGAGGAAATGAGCGTGGCTACCTAAGATCAAATGTGTTAAACTCTCAATAAATATTGGCAATAATGATAATTTTGTTTGTTTGTTTTTATACCGATGAGAGCATAGGGGCTCACTGTTCTGCATCTGGATTTTTCTGACGGTTTCTGCATCTCTGTCCCAGTGATTCCAGGTTATTCTTGGCTGCCTACTACTCCCTGGCATGGACATACCACAGTTTATTTAATCAGTGCCCTGTTAGTGGGAATTTTAGATGTTTCTCATTTTCCACTATGACCAACAACATTACAACCAGCACCCTTGTCTGTGTGTCTGTCTTCACCATCCACTCACTCCAGTTTACCTGCAGATGGAGTCCATGAAGTGGGCCTATTTGGGAGCGGGGTGAGAGAGCCAAACCTGTTCCAGAGACTATTGCCCTCCTCTTCCATTCCCTTCCCTCCTGTCCTGACTGAGATCCAAGGGAAGCGATGGCTGAGAGGGGATGTACAACCACAACAAAAACACAAAATGGTGTGCGTGAACATTTCCCCTTCCCTCCTGTCTGACTTTTTTCTGCAGTGAAAGATATCTTGATTAGACAGTAATTAAGAGTGTTTTGGACAGCACGAGGCACTAACAGCCTCCCAGGTGCTTATTAAGTGCCAAAGCTGTCAAGAAAAAAATTTATTTAGTATCATAACAGGCTCTGTGGAAGCCAAGTTTGCCTTCAACCATGGCACTGCGACACTGGTGAGTGGAATCAAGGTCAAGGCTTTCATGCCCGCTGGAGAGGGCAGCCGAGCAGTGTGGGTGAAACAAGTGTGCTGGGTTAGGGCCCAGGCGCTCTAGATTCTGTGACCATAGCCAGGTTCTGGACCTTCTTTGGGCCTGGCTATATCCTTTTTTTATTTATTTTTTAAAGATTTATTTATTTATACATACAAGAGCTGGGGTACAGGCCAGAGGCACGGGAGGTGAGAGAATCCACCAGACAGAGCTGGGGACAGAACAGGCAGATGGACTGAAATCCACTGCTGAGGGGAGCAGCGGGCCAGGCAGGAGAGGTCTGCTCCGCCATATGGGTCACCTCCCCATCCGGCAGCAGGAATCGAACTCGTGCTGCAGTGGCTGCAGTTTGCTTCATAGTGTGTTGTTTAACCCACTGCGCCACCAGGGAGGGCCCAGGGCCTGGCTATATCCTACCTTGTAAATCAGAGCTTGTGATAGTTTTTTAGAGTTGTGGTTAAGACAAACAGGAAAATATATGCAAAGGCCTTAGCCCAGTGCTCGGGACAAATTGAATGTCCCCCAAATTAATAGCTTATCTTATTGGGATTAGGAACTGTTGAGAATTAAAGGAGATAATGTATATACAACTGAAAAAAATGTGTATGTAATTACTTTTTTTTTTTAAGATTTATTTCTTTGTGCATACAAGAACTGGGGTACAGGTCAGAGTTGCGGGAGGTGAGAGGACTCACCAGAGACAGAGTGGGGAGCAGAACAGGCAGATCAACTGAAATACACTGCTGAGGGGAGCAGCGGGTGAGGCAAGAGAGTTCTGCTGCGCCATGTGGGTCCCCTCCCTGGCCGGGGATTGAACTCGCGCTGCTGTGCTGTGGATGCTTCACAGTGCGGCACTCAACCCGCTGCGCCACCAGGGAGGCCCTGTGTATGTAATTGTTAAGGCAATGCCAGCTACATTAACAGATAAGATTGATGTTTCTGATGTTTAACACAATAAAAGTTTTTTTCTCACCAATGTCACAACCCACTCTAGCATTCCTGGTTGGGGGGCCCCCATCCACTCAGGGGTTCAGGCATCCAAGTTCCTTTGTCTTTGGCTCTTCCATCTTCAACATTCAACTTGATGTCCACTCCACTCAACTGACATGTGGGGAAAGACAAAATGGGGACACACCCATTTGTGAACCACATCAGCCCCCGAGAGGGTCCACTACTTCTTCTTATAATCTATTGGCTAGATCTAGTCATGTGATCCTGCCCAGAGGCAAGGCATGATGGGAAATGTAGCCCTGGCCTGAGGGACCGTTCCCAACAACTACAATGGGGAAATAGAACAAGAGGTGGTCACCTCTACTTAACCTGGCATTCTCAGAAGGGTGACCTGGAAGCGGTTCGAGAGTGGGAAGTTCTTCCTAAAGTTGGCAGTGGGTTGGGATGGGGGTAGGTGGAGGAGGTAGGTGTCTGTTTGAATGGGTGGTGATGTTAGTGCTGGGACCACCATTCTGGCCTAGACAGAGAGCAAAGGCAGCAGCGATGCCCCATGAAATCTACTGAATATAGATCGCCCTTGCGATCGTAATGACTGTTCCAACCATCTGGGAAGGGTGCTTTTGCTATTACTAGTAAGCATGGCACAGATGGGGAAACTGAGGCACAGCATGGCTGCCCCCCATGCTCAGGGTATCACAGCAAGAGAGGGCCAGACCTAGGACTTGAACTCGGATCCTGAGGTGAAGAGTCACTTTGGAGGACAGGGTTGTGGTAGGGGGATTCACCCTCCACCATCCACAGCAGGTTCCAGGAACCCCCCCGCCTTGGTTCCAGGGACCCCCCCCCCACCCGGGCGTGCTGGACATGTGCTGGCTACCAGGCTGCTTACATAGAGCAGTGGAAGAACAAAGAAGGATAGTTGTTCCTTCTAGAACCTCTAGTTTGTTCTCTGAACAGGTTAAACATGTCCCGCAGCCTCACCGACCTGCTTCATTGGCTCTGGAAGCCCCTGGATGACTGTTGAGGGCATTTTTGAACAACCAGCTCTTAACATGCAACCAGACACACCAAGGTGCAATCAGCAAGTATTTGTCAAATAAAAGAAAAGTCCCAAGGGAAAATTTGTCTGAATTACAACTCCTTTCACATCAGCGAGTGTAGTTATGGGTTGCAGAGTTAAACAGAGCCCCTCCTGGGTAGTAGGCCCTGACTGAATCCTCATAGCCCTGGGAGAGAAGTTCCATTGATATCTTCACCTGGCAGATGGGGAAACTGAGACAGTACCCTGCAGCTCCTCAGCCAGGCCATCTGACTGTGCCTTGTCCCGTCTGCTGCCCGTGCTGCTTTTGGGCTGGCCAGGTCCTGCAGGGCTAGGAACGGCCAGGGAGCTGGTCAGCCTGTGGGCAGGGAGCAGCTGACCACAGGGAGGACCTTCCTCCCGTGGGCAAGCCAAGCTTGCTGGGCTCTTGTTCCAAGTCACAAGGGGCTGCAGCGTGCCCTCTGGGCATCTATAATTAGGCCTTGCCTGGCGTCAGGGGTGACGGGCCTGTGTCTCGGCTACTGTAGGTGGGGCGGTCAGTACACGTAGGCACTGCGCTGAGCCTCAGCACCCCAGCCCTGACCCTCACTGTAATTTCCTGGCAGTTGCACTACTCTCCATTTTCCGGGGAGGAAACTGAGGCCCAGGAATATTGCCTGAGATCACTTAACTGGGAGGGCGGTGACTGAAGCACGATGTGGGTGGAGACCCCTGTAGCTGCAACCCCCCAGATGGTAACCACCAGGCTCTCTCAGTGTACGGTGACTTCATGTTTCCAGATCATAGCAGGCTTTTAAATGAGCAGGCTGGAAAGAAGTTGCAGAGGTACTGACTTCTCTCATGTGACTTTTCCCTCTGCCTGGAATGGCCTCACTCAGAACTGCATTGCCTGGTTCCTTCCCCTCCATCAGGATTTTATGTAAGTGTCACCTCTTCCAGGAAGCCTCCCCTGACCACACTTGCTCCCAATCTACTTGGGGCATTTTCTTGCTTGAAATGATCTTTCCCTGTTTATCATGTGTCTCTCTGGATGTGAACTCCATGAGGGCAGGCTAGGTCTGTCTTCTCCACTGTGGCCTCAGGAAGCCAGACCGGCCCTAAGGCGTTCTATAAATAATTGTCAAGTGAGTGATTGAAGTGGGGGCTCTTTAAGGAAAAGAAGCCAGCACGATGGATGACTGGGGACTGAGGACAGACGCATCGCCTGAGTGTCCTAACATAGGGCCTTCTCCGGTGTGGGGGGTCAGGGTCCCTTTTGGGAGAGGGCGTCTGAGCAATAGGATGCTGAGGGTAGCCACATCCGGGTCTGGGACAGGGTGGCCTCTCTGCCCCAGCTCAGCCCCGGGGGACATGGTGCCAGGAGCTCCTCTAGCAGAGCTGCCTCCTGGGCTGAGGCCTGGTGTCTTGATGAATTGTTGGCGTTTTCCAGGACTGGCTCTCAGAACTTGGAGGTCAGGCAGATGGAAGATGAGAAATGGGCAGGACCTGGCATGAGGAAGGAGGGGTGTTTGTTGTGACTTTCCCAGGATTTGACATCTCCAGTAATGATGGTTGAAGGAATGAATGAGGGGTTGATCCTGGATGGGCCGCAAAGTCCTGTTTGTTTTTTTAAAAAAAATAGCAACACAAAATAATTGGAATAGTTCAAAGTGTCGTTTCTTTTTTCTTTTTTTAAAGATTTATTTATTTACACATAAAGGAACTGGGGTACAGGCAAGAGGTGTGGAGGGTGAGAGGATCCACCAGAGACAGAGTAGGGAGCAGAGCAGGCAGATCAACTGAAGTACACTGCTGAGGGGAGCAGCGGGCAAGGCGGGAGAGGTCTGCTGCGCCATGTGGGTCCCCCTCCTGGTCAGCGGTGGCAGGGATCGAACTCGTGCTGCAGGGGCTGCGGCTTGCTTATCCCACTGCGCCACCAGGGAGGCCCCTAAAATGTAGTTTAAGCATGAATGCATTTTATTCTCATCATGGCCTATGATTTAGGTCCAGTCATTAACCTCACTTTAGAGAGAAGAAAACTGAGGCACGGAGATGTGAAGTGATTTCCCCAAAGCCGCACAGCTGGAGCTGGGGTTCAAACAGGTTTGAGCCTGTTCCTTTGATCTGCCACTCTTTTTTTTTTTTACATAGAAAAACTGGGGTGTAGACCAGAGGTGCAGGGAGGTGAGAGGAGTCACCAGAGACAGAGTGGGGAGCAGAACAGGCAGATCCACTGAAATACATTGCTGAGGGAGCAGCGGGCAAAGCAGGAGAGGTCTGCTCTGCATGTGGGTCAGCTCCCTGGCTGGGGATGGAACTCAGGCCTTAGTGGTGATAGCGCTGAGACTTAACCCCTAGGCCACCAGGGAGGTCCTAGTTGTCCATTCTGTTGCTTTGTTTTGAACTAAAATGCTTGACTCAAGATTACAGGGCGCCAGTCTGCAAACTTTTGAAAAGGAGTTTTTAAGTTTCGCTTTTTCATAACTGGATGCTTACTCAGAAACTGAATATGCAGAATATAGAAGATGAGGAATGCCCTGATCAGGGTGGGAATTGGGGTACTGGAGACCTCCATGCTCAGCCCCATAACCCTCTACCCCCTTCCTCTAGGTCTCCTGCCTACATGTCTTGCTTTGAATCTGCTTCTCTCAAGGATTATCATATTCCAAAAGTCAGAAACAGATTTCATCTTTTGGTTGCTATTGTTCCTTGTTTAACTTCTTCTTAGCCCTCAGGACCCCAGCAAACAATACAGCTGTGAGTGAAGGGGGAGAGGCACCTGGATGTCTTTCTCCATGGAAGTCTCTGAAGCTCCCCTTGGGGTTCTGTGGGGAAACCTGCTTAGGAATCAATCTTCCAGGATTCTGACAATTCGGAGTATTTATCACCCTTAGACAATCTAATATCCTAAAGACCTTTTTCTTTTTTAAGTGAGAGGCAATTTGTGCATAGTAAAATGCACAAATGTTACATGTTACCCCCATAATAAATACCACCCAGATCAAGATATGGAATGTGTCCAAACCCCGACAGTTCCTACATGTCTTTTCTAGTGTTCTAAATAGTTTTAACCCACTGAGATCCTTACGATTTCTTTAGATGCCTCTGAGCAGGTGTCAGCACTGTAGCTCACGGGCCAAGTCTTGCCCACCACCTGTTTTTATAAATAAAGTTTTATTGGAACACAGCCATGTCAGTTTGTTCCCAAATTGTCTGTGTCTCTTTTGTATAACAATGGCAGGAGCTGAGTAGCTCCAACAGAGACTGTGCAGTCCACCAAGTTAAAAATAACTCGTCCTTTTAATAAAGGCATGTCAAGCCCAGTTCTAAGGTAGAAATTTATTTTTTTCTTTAAGATTTATTTCTATTTAGTCATTCAAGCACTGGGGTATAGGCCAGATGTTAGGGGTGGGGGGTGAGAGGATCCACCAGAGACAGAGTGGGGAGCAGAACAGGCAGACTGACTGAAACACACTGCTGAGGGGAGCAGCGGGCGAGGCAGAAGAGGTCTGCTGTGCCATGTGGGTCCCCTCCCTGGCCGGGGATTGAACTCGCGCTGCAGTGGCTGGATAGTGTTGAGATTTTAATCCCTGTGATGCCAGGGAGGCCCGAAAGCAGAAATTTCTTTGATGATGGAATATTCTAGATCTATCCTTTGCACTATGGCATCCCTGAGTCACATGTGGCTACTGACCACTACAAGTCACATGTGGCTTGTTTGAGGAATTACATTTTAAATTTTATCTAATCTTAATTAATTTACATTTAAATAGCCTCCTGTGGCCTCAGAGGGGAAGGGTTCTAACACAGAGTCACTGTCTGTATCTCCCGAGAGAGACTAACGCCTGGGAATGGACACACTTATGTCCTTAGGGTTGGGCTCCCCAAAGTGGCCCCCCAATGTCAGGCCAGCAACTTTGGGGTTAATGAAGAGGCAACCTGGGACTGCTGGTATTTTCTCCAAAGATGTTGTTTGTATTGATAGGTTTTTGGATGATGCTCGAGCATTAAAAGAGAGAGGGGGGGGGAGAGAGAGAGAGAGAGAGAGAGAGAGAGAGAGAGAGAGAGAGAGAGAAATCAATGCTTGGTTGATTATACCAGGAAGGGCAGTCGATTGGTGAAAAAGCCGCAGCCACGTATTGGGAAATAGATTTTTCTGCCCTCCAGACATTAGCTTGAAATTCTTTGAAATGAGGGAGCCCAATCTGTGTCAGAAATGAAAGATTAAGGAGGTTAATATGCTGGGCCTCCCCTCCTCCTTTTTAATTTCCACGTCCCGGGTGCCCTTGGCCTCCCAAGGATGACGCAGACTCCTGCCACACTCCACCCAGGGGCCCCTCCCCCTATGTCTCAAGGGTGGCGGGGCGGGGGGGGAGCTGGTGGGGGAGCAGACACCCCCATCTACTCCTGGGGTTGAAGCAGACAAGAGGGAGAGGGCTTTGTTCCTGGGGGAGGGTCGCCCAGACCTGGCCACCTTCTTTCTAGGGCTGCTTTTCTGGGGACAGGGAACTGACCCCCCAGTCCTACTCCCAGGGCATCACAAACCAGAGGGTCCCAGGGCTGAGACCCTGCTCCCTCCAACCCCCCCCCCCCCGATTTCATGCATTCCANCCCCTGCCCCCCCCACCCCCCCCCCCCCCGATTTCATGCATTCCAGATTTGCCTGCATGATATGAAATTCAAATGTGTGAAAATTGAGCAATAAGCTTGCATGTTCTAAAGAGGTGAAGATTTTATCCCCAGAGCTAAACTATATTATTAAATTCCTGAATAGATCGTGTTTAGGCAAAGTCATTGATAGTCTTTTCCCAGAACTTTGTCTGTGTCCACTTAGCGAGCTCTTTCCCTCATGGTTAATCATAGAGCAGCCTGACTTTCGCGCCAATAAGCAGCTGATTGAAGCGAAAGATTTGCCACTTTGGGCTTGTCCCATGGGGTTTCCTTCTTGGTCTTCGAAACACCAGGTTTCAGAGACCTGCCCCTCTTCCCCCTCCATCGAGGCCAGGAGCCTGGGCTTCATTCATTCTGATAACTTTCACCAACTAAAGGACAATAGATAGTCTACCAGTTATGCACAAAGCCCACAGAGCAACAACAAATGTAGAGGAAGTTTTGAGGGGTGCCACCTTGGGGGGTTCGGGCCGTCTGGAAAGGGATCCATTGCCCCCAAGAGCCGAGGTGGCTCAGCGGGAGGAAGTGAGAGGAAGCAGGGCCCTCTGCAGGAAGCCCAGCCATGCTCTCTGCTCCACCCCTGGCCTGAGCCACAGAACCACCCCAGGGGCCTCGTTGTCCTAATCCCTGGGCCCTCCATTCCAGGGGGTCTGCAAGAGCATGGGGGGAGAGCACTGTGGCCTTGCTGGTTTTGGGCACCTGCTGGGAACAAGTGTTCATTTGGGGGAACATCTTGGCTGCAGGCTCACCCCAGCACAGACTAAGGGAGCATTTGAGACATCAGAAGGTCTTCCTGACACTCCCCCGCCAGTCCCCCAATTTCATGGTCAAGCTCTGCTCTGCCATGTGCCTATGTGTAGCTACAGCACTTTCTTTCTTTTTTTTTTTAAAGATTTATTTATTCATGCATACAAGAGCTCGGGTATGGGCCAGAATCACAGGAGGTGAGAGGATCCACCAGAGACAAAGTGGGGAGCGGAACAGGCAGATCGACTGAAACACTTCTGAGGGGAGCAGTGGGTGAGGCAGGAGAGGTCTGCTGTGCCATGTGGGGCTCCTTCCCAGCGGGGGGCAGGGATCTAACTCATGCTACAATGGCTGCGGGCTGCACCACAGTGTGATTCTCAACCCATTGCACCACCAGGGAGGCCCCTCCAGTACTTTCTTTTAAGTAGCACATACCACCTGGCATTCCTGGGTATTGTCTGTCTCTTCTCGACTGGAAGCTCCCTGAGGGCAAGGACGAGGTCTATTCTCACTCCCTGCAGAGATCTCTCAGGCTCCTCCTTTTGTTCGCTGCTGTAGTCCCAGACCCAGAAGGGTCAGGGCTGTGCAGTAGATATGACGTGACTGGGTGAATGCATGGAATCACTGTGAAGCGTGAAAACGTAGTGCCAGCAATTTAGTTAGTGCTTACTGTTTGCCAGGCGTGGCTCCAAGTGCTCCCCTATATTAACTCAAGGAGAAACTAAGTAGCATAGAGGCTGGCATTCAAGAATGGCTTCCTGCTGTCTATGGAATGAAATTCCATTGGGAGCCCTAGAGGGACCCCAGGCTGCTCCCTGCTCCACCAGGTCTGTTGTATCCCGGGGGGCCCTTAAGAGGTCATTGGAGCAAGTGGCTTCTAGTCTTGCTTGCTCTTGGGGGTGGGAGCTGCTCCGTGCAGGCGCCTCTTGGGAAAACCCAAATCTCCTGTGGCCACTTTTACCCAGGGCTAGCAAGGCCAGGAAGCTCTGTCAGCCGGTTTCTTGAGCTGCACATTTTAGCCTGGAGGCCTTGTCTCCTGTTATTCCAGCAGTGTGGGTGAAAAAGGACAAGTAGCAATTGGCACTGGATTTCTTGGGTCAGCAGCAGTTGGAACTTTATAAGGAGTTTTCAACCGGAAGGTATGTGAAAGGTCATTCATTCATTCGTTCACTCCAGTGACAGAGACTGGGTGGCTGTTCACTAAACCCACTTCCCTTTCTTCCAAGGAGCATAAATAGACCACATGTCCGTACTTCCTTTGCACTTAGGTGCAACCATGTGACTGGGTTCTGGCTAACAGAAAGTGCACAGAAACCACATAAGCCGCATTTAGGATAGGCCCTTAATCTCTTCGATCCCCATAGCCTCTGCTTTCTTTCTCCTTCTACTGAATGGGGAGATTGTGAGATCCTAGAAGAGGGAAACAGGAGGGAAGAGAGCCACAAAATGGAAGGAATGCGGCCCTTGAATGACAGTCTGCTGATGGAGAGTGCCGTGTGACCTTCGGAGGAAAGGAACACAATTATTGTGTGAAGATATTGAACTGGGGCCTTACCTATCATAACGCCTAGTGCTATCCTAAGCCAAACCACTCCTCTGCAAATCTGAGCACCTACTATGTGCCAGACAGTAGGCTCTGCTCTGGGGATTTAGCACTGAACAAGGTACATGAGGTTCCTGTCCCTGGGGATTTTCCTCTTTAGTTGGAGAGACCCAGAATAAACAAATAAGAATTTCAGATAATTCAGGTATTACAAGTACACCTAAAAAAAGAAAGTAGGACAATGACAAAACAAACAAAAAGCAGGAAAACAGTTTACAGGGGGATGGCATTCTTTCATTAGGCGGAGGGACGCTTTCCTTGGGAATTTGCCCTGTGATTTGAAGGCATGTAGGAAGCTGGCTCTGCTAAGATCTTTAAGAAGGGGATTTCAGGCAAGGAACAAAGGCCCTGAGGTGAAACAGAAAAGGGGCCCGGATGCTGGGGGAAGTGGGGAGAGGGGTGTGGGAATCAAAGCAGCAGAACCGTGGAGAGCATAGCCAAGATTATTTGAAGTATCTATGGCCGTGCATTGTATTAAGCAACGAAGATGAAATGATGAGAAAAATTGGTGCTGTGCAATTCTCCCGGGGCTCAGGAGAGTCTAGGGAACCAGCTACCCAGATGACACTTGAATCCTTTCCTCAAGCATCTCTTCAAAGCTGCCTTTGCTTGTTTGCCTCCAGTGACAGGAAACTCACCATCTCCTAGGCAGGTCACTGCCTCGCATGCTCCATCCGTAAACTGCCTTCTGGAAAATTTCACTTTTGCTCAGTGACTCTGGGAGTGAATCAATAATTTGATTTTCAACAATCTTCTCTTATGGGAGCAGGACAATTGTGTGCCAGGCACCAGGAACACAAGGGAAAGTAAGACAGGCCTTTGTTGGCAAGTCGCTCATGGTTTTGTTTCTGTTTTTGTTTTTTTTTTTTTAATTAAAAAAATATTTATTTATGCATACAAGAACTGGGGTACAGGCCAGAGGTGGGGGGGTGGTGATAGAATCCACCAGACAGAGCAGGATGCAGAACAGGCAGATTGACAGAAACACACTGCTGAGGGGAGCAGTGGGCGAGGCAGGAGAGGTCTGCTGCACCATGTGTGTCAGCTCCTTGGCCAGGGATTGAACTCAGGTGCTAGGTGCCATCGTGGTGATAGTGTGAGACCTGACTCCTAGGCCACAGGGAGACCCAGCTCGTTCTCTTGACAGCCACTCAGGTTTGCTCGTGGGCTCAGCAGGCTACCTCCCAGTCCTTGGTTGTCAGGAGGGACACTGAGGTCTTTTCCCTAGCTGCCTTGGGATCGGTGCTCTGACCTTTGGGGGTCTGCCCAGCAGAGCCAGAGGACCCTCAGCCCTTCCTGGCCTCCCATCCTCTACTCTTTTTTTTTTTTTTAAAGATTTATTTATTTATGCACACAAGCACTGGGTACAGGCCAGAGGTGTGGGGGGTGAGAGGATTCACCAGAGACAGAGCGGGGAGCAGAGCAGGCAGATCAACGGAAGTACACTGCTGAGGGGAGCAGCGGGCACAGCAGGAGAGGTCTACTGCACCATGTGGGTCCCCTCCCCAGCCAGCAGCAGGGATCGAACTCGTGCTGCAGTGGCTGCGGTTTGCTTCATAGTGCGTTGCTTAACCCACTGCGCCACCAGGGCGGGCCCCACTCATGGTTTTGGAGGAGAGATGAGGTAGGCTCAGGTCCCATATGGCTTATTAGCATACGCTATAGTATTAATTCATAAACATCAGGTTACCTTAACATGAAGAAGGAAAGGAGTAGAGGGGCATTCTTATATGGTGAACCAAGAAAGGCGTCATGGAGGAAGAGGTATCTGAACTCACTGGAGAGCAGAAGGAGCTAGATGAGGTGAAGTGAGGCACGTGTGCTCCCCAGAAGGAGACAGAGGGTGTGAAATTTGGTTCAGGGTAAGTCCCAGCTCCGAATGGGAACTGTGATCTGAGACTCAATATGGCACAGAGATCTCCCACCAGCTCTCATCCTTCCTCATTTCAGACAGCCACAGGGCATTCTGTGTTCGCTGCCTCAGGAATGGTTGTAATAGCAAAAGAAGAACAACAAAGAGTCGAGTTGTGGTTTTGGGTTTCTAAAGTCTATTTTAAATCACTAGAATCTGACTTTTGCACCTCAAATGTATATCTTTTTTTTTAAAGATTTATTTATTTATGCACACAAGAACTGGGGTACAGCCAGAGTTGCAGGAGGTGAGAGGGTTCACCAGAGACAGAGTGGGGAGCAGAACAGGCAGATTGACCTAAATACACTGCTGAGGTGAGCAGTGGGGAGACAGGAGAGGTCTGCTGCACCATGTGGGTCCCCTCCCTGGCCAGGGGTCGAACTCGCACTGCTGTGCTGTGGATGCTTCACAGTGCACTGCCAGGGAGGCCCTAAGACCCTGGGCTCACCATATAGAATGTCATAGACAACATGGGAGACGGTCCTTAGCGAAAGGTGGTTATTGTCATTACAGAGGAGAGGACAGTTCCTAGGCTGAGGCTATAGGAAGTGTCTGGAAGATGAATCAGACCACCAGAGTGCCAGTGGGAATCCCATCTAGTGAGTAGAAGATGTGGGGCTGTTGATGAGCAAATCTTCTTTTGAGAGCATGTGAGGATTGACTAGAGTGAGAAAAGGAGTGGCTAATATCTCACAAATAACCTATTACCTGAGTCTGGGTGTTTACTCCCACCTTCGGCTATCCCTACTGCTCATCTTAATATTCTCACATCAGTCCAGGCTCACGGGAAAGATCGTCTCTTCTACCAGGTTTACTAAGCCAACCTTAGGGGAGAATCTGCCTGAGAAAATAGTTAATCAAGAAGAAAGTTAATTTGAAAGAAACAGGTGACATGTTGGCATTGCCAAGACCCTGGATCCAGCCATACCTGAAGCTGTGGATTCAAGAACTTTGCAGGTATGTGAGAAAGCTGCTATGAATTTGGTTTCTATCACTTGCCACCTGGATTCCTGATATAACATTGAGTAGTAGGGACAGTAGGAGGGTTGAGTCAAGTTGGATGCTTTCTCATTTAAGTCCCCTCAACTCTATGAGCTGGGGTACTCTCACTGTACAGATGAGTTAGTTGAGACTCAGAGAAGGCTTGGAATGAGCCTGGGCTGCGTTTCTGGATGCAGCAGGCCAAGTCACGAGGGGAGGTTCAAACACGCTCTGCTCTATAATTCAGATCCACTCCATGCCCCGACGGGCTCCTCCTGTGGGTTGCCCTGCTGCCAATGTCACAGAGAGAATGTGGGAGCGGGGGGTGCCTGGGGTGTGCACAGATCTCAGAAGAGAGCCATTAGGCAGGAGCGAGCCGCTGTGCGCATCTGGATGGGGGAGTGGAGCAGATGGTCCATCTGACTCCACCACATCGTGGAAGTTTATGGCGTCGGCAGGTTCTCCTCCCTGCTGCGTTTATAGGGATGTCTTCAGGATTTCCTTTTTGATATACGAGAGAGGCTCCTCAGCTGTGGCCCCCTCCACCAGAGGGTAATCTGGGAGTAAATCATTGCAAACCAGCCGCAAGTGTTTGTGCGGGCCCCTTGCCCTGTGCATGCTTTGGGATAAATCTTCTGAATAAATGTGCTTGCACGTGTGACCCTGGAGACCAAACAGCATGAAAAGGTCAAGTACGGGGGCAAAAGGGAACTTGTCCTTTGCTCCTGCTCTGGACCAGGAGACAAAGTAGGAAGAAGATGGGAGGGTAGGTTGTATGCTGGGGTTGGTGAAGTCAAAGTACCACCCATTGAGGGGTATAAAACAGCAGACATGTATTTTCCCAGGCTCTTGGAGGCCCCAGGTATGAAATCAAGGTGTCCGGGACACAAGGGCCGTGTTCCTGCTGAAGTTACTAGAGCACAGTTCTTCCAGCTCCTGGTGGTTGCTGTCACTCTCTGCCCTCCTGGGTTAGTGGACACATCGCTCCAGTCTCTGCCTCTGTCGCCATAAGGCATCTACCCACCTTCTCCCCCCGCCCCTGCCCCTGATGTGTCTCTGTCTCCAAATCTCCCTCACTTTCATAAAAACACCAGTCGCCAAACAAGGGTCCCTTGTAACCAATATGATGATATCTTGACTTGATGGCCTCCTGGGTATCTTATTTCCAAGTAGAGTCACATTCACATTCTGAGGTTTTGGGTGGCCATGAACTTCTGGGGGAATACAATTCAACGTACTGCAGAAGGGACAGGGTGTTTCATGAAGAAGTGACTTGTTTGGAGGTGGGGGAGCCTTCAGAATGTGCACCTACCTCTTTGGGGGGAATTTCCTCAAGATAGTCGATCTCATAGAAGCTTCTGTTTGTTGTAACAGATAGATCGATCCCTCTAAGGTCTATAGAAGCTGGAGAAAAGTGTAGCCTGTCATACAGCAGGTACTATAACAAGTCACATTCTCTATAACACCAATCACGGGGTGTTCTGGGAGCAGTTCCACCAGGAAGGAGTCCTGAGGCTGTCAGGGGCTGTGCCAGAATGTTCACATCAGAATCATCATTGCCACCAGAAACCGGAAATGAGCAAATGTCCACCTAGGTCGATTGCAGACAGCCACAATTCCCTGCTGCCCATTCTTACTAAGAGGCCGTGTCTCTTTCCTCTCCCCTTGACACTGGGCTGGTCTTGTGATTTGCTGTGGCCAATAGAATGTGGCTTGCAAAATTCCCTGGGCTGTGCAAGGGTTTCTGCAGCCACCACATCAAGTGGTCCAGGCCAGCTGACCAGAGGATGAGCAAGGGTGGACAAGGGATGAGTTTTCCCAGCTGACTTCATCTGGACCCACCAACCACAATCCTCAGATGACAGATAAGCGAAAGTGCTCAGCCCAGCCCAGCCAAGTCCAGCTCAGACCAAAGAATCACCTAACCACTCCCTGTCCAAAGATGCATGTGTTACGTACATAGCTGTTCTGACAGTCACTGATCTTGGTGGGGGTGGGGGATGCTTTGTTACACAGCAATGGCTGATTGGTGCATTATCGAGAGTGAAACGCCAGCACCGCGAAAGAGTGTCACCATCGACTAACACACAGCAGAATGAATGAAGCGTGGCCAGGTGAATTTCCGAGACCCTGCTGCAGCAAAGAGCTCAGACAGCGAGTCCATGCTACCGATTACATTTCTGTCCAGAAGTAGGTGGAAGCAAGCTCTGCTGAGGTCACCCTGCACTGGTGACACCCAAGGGACAGTGATGAAGAGGGGCCTTCTGGTTGCTGGCTGGACTGGAACGCCTGCTTGGTGGATGCCTTTGTTGAGCTGTACATTTACGACGTATGCGTTTTTGTGCATGTAATTCATCTTCCGGTGGAGATTAAACAATGCCAGCCTCTTGCTTCTTTTCTAATTGCTGGAGAGCCAATGGGATCTCATCGATTTTTTTAAAAAAAACATTTATTTATTTGTTTGTTTATTTATTTATTTATGCATATAAGAACTGGGGTACAGGCCAGAGATGTGGGGGGGGTGAGAGGATCCACCAGAGTCAAAGTGGGGAGCAGAACAGGCAGATGGACTGAAATCCACTGCTGAGGGGAGCAGTGGGCGAGGCAGGAGGCAGGAGAGGTCTGCTGCGCCATGTGGGTCCCCTCCCTGGCCGGGGATCGAACTCGTGCTGCAGTGGCTGCGGTTTGCTTCATAGTGTGTTGCTTAACCCACTGCACCACCAGAGAGGCCCCCTGGGATTGCATCTTATGCGGGGGAACAGTTGAGTGAGGGGAAAACCATCTTGAGTCAGATGCCCTTGAGAACTCCTTGGGAAGCCGTCACGCTGGAGCCAATAGTCCCTCAATAAATCCAGCCCAGCCAATTTTACCTCCTGTGTGGGGACAGATGACTCTTTCTCCCATCAGAGGCGGGTGAAGTCGATTCTTGTGTTTAGGGGTCACACGTGGTGACTCTCACAGGCAGCGGTGCACCCCCAGGGACGTGTGGGACCTGAGGTTTGGCACAGCAGACAGTGCTGGAGGGGGACAAATGTGTTTGGTTGCACAGACCACAACTAAGTCCTTTATGATGCAAATACCAGTTGTATTAAAGACTTAAACCTGATGCCTTGCTGTCTTCCCCTTCCCCCCAATACCCCCATGTCATCTGCAATGTTGGGTGTTTTGGTCAAAACCCCTTTGCGGTCCTAATGTGATTCAGGGTGGGTCATCAGACCTTTCAGTGTCTGCGTCTGTAAATGGGGAGAGGGGGGTGGACTTGGACAAAAGGTCCCTCTACCACTTGGAGAATCTGCGGTTCTGAGCTGTCCTTCGGAAGATCGAAGCACCCCTTGATCTAGGCTTTCTGGGTGAGCTCGGGCCAGCGCTCCCTTTTCTGGGCTTCCTCTCCATCTGTGCAGTGGTGGCTTAGTTCCTGTATCTTTTTGCAGATACTGGCTAGAGAGAGGGTGGCAGGGCTGCAGAAGAGGGCCGTGGTCACCATGTCCAGGAGGGCGCCATGGCTCGGATTAAACAGCAGCCACACTCTGCGGGCACCAGCTCCAGGCTCCAGGGCAGGGCAGCCCTCCAGTGGGTTGGTTTTCCTTTCCTTTCTGAACTGTATAGGGGCCCGCCCAGCTGGAGGATGGGTGATTCCAGCTGCTGAGGACCGAAGAGGGCGTGGGGTTGCAGAGATAGTGAAAGCAAGAATGGAAGGGGTCTAAGAGAATGAGAGGGACAGACAGACCCAGAAGCCAGAGGCCAGAGAGACATGCAGAGAGACGCCTAGCCATCCAGCAAATCTTTACTGGGCACCTACTAGGTTTCCAGTGCTGCACTTGAAGGGGTGGGGGTGGGGGGCGCGGGGTGGGGGTGAGAGAGAGAGAGAGAGAACTGAAACACATTCCATCCATCTCATAAATATTTATTGAGCAGCTACTGTGCGGTGGAGGCTGTTCAGAGAGAACAGGGGTCTGGTGGGTTGATCCCACAGCTGGGGCAGTGCCTTCTTCTGGGGACAGATTGCTATGGAAACCCCCCCACAGAATCAGTTCTCCCATGGGTGGATCCCGGTGCCCACACTGCCCTCTCCTCTCCTGCACCCTCACAGCCTCGCCTGGGGCTCCCCAAGTCTGGCTGCTGAACAGCAGTGTCAGGGGGGACTTAGCTCTGGCAGTTCGACTGCGGGCTGTGGCCCAGAGCCTGGGAATCTGCATTTCAGCAGCTCTGGCCTCCCGGAGCTCACGGGCGTGGGATCCCAGGTGGTGGACACGTGCCCCGGGGGGCCTCCCCTGGGGACCCCTTTGCTGTCACAGCCACACACGTCCTTTTGCAAACACACATGGCCCATGATTGATTCTCTGCCGTTCCCCTCACAGCCCAGCGGGTCCGACTGAATGGCCAACAGGCTGCAGGAACACTCTGCTGGAACCACTTCCCTGCCCTCTGCCCCGGAAGTCTTTTGTTTATTTTTAGACACAGTCTTTATGTCCATCTGAAAGGCCACCAGGCCTCCCTGGAGCCGCCCATCCAAGCTGGAGGCTGGCCGAAGACTGTCCCTGGGGCTGGGGTGCTCCAGGGAGAGCCTGACACCAAGGTTGGGGCTGGCTGGGGGCAGCCTGGGTATGGCCTGTCGGGGAAGATGCCCCATGTGACCCTAGACTTATCTGAGTATCTGTCTCATGTGAAGATACTTTCGGCCACTTTTATTTAAAAGATTTATTTTATTATTTTTTTTAAGATGTATGTATTTATGCATACAAGAGCTGGGGTACAGGCCAGAGGTGTGGGGGGTTGAGAGGATTCACCAGAGACAGAGTGGGGAGCAGAACAGGCAGATGGACCAAAACACACTGCTGAGGGGAGCAGCGGGCGTGGCAGGAGAAGTCTGTTGCACCATGTTGGTCCCCTCCCTGGCTGGGGATCGAACTCTTGCTGCAATGCTGAGGATGCTTCACAGTACGGTGGCTCACCAGCTGCACCACCAGGGAGGCCCCTTTTAGTTCACTTTTAGACTGAGGAACTCTTGGGCACTCATCTCTCATTCCAGCCTTAAGCTGTCATTTGCTAAGAGCCAACCCCAGCCCCGCAGTTCCAGTGCCTTCCTTCACTGTCTACAGAAGGAAGCCAGGGGCAACCTTTTGTTAAAAGACCAGGCTTTGAAATTCAACAGACTGTGGGCTTGAGTCCCAGCTCCACCCCTCCCCCCTGCCTCCTCTTGCTTATCTACTAAATGGGGATGATAATGCCTGCTGGAAAGGATGGTGGGAGGTTCCCTAACGTCTTGGACAAGAGAAAGGGCCTGTTACTGCCTGGCACACAGTAGGTGTGCTGGACCCTTCCTTTCTCCGCCTTCTTCCACCTCCTGTTCTCTTGGTTTCTGTCATCCGGCCTCCCTTCCTGGATTTGGGCTGTAGGGAAGGGAACTTTGCCTTCTGAAGTTCGTTGGCTTTGCTGCATGCGACTGTGTGACCTAGAACAAATATCTACCCCTCTCTGGTCTGGACAGATTATCTCAAGGGTGCTTTATCATGCTGTGTGCCCAGCTGTGAGCTTCTGGGGGAAACGGATTCAGTTTTCCTTTTTGTTGTGCTTTTGGTTTTGCCTGGTGCCCCGTGAGTACTCGGGGAAATGGGATGATGGAAATGAGACGAGTGGTCATTTGCAAGTCTAGGCGCCAAATAATGTATGTCTGGTTGCAGACTGGGTGGGGCTGGCGAGAGCAGAGGTTGGACTTCTTATTTTCATGGAAACCTGACCTAATGCTATGTCTGTAGCCTCAGCTTCCGCTGGAAAGGCAAAAAATGGGGATGTAGTGAGATTAGGGGGGCGACTCTGGTTACCACCCCAACCTGCTGGTGGGCTAGAGAGACAACTGGTCCTGTTTTGCTCTCTTCTCCCAGGAACCTTACTCTGTCTCTACTCCCTTCCTTCCTGGGTCTAGCAGGTCCAGAGAACATGGAGTCGAACACCCCCCCCCACCCCGTTACTTCTTCATCCACCCATCCATCCTTTCATGCATCCATCCAGTTATCCATCTGCCCGTCCGCTCACTGGTCAGTTCCAAGCACTGGCCCTGCGAAACCAGGCCTGTACCAGGTTCTGGGGATGCATCAGGGAGCAAAACAGCTGTTGTTCCTCGATTAAGGGGTTCCAAGCCCACTAGGGATAGCAGCAAATAAGTAGGCGGTAATAATTCAGGGTGTTGGGGGTCACATAGGCCATGTGGAATTCTGCAAGAGGAGTGGCTGCAAGGTAGGCTGCCTGGAGGAGGAGGCATTTAGGGAATGACCTATAATAGGCGTTAAGCCAGGGAGCAGCTGAAGGGTGGATGCTTTCTGAGTGGAGGGAACAGCATGTACTACACCGAGCGTGGTCCTCTAAGGAACCGAAAGCAGTTCAGAAATGACTGGAAATGGGAAACCAGCATAAGAAGACAACAGGACTCACCTTTCCCATAGATGCAGTCTCACTGAGCCCTTCAAATGTGCTCTCACCCCCCCCCCGCCCCCCCATTTTACAGACAAGGACACAGCTCAGAGAGGGAGAATGCTTGCCCCCAGCCCCAGCTGCACAAGCCCTTCTCACCAGGACAGGCAGCCCAGTTCCCCGGCAGGAGAAGCAGGGCTGACAGGCTTCCTCTCAGAGCCCCCCCTGAGCCCCGGGGAGGCCCCTCGGGTGGGGGTGGGGGTGAGGCGTGGGAAGGCTGCAAACTGGTCTGGGGCGGTAGGGCTTTCCTGTCACTGCTGGTGGCCCCTGCCTTTGTCCTCACGTGTCACTGAGGAATGCAGCTACAGTCTGGATAAAGGCAGCTTTGTTTGGCGGCCTCAGGGGGGCGGGGTGAGGACAGGGGAGGGACACGGCCAGGAAGGGGTTACTGTCCCTCTGTTCTGGCCCCGGCCTCAGGTCTCAGCGCGGGGGCAGGAAGCACCTAAGCCCTGTGGACAGCCACATCCTCGCCTGTGCCTTTAATGCACTTCCCGCTTGCGGGTGAGTAACTTCTCTTTCTCTGAACCTCAGTTTCCACATCTGGGTAATGGAATCATCTACCAGCTTCTACAGGTTTTGAGGCTTCAGTCAAACAAGTCACTTGGTTGAAGTTCTGCGAGGTCCACTGATGAATGAGAAAAACGGGGTCCAGAGAGGTCAAGTGACTTGTCCAAGGTCACACAGGGTGGCTGTGAGGGGTTAAGAGCGGCCCTTGCAGAGGGTGGCTGGGCCATGCATTGCATCTGTCAGCAGCTGCATCCAGCCTCTTGTCTCATGGGGAAAAGCAGCAGAGTGGAAGCGCTGCGGGGGTAAGCGCTGGCTTAGCTCTTGGTCAGCACTGCCCTCCAGTGCCTGCAGAGGGTGGACTGTAAAGCCCAGTGGTTCCAGCCAGTCTCTGGGGCCAGGGGGCCACCTAGGGGCTCTGCATCCCTGGGTGCCCCCACCCTTTCCATGCCTCAGTTTCCCCTCTGCAAAATGGATCTGATAGGGCACCCACGCCACAGGGTGGTGGGAAGTTCAAAGAGACCCCACAGCGTCAGCTCGGAAGGCCGGCACTGGTGAGCTGGTCAGTGGACAATGGGTATCTGCTTGCTGGCTGCACTCACGGCTTTCTCAAGGTCAGGGCCTGCGGAGGGCGAGCTGGGACCAGCCCAGAATGCTCCTGGCTCTTTCTGCCCAGGAAGGAAGGGTGTGACCTGAGAGCAAAGAAGGCGCAGGGAGAACTGCCCAGCTCTCCCCTTTGGGGAGGAGGTGTCATGAGGCTGGGGCTGGGACGTGACCTCTGCCCCCTCCCCACTGCGAAGGACACAGACCGATGGGGGAGGGCCAAGCACGCTTAGTCACGGCCCAGATATAGTTTTGGCCCGGGGGGAGACAACTGTCTTCTCCCTCCCAGTGGCTGCAGCCAACCCCAAGAACCAAGCTTCATGTGGGCCCAGAGGGGCCTGAACCTTTGCACGGAAAGGAAACGGGAGCCCAGAGAGGGGAAGCGACTTATCTGAAGTCACACAGCAAGCACGAGACAGTCATTCACCCACTCCCTTACCCACCAGGCAGGTACTTCTGGAGTCCTGGGCTAGTCAGTCCTTCGGGAAGGTCCTTCTTGGAGGGTCTTGCTCTGTCCAGTCGGTGGGGGTCAAATCCTGGCTCTGTGCCTTCTTGAGCGACCTCGAACAAGTGGATGAACCACTCTGTGCTCAAGTTGGGGGGAGTCACAGGACTCCCAGCTGGGCCCTGGGGACGGGAGGACTGGCCAGGAGCTAGCTCAGCGGGGCCTTTCAGGCCCAGTGGGCAGCGGATGCTAGGAGGATCTGGGGGAGAAAAGACACGTGAGGCTTGGGAAGTGCCATGCAGAGGCTGGAAGGAAATGCCTGCAGCCCAGACAGGGAGGCTGGGTTCAGCCAGAAGCCCAGCTTGGGGTCTGACTTGACACTTGCTGTGAGGTGAGTGGCTGGGCCTGGGGCAGATGAGAGGGCTTGACGGACAAAACCAGGCTCAGGTGAGCCTGGAGAACTTCAGGAAGGCCAGGGCCGTGGGAGCCTGCTGAGCACAGAGCCGGGGGCTGACTGCAGATTTCCTGTCAGTGATGCTCTTGTGCTCCTGCCCATTTCACAGATGAGAAAACTGAGGTTCTGGGAGTGAGACGCTGGGGACTCAAGAACCTGATGTTCGTGGCAATTCCAGAGCACCTTGTTTCACCCCACTTGTGTCTGCTCATGTCTGTTCACCAGGCTCCAGGGAAGGGTCTGAGGCAACCTGTGGCAAGACACAGGGGCCACCTGGTGGAGTGGTGGGTTGAGCACCGCACAGTGAAGCAAACCCAGCGACTGCAGCGCGAGATCGATCCCCGGCCAGGGAGGGGACCCACATGGTGCAGCAGACCTCTCCTGCCTCGCCCACTGCTCCCCTCAGCAGTGCGTTTCAGTCCAGCTGCCTGTTCTGCTCCCCACTCTGTCTCTGGTGGAGCCTCTCACCCCCCACACCTCTGGCCTGTACCCCAGCTCTTGTATATGCAAAATTAAATAAATCTTAAAGAAAAAAAAAAAAAAGACACAGGCGCTGTTAACACAGATGCAGAGGGGGAGACCCCTGGGAGTTATCCCTTGCTGCAGGGTGCAGGGCCTCGTCTGGGAGCTACCTGAGCTCTCTCAGGACTTTGCTCTCCGCCAGAGGCCCAGACAGGCTTAGAGCGCTGAACTCCTGCCTGCACCCCGCCCCCGCCCCTCAAGACTTGCCCACCCTGCCCTCATCCCCCTCCGTGTCTGAGCTAGAAGCAGTCATAAAAAATAAAACCACAGGCCCCCGGGTGCTTGCCGGCTTCTCAGGCCTTATTTTTTTTGGCCGCTAAGGAGACTAATAAATGGCTTGCCACTTGACGTAATCATTAAGGGCTCCACTGAGCTGTGGGCAGCGTTTCCTCTCCTCCTTGGCCGGGCCTGGGGCGCCCAGCCACCGAGGGTGGCAGTGATGGATGGTGTCATCGGGGCTGACCAGGGGGAGAGCGGGCGGTGGGCAGGCCTGGCGTGCTCTCCTGCCGCTCCTGGGCTATTCATTATGGGAAGGGGGAGTTGATGTGTGGGGATGACAGCGGCTTCCAGAAGGGGCCAGAGTGGTTTCAAGAGGAAGCTGAGCCCCCGGGGATGTGAAGACCAGTGTTTGGGTGCAAAGAGGCAACTGAGGGGGAACGATGAACAGATGAAAGGCGGGTACAGCAAGCTCCAAGCTCAGTGGCGAGGGATCCCAAGATTCACGTGAGAACGTATTTTGAAGAGTCCTGCCATTGGTAAAGTTTTTTCAAAAATTTAGCTGAATAGACGTGTGATAAATGAATTGCAAAAATGTTCCCAATTCTCTGGCCCTCGCTACATACGTGGATACCTTTTTCAGGGTCTCTGTGGCGTTGCAGTCTTCCCATGAAGAGATGAAATAAAGGTCTCCCTGGTGGTGCAAGGGGTTGAGCGCTGCACTGTGAAGCATCTGCCACACTGCAGCATGAGTTCGATCCCCAGCCAGGGAGGGGACCCACATGGCGCAGCAGACCTCTCCTGCCTCACCCACTGCTCCCCTCTGCAGTGTGTTTCCATCGATCTGCCTGTTCTGCTCCCCACTCTGTCTCTGGTGAGTCCTCTCACTCCACCACACCTCTGGCCTGTACCCCATAAAAAATAAAGTCTTAAAAAAAAAAAAAAAGAGGTGAAACTGGTGATTTGAAGATTCAGTGTCTGGGCCGAATGTAACTCATAACTTGGAACTTCATAAATGCCCCTGAAGTGCCGAGTCCTTTCTCTGTGAGCTTACGATGGGCGCCATAACACACGGGGAAGCTTATTTATGGTCTCGGCTTTGGGGGTTAATTCCTTTGGAAATCCTAAAGCAGTTGTTTCTTGTGTACAAAGATTTATCAACAGAGATGTTCACTGCAGTGTTATTTATAGGGAACAAAAAGAAAAAATCCAAATGACCAACACTAAAGAAATCATGTTACTAATTTTGTTACTGTTGCATGTTTATGAATTTTTACCAATATCACTTGAATCAATTAAACCATGGCTAGTTCAGTTTAGTCCTGAAAGTCAGGTTTTAGGTGAGAATTTATTGGTATTAGATGTGCAGGCTGTGAAACGAAAAAAATTCAGATTATAAAGTAGAATTATAAGGTCTCAATTCTTGTGAAAGTCACTCTCTCTCCCTCCTTTCCTCTCCCCTTCCTACTCCTCCTTCTTCCCTCTCTTTCCCTCTCCCCCATCCCCTTCTCTTCCCCAACACTCCCCCTCTCTTCTCCTTTCCCCTCCACTCCTCCTTCCCCTCTGTCTCAATCTATGCAAAGAAAACTGTCTGGAAGGAACTGTCCGGGTTGAGGTTGTCACTGATGGTGGATGGTATCGATGGAGGATAATGAATAAGGGAGACACCACAAGGTCCAGAACTTTGGAGATTCAGTCATGCAAGTTTCTTTTATGAAATGCACTCCATGTGGGGTCGCCTTTAGTTCTCACAATGAGCCGCAGGGACTATATCACCATCCCCATTTCACAGATGACTATACTGAGGTCGAGAGGTGCTCGACAAATGACTGAAGTGAGTGAGTGAGTGAGTGAGTGAGTGAGTGAGTGAGTGAGTGAATGAATGAGGCCAGAAGACTGTGGCCGGCGTGAGGCGGGGTCTGGAGACTTCAAGCGAGAGAACAGTAAGGAAGCCAGCAGATGCTGGTTTCTCCCCCAACTGTCTTCTTACTCTCAGAACACCACCCCCATTTGGGCTTCATTCTTCCTTTGTTTAAAGAGACAAGACTACCCTCCTTCTTTGGCTTGACTTATGTGCTGGATTTTCCAGACCTGGAGGAACCCTGAGACATGAACTAGCCCTACATCCTCACTTGATTTTTAGTTTTCCTTTTTAAAAATAACGTTTCACTCTGATGAACAATGAACCATTCATTGTGGGAAAATTGAAAAATGATAGAAGTAGGAAGGAATAGAACGACATCTGCCCCCCCATATTTTCACCATCAGAGCAATGCAGATGGATGGTTGTGTGTATTTCCTCCCATGGTTTTTGCCACTCATGTGTTTCTTTATCTATATCTATAGATATATATTTATTTATTCACACAAGAGCTGGGGTACAGGCCAGAGTCGCCGGAGGTGAGAGGATTCACCAGAGACAGAGTGGGGGCGCAGAATAGGCAGATGGGTTGAAATGCACTGCTGAGGGGAGCAGCGGGCGAGGCAGGAGAGGTCTGCTGCGCCATGTGGGTCCCCTCCCTAGCCGGGGATCGAACTTGCGCTGCTGTGCTATGGATG
Source organism: Galemys pyrenaicus (assembly GCA_019455555.1). Lineage (NCBI taxonomy): Eukaryota > Metazoa > Chordata > Mammalia > Eulipotyphla > Talpidae > Galemys > Galemys pyrenaicus. The sequence goes on along the minus strand of JAGFMF010011719.1, from coordinate 7,785,255 downwards.
CTTCACAGCGAAGCACTCAACCCACTGTGCCACCAGGGAGGCCCTGCCACTCATGTGTTTCTTTAGGTGGTTGGCCTCCTACTGGATGCGAAGTCTTGTCATCTGCTAGTCCTATGTTATGTCAATAAAAATCCACAGGGACAACACAGCAGTGGGGCCCATCAACCCATGCAATGGTCCCTGTAGTGTGAGTGGGTATGCAGGGAAAGGGGGGCAGAAGAGGGGGTGGGCGTCTAGGGGGACTCTACCCTCTGTCCAACTGCTTTAGATTTGGTGTGGGGGGGCACTACAGTTTTCATCAAAAAGGAGAACTGCTCTGTTCCAAATGGTGTGATCTATTCAACAGCGCCCAGAAAATTGGCGGTTGACCTGGGGCTGGGGCCCAGGCCTCCTACTTCCATGCACTTACTGGATAGTCACTAGTAGACGCCATCTGTATACCAGGAGCTGCACTGGACACTGAGGAAACAGTGCTGAGGCAGGCGGATTTGGTCTCTGCTCTGCTGCAGCTTTGGTGGCAGGGGCAGCAGCGAGTGCCGGTCGTCGGACACTTGGTGGGTTTGTGACGGGAGTGACTGCACGTGGACGCTTTTGCAAATGAAGGCACAGGGGAGGTGGGGGAGAGCGGAGTTAGGTGGGCGGGATGGGCTCTCTGGAGGTGACCTCTGAGCCGAGGCCAAGGGTCCAGGAGGAGAGGTGACCCGTGAGAAGGGCAGAGGGACCCGCAAGGACAAAGGCCTGGAGGCTGGGTTGTTGTGAGGGGAGGAAAGAGCAGACGAGGATGAGCAGGGCCATGGTACAGCTCAGAGGCCGTGGTAAGAGGGGAGTAGAGAGTTTGGGGCAGAGGAAAGATGTGACCGGAACCATGTCTCTAACGGCCATTGGCCGCTGGCGCTGTGATGAGGTCTGCTGAGGTTCTGCAGATACAGGCTCCTGGCTCATGCCTCTGAAGGGCTCCCCGATATGTCTGAGGGTGGCAGAGTATGTACCGGTGGATCCACGGACGCTGCCACCGTACAAGGCCCCTGCACGGCGGGTTCCTGCACTGCCCGCCTCACACAGGGAGAGAATAACAGGGTCTTCCCCGCCATCACCCAGCGCCGGCTGGCTGGTCGGTCCTGCTTTACTCAACCTCTCAGGGACCCACTGACCTTAGCGCCGTGGCGGAAAGATGCCTGATGGCCACGGCTCAGGGGGCACTCAGGTCAGGACAGAGCTTGAATCAAGTGCCTGCCCTTACCCTGGCAGCTCACACCAGCCCCTTGGGTTTGACTCAACAGACACTCGGGGGCCATGAGTCACCAGCACTGCATCACACGGACCATTAGGGGTGCCCTGGAATCTGCAGACCCCGCATGCTGCACCCTGGGCGCTGCTCTCAGCTCCCAGGGGGTACCTACTATTGGCCAGAGGAAAGGAGAGGGAAGGGTGTTGCTGCCAGTGGGAACAGTCTATACTGTTGGGGCAATAGATCCTTTTTGTTGAGATTGAGGACTGAGATATAACTCACACGCCATACAACTGAAATACACAGTTAATGATTTTTAGTATATTCAAGAGTTGTGCAGTCATCTTCACGTTCAATTTTAGAACACTTTCATCACCCTGAAAAGAAACCCTGAGCCCGTACATATAGCCCTAATCCTTCTCGCTCCCCTCCCCCCAACCTTAGGCAACACTCACCTACTTTCTTTCTCTGTAGGTTTGTCTGTTCTGGACATTTATTCCAGAGAAGTGGAAATGAATTCTCTCTTTGGAAAGTGTTGAAAAGTGGATCCACATCAGGCCCCCACATTTGAGCCCACATTTTCCTTCCACCCTCCCAGCCAGGGCCACCAAACTCACAGCATCGCATGCAAATCATATGCAAATGTCCCCCCTCCCATCAGCCCTGAGGCACCCAGAGGAGTGGGAAATATTCTCTCTCGTTTGGGTCCTTCCCTTCATTAATTTCCGAGCCGTAGTACATTACTCATGGATAATTAAGAGTGAGCTATTAATACAACATTTAATATTCAAGTGCAGCGAAGAGGAGAGAACTGTAAGTCACAGAATCCTATTCGACAAGACATTGCATTTAGCGATGAGATATTTTTTTCACCTTCCAGATACTTAGAACTGCTTGCATCAAAACGTGGCCAGGGAACTTCATTTATTGATAGAATACGAATAAGACCTTAAATCTCCAGGAAATCCATTTGAAGAGCCCAGTAGAGATGGCTGGGCAGTAATTACACCCCAAAGTCTGTCTTCACGAGGCATGTCCAGAGCCAGGAGAGACCCGGCTGTCCCACACTGCCCCGGGGATTACTGTGAGAGGGCTGTGCAGAGACAGACAAAGGGAGAGATGGGAGATGGGCCCGTGTCTGTCCACCCCTGGGCTGGGGAGAGATGAGGAGTGTGGCTGGTCTGGGCTTTGAGCCCCCTACAAACTGTGCTCCTCTGGGCTGGAGGCGAAGGCAGCCAGCACTGCCCCAACGCCTTCCCCATGGGACCTTGAAATAAGGATCCCGGGCCTCCCTGGTGTCGCAGCGGGTTGAGCGCTGCACTGTGAAGCATCCGCGGCACAGTAGCATGAGTTAGATCCCCGGCCAGGGAGGGGACCCCCATGGCGCAGCAGACCTCTCCTGCCTCGCCCGCTGCTCCCCTCAGCAGTGTATTTCAGTCGGTCTGCCTATTCTGCGCCCCCACTCTGTCTCTGGTGAGTCCTCTCACCTCCTGTGACTCTGGCCTGTACTCCAGCTCTCCTATGCATAAATAAATAAATCTTAAAAAAAAAAAATAAGGACCCTCCTGAGTTTCAGCCTCAGACACAGAAAAGGGACTCAATCAAAATGGGGGACAGGGGACGCCCCGGGAGGGACCGTAGCAGGGCCACATAGTAGGTCTGCAGCAGTGGCCGGTGCAGGGAGGAAGTGCGACTCTCTGAGATGGTAGCTCCAGAACAGACCCTTTTCTCAGGGTGCTGTGCATGAGGTCACTGAGCCGGGAAAGGCAGTCGGCCTGGCCCTGAAGGCAGGCTGTCTGACCTGAGGCCAGGCCTGCCCTGTGCGACCTTCTGCGGAGGGGGTCTGAGGTGTTCGGTGAAGGAGGCTGTGTCTGCTCCTTCCCTGTCAGAGACCTGCTACCTAACCTGCCTTTTACTCAGGTGCTCCAGAAAGGCCTGTTGAAGCGAATGGAGACAAAAATGCAGGATATTAGACTTCTTTTTTTTAAAAAAAATTTTATTTATTTATTTTTATGCACACAAGAGCTGGGGTACAGGCCAGAGTTGCAGGAGGTGAGAGGATCCACCAGAGACAGAGCGGGGAGCAGAACAGGCAGATGCACTGAAATCCACTGCTGAGGGGAGCAGCGGGCGAGGCAGGAGAAGTCTGCTGTGCCATGTTGGTCCCTCCCTGGCAGGGAATCGAACTTGTGCTGCGGTGGCTGCAGATGCTCCACTGTGCGGCACTCAACCTGCTGTGCCACCAGGGAGGCCCAGCATTAGACTTCTTGACCTGCCCATCCATCCACTCATGCACCCGACCACTGATGGACCGAAGGACTGTGACCCACAAAGTTCATCCCTTGAAGACCTGGCCACAGGTGTCTGCGTTTGGAGATGGGGCCTCTGAGGATGTGGTTATGGCTGAAAGAGGCTGGGACCCTGATCCAATGGGACTGGCGTCTTCATAAGAAAAAGCACCAGAGAACTCTGTCTTTTTCTCTGTATCCACAGAGGAGAAAGGTCAGGGGAGGACACAGTGAGAAGGTGGATGTCTACAGGCCAGGAGGAGAGGCCTCACCAGGACTCAGCCAGAAATTTGATCTTAGACTTCTAGTCTCCGGAGATGTGAGGAAATGCATTTCGGTTATTTAAACTCTCCAGCCTAGCAGCCCTATCAGATGAATGTAACTTGCATTCCCTTTTGCCCTTCCTTTTTTCCCTTCTACCCACCCACCCACCCATCCATCCATTTATCCATGCATGCATACATCTACCCATCCATCCTCCACCTATCCCCCCACCATCCCTCATCCATCTATCCATCCATCCACCCGCCCACCTACCCACCCATCCAACAACAACCATCCATATATCTAGCCATCCATCCATTCATCCATCCACTCATCCACCCCTACCCACCCACCCATCTATCCATCCACCCATCCACCCACCATCTACCCATCCACCCACCATC
>JAGFMF010011719.1:7759371-7774819 GCA_019455555.1 Galemys pyrenaicus | reverse complement strand
ACCCACCCACCCACCCACCCACCCATCCATCCATCCATCCATCCATCCATCCATCCATCCATCCATCCATCCATCCATCCATCCATCCATCCATCCGTCCATCTATCCGTCCATCCATCTGTCCGTCCGTCCGTCCATCCGTCCATCCGTCTGTCCATCCATCTGTCCGTCTGTCCATCCATCCATCCATCCATCCATCCATCCATCCATCCATCCATCCATCCATCCATCCATCCATCCATCCATCCCACACTGCCACACGCATGGCACCTGGGAAGTAGGCATATGCCCCTTTGTCTTGCTTCCACCTCCTCTTCCCTCAGCAGCTTCATTCCTAGATGACTCAGTCAGTGGCATCTTGTCTACAGCAGGAGAGGGAGGAGCCGCTGCCCAGGTCACAGCTGATGGTGAAGCAGTCAGTGCCTACGGTGGGTTGAAGGCTAATAAGGGTGAGTCATTTCTCCCGTCACCTCCTTTAAGGGCCATCCACACCCTGTGCTTTCTCAACCTGGCGCTGGTGCGAGCTGGTCGGGGGCAGAGCCTCTGCACTGAGCCTCTTGGGGCAGCAACTCTGGGGTGATTTATGGGCCTGTAGCAACTTTTCCCCTGAGTCCTGCCAACAACTCCCCACCCCACTCCCAACCCCACTGTATATCTTGCCTCCTGAGATTTAGGGTCCCACCATTTTCTGTAGGGAAATTGGGCCAAGGGGAATGTTAATGTGGTTTATCAGCTATATCATGCTCACTTCACTTGGGGACAATTACAGGTGGGGCTGGACAAGAACTTGGAACAGGTGATAAACTCCTTGTATCTTCATTTCCTGCAAGTAGGGGCTGTGGGCCATGCAGACCCTGGGGGAGGTTCAAGTTCAGAAGGCTTTGACTAGCTGTGTGTAGACATTTCAAATGGACGTATCCAGGTGTGACAGATGTGGTTGCTTCATTCAACAGGACCTGAGCAGGCAGTTATGAACAGAACGTGGTTCCTGAGTCTCCTGAGGCTCACCACACTGTCAAGTGCAGCAGGCTTTGTGTCAGGAAGCCCAGGATGCTATGTAAGAGGCCCCTAGCCCAGCCTGGGAAGTTCAGGAAGGCTTCCTGGTGGTGGTGGTATTGGTGTATAAGCTGAGTTACTGAAGGACAAGGAGGCTCCATCCAGGGCTGGTGCCTGGGAGCTGGGAAGGGGAGGCAGTAAAGGAGGAGGGAGAGGAGAGACAGAGAGAGAGCGAACACCCAAGGAGGCAGACGAGCAGAGTGGGGGTTTGTAGCAGATGAGGTGGGGAACTGGGGGCAGGAGACAAGGCCTCTGGCTGTGGCCAGGACTGTGTCCTCAGCACTGGGCCATAAAGACAGGCCAAGGAGGGGCCTGTGCTTTGTAAGGGGAGGGTTTGCAGAGGTCAGGGAGATGAGTGAGGAAATTGTAATGTCACAAGAGATGGAGACCGGAATGAGAGAAGTAGACAGCCCTGGAAAAAATTAAGGGTTGGAATCCCTGGAACCTGGGCTGGGCCGCTTAGTGTCTTACTGGATTGAAGCGGGGCCAGAGAGGGGCGCTTGGCCTGAGTCTGTTGGAGGAGCATGGGGCAAGGGCACCTCTTTACCACTGTGGTAAAGGACACGATTATTCTGGGCCTGGTTACTTGCACCTGTATTTCCTGGACTCGCTGACTCAGGTGAAATAATCTCTTTTCTGCCCATAGCACACCGGCCAGGCCCTCACGAGACCCCTCCTGTCTTCTTTCCCAACGGACTGGGTGCAAGGCTGCACGTGCAACAGGTGGTCCCCTCTAAGCTCTGGGAGAATGTCAGGGTGCATGGGAACTCACAGGCCATAGGGTGGGGTGGTGCGGCCTTTGGGGGCAGAGGTGTGAGAGGAGGTGGCCCTTCTGTATTCCCTCTGGCCAGCCTTCTGGTTTCTTCTGGGACGCTGCAGAATTATCGCCTTTTGCAGAAGGAAGGCCTGTGCTTCTCTGTGCAATGCTCAGTTGGTCCCTCTCATGCATCTTCCCTCCCCCCTCCCCTCTCCTCTCCATCCCTCCCCATCCCTTCTCATCAGGGCGGTGGCTTTGCCCAGAGACAGTGCCTGTCCTGAGTTGGTTTCTGTGGTTCCCAGCCCTGGCCTTGCCTTCCACGACCTCCGTGCATCTCCACCAGCGCTATACGGTGTGGCTTGGCGCCGTGCCAGACTGTCTCTAAATGCAAGCATCCCATATGTATATTCTGTGATTGCTTTTTTGGCTCAACGTCTTCGTTTGAGACTGATCCTTGTTGATACGTGACGCTCCAGTTGACACACTGTCACCGCGATAGACTATTCCGCAGTATGAATGTGTCACTACTCATTGAGTCATCCCCCCGCTGATGGACATTTAGGTTGTTTCCAATTTTTTTTTCCCTTTTTGCCACCCAAGCTGCAGGACCTTTTTTGGACCAGCCGACACCCCGGGCCTCAAGCTTTTCCTAAAAGAAAAGCACCTGGCGACAGAAAGCCGATGGTATCTGTCAGCGTGTTCGACGATGGTATCTGTCAGCGTGTTCGACGTGCTCGTCACGGCCAGGGTGACGGCGACAAAAATTAGCTCCAGGTACTGAGCGCTGACTTCATCCAGGACTGTTGCAAGCACTCGAGGCCAGAGTCCTTTTCATCTTCACACGCTACGAGGCAGAGGCCGGCATCGTTCTCTTGTACCAGACACAGGGCGCAGGCTGGAGAGTCGAAGCAGCTCCCCAAGGTCGCCCAGCCAGAAGCTCTGCCCTTAGCCGCTGTCTTGACCTGCCTGGGNGCCGGGTCCCCCCCCCCCCCCCCCCCCGTCGATTATGCCACTCCATCCAATGTGGTCTCTATCATGTCCCTGCTTCTTATCCCTGGTCACCGCCTAGGGCCCGAAGCTCGGTTCTAACTCTTAGCATCTGCACCAGCTGTTCCTTCCCTCCAGAATGCTCTTCCAGCCTCATGTCTAATGCTGCCTCTCAGGAACTCTCTCTAACCCTTGACCTGTATTCTTTCCCGCAGTCACTACATGCATAAATAACTAGTCACTGGGTGATGGTTTAACGTCTGTGAGTTCCATCAAGGCAAGTCTTTCCTGTTGTTTGTCTCTATAGCCTTCACATTTAGCATCTCGGACAGGGTCGGGAATCAACAGCGTGCTGGTTCCTAGTCAGGCCGCAGGCTGAGTGCTTATGGGTGAGGTGTGTCATCTTCACAGGGATCTCTTGAAGTGAGGGGATGGCCTCCTTTCCAGGTGAGGAGGAGAGGCAGCCAAGCGGCCATCACTCACCCAGGGCACAGCTGAAGGGCAGCAGAGGTGGGACTTGATGCCAGGCCCGCCCAGCCAGCATCACGACTGCCTTTACCTGACTCCTCCGACTCGGGACTTACACCCAGATTTCTACACGGGAGACACCTGCATCTCCCAAGAGGGAACCGAGGCCCAGAGTGGGATCAAAATGTGCCCAGGGTCACAGAGAGCTGGCAGCAGGCAGGGTCAGACTTCTCCTATCTCCTGGACCCCCAGGCCGCTCGTCTCTGTAGCAGCCTGCACCACCCATCAGAATGAGGATGACTGTGCCACACCTCTCTCTCCGCACTTGGGGCCTGGTTTGGGGACACAGCACAGGAGGTAAAACGTGGTGGCAGAGTGTGAGGCGTGGATTGGAGATGTGTCTGTCGCTGTGGCTCACAGCGGCTGGTTATTCAGGTCATCGGGCTGGAGTGCCCAGGAGGGGGAGGGAGGCCCGCCGCAGCCCTGGCCAGTCAGCTGGCCTGGCCACGGGGGGCTGCAGGGCCCTGGGAGCTGTCACTGCTGACTGATGGATGGGGACAGCTTCCAGTTGCCGGCCATCCCCGCCACGAGCCCCGTGGCCATCTCTGCGGCCGCCCACGCTGGCTTCCCGCCCAGTGCCTTGCTTTGAACATCCACAAGGCCTTTTGTTCCCGCAGCAGGGGCTGGGTGGGCTGTGTTGAGGGGCCCCTTTCAGAGGAAGGAGCTGCCTGCTGGGGCTTCCCCCTGCCCTCAACCCCCACTGCTTCCCTCTAATTACCTGCGGGCAGGAGGGGCTAGCTGAAGGATCCAGCTGAGCTGCTGGGAATTGACTTGGAGGGGGAGGGTGGTTGTGGCTGGAGAAGCATCTCATCCTAGTCCCCAGATCACAGATGGGAAACTGAGGCCCAGAGAGGGCAACTGCCTTATTCAGAGTCACACAGCGAATTAGCAGTAGGGCTTGGTGCTTAGCATTTCTTGCATGCCAATTATGTACCGGGCACTTGACACCCATGCTCTTCTTATATCAAACAGCCCCGTTTCAGGTGGCCCTCACTCCCCAGTGCTGTATCCTTAGGCAGATTATTTCCTTCTCTGGGCAGCAGTTTCCTCTTCAATGCAGTACCTCATTTTATTGAGCATCTGTTTTATTCGAGACCACGAGGAGATACAGATTAGAGAGTCTCTGAATCCCAGGAACTTTCTGCCAAAGAAGGGGACAGAGGAGCCAGTAGAGAGTCCATATACCAGGGAGGTGCAGAGACAGTGGTGCAACCTCAGGGACAACTCCCACCCAAATGGGGGCTCCAAGAGTGCAAATGCCTGAGCACTTTACCCAGAGAGTAAGGGGGTTTGGAGTGTCATGATGATCTCCCCAAGGAGCTGTTAGAGGAGTTGAGGCAGAGGTGGGGGCTGGCAAGGACTCTAAGTGAGAGGTGATCAGGGCTGAGCTCCTGGCTGGGGGACTACAGAATCAGTGCAGCCACTGTCTGACAGGTCCTTAAAAAGCTAAACAGAGAGTTACCATATGACCCAGCAGTTAGGTCTACAACTAGGAATTCAGAGACCTGGACAGATAATTGCCCGTTTATTTTCTCAGTGGCATCATTCACAGCAGTCAGAGGTGGAAACAGTCCAAGAGTCCATCACAGGTGAAATAAAGTGTGATCTCTCGGCCGAAAGGAATATTATTCAGCCCCGAAAAAGAATGAGGTACTGACACATGCTGAAGGTGGATGAACCTTGAAAACATGACATGAAAGAAGCCAGCTGGCCACAGGAGGGCAAATGTTGGATGATTCTGTTTACATGAAATATGGACAGAAGACAAATTCCTGCAGGGGGAGGGAGACTAGAAAACCTGGGGGAGGAGAGCATGGACAGTTACTGTTTAATGGACACAGTTTCTGTCTGGGGTGCTGAGAAGATGCAGGAAAGAGACGGTGTTGATGGTACAGCATTATAATGTTATGAATGTGCTTAATGATCCTGAATTGTCTGCTTGAAGGTGTTTACAATGGCAAACTTTGTTATGTATTTTTTGCCACAATTAAAGTATCAATCCTATAACATACCCAAACCCCATAGCATTTACCCTTTAACTGGGAGAATCATGCGGTCTGTTTGCAGTAGGACAGCTAAAAACAGAACAGGTGGAAGACAGGTTCCCAGTTAGATAGGAAGAGGGGAAGTGGACTCTGGGGAGACAGAGATCACGGCACGTCCAGAAGGGTAAATGATAGCTGGCCGCCTTGACCCCTCTCTGTGGACGTACAATTATCCTATGGCTTTTTGAGAGACTCCGGCCCCACTCCTTCACTGACTTGCTGTGTGTCCTTTGGCAAGTCACACAACCTCTCTGGGCCTCAATTTTCTCATCCAAACATCAAATCCGCTTGCTGAGGGCTGCCTGTGTGCTGGGGAAGGTCAAGGGTTTGCTCTGAATTGTCTCTTTCAGTCCTCACCATATCTGAGAAGAAGAGGTAGAGGCCCAGAAAGGGTGGGCGCCTTGCCTCGCTCTCCCAGCGCAGGCGCAGGTGAGGCAGCCTGAGAACCTGGTCTGGCATCACTCCAGCATTTGCCTCAGTGTCCTTTCCCACTGGCCCCAGAGCTCTCTGGTCAGCCCCCTTCCCTCTTCTCTGTGTCCTTTTGGAGCTGGTCACGGATTTTGTTCCTTCTGCAAATGATCTCCATGTGTCAGGGATTGGGTTTCCCCTCGTCTGGCCCTGTCCCTCTCGGGACCCAAGGCCCCCCACGGTCTGATGCGGCCAGGCAGGGGCCTCCCTAGAAGCTCCATTGCTCATTCTGACCCCAGGATGGGGCCTTGGCGGCATGGGGCCTGCGCATCTGGTTTAACCATCAGAGCGGGGGGCTTGTTTCGTTTTCAATGACCCATGGAGCCCCTGTGAGAGGGAGAGGGAGCAGACTGGCAAATAGGGTGCACTGAGGCAGCAGGGGGGTCAAGAGAGCTGTAACTGAGCAAATAAATACTGGAACGTTAATGCGGGATCCGTGGCAGAGAAAATACACTCACATGCACGCATGCGCACGCACACACATGCACGCACACATGCGCACACACACATGCACACACACGCACACATGCGCACACACACATGCATGCACACGCACACGTATACACGTGCGTGCTTAGATGAAAAAGTCTCCTTTCATATACCTATATGCAGAACTGTGCCCTCTGGCCGTCCGCAGCTTGCATTCTCTGCAAGTGCTCTGTGCTGTGCAACCTCTGGGCCTTTGCCTAGGCTGGTTCCTCCCCCAGAATGCCTTTCTGGGCCATTCCTGCAGATGCCAATCCTGCCATTTCCAACAACCAGGCTCTGTGACCCCCTCTTCCCCCGCTCTCCACTGGCAGGGCGCTCCCCCTTCTCAGACCCACTGTGGGGTATGGCCAGCAGGAGCTGGCATTAAGGGCTGGGAGGCTGTGGGAGGCCAGCTAAAGAGGGGAAGGCTCTCTGGGCACTTGGAACTCCCCGTCCAGCAAATCGTTGTACTATTAGCCCGCTTAGTAGGTGGCCATGAGGGCGAGGGTAAGTTAGCAGCACAATATACCCAGTGCTTAGAACAAGGTCGTGTAACTACGGCAGTTACTAACACTGTTTATGAATCATTGTCTTGGCATGACGTTGGTTACGCCCTGAGGCTGTCTTTTTAGCAATAGGCTAGGCCCTTGTCATGAGGACTTGGGGTTGAGAAGAGCTGACACTGACCTTGACCTCTCGAGCCGCAGTTTCTGCAGCTGTGAAATGGGGACAAGGTCCCAGCCTCACCATTCTGTAGCAATCAGAGTCTCAAGCTATTTGGAGCCACAGACAAGTCAGGTGTAACCCCACACAGGTCCCTTTGCCCCATCACAGTCTACAAGGCCCCCAGCTCAGGGTCCAGGGCCCAGGGAGACCAACTGTGTCAGGGTGGGTGGTATTAATTTTCAGCACCTGCTTTCACTCCCTGCTGGGCCAGTTAGGGTCAGCCTGACCCTCCATCCGGACTGAAAATACCCGTGCAAATCCACCTGGTAAAATACCCAGCCTCCTCCCCGCAGGGCCTCCAGGGAACACCAGAGGCTAAGATAAGACCTGAAGTCAGCAGTGTTCGGACACCACACAATTCAGGACAGCCCTTGGGGGCTCTGCTGTGGGCAGAGCTGGATTCTGGAATGACCTTTGGCAGGTGGGTGCCAGGCTGCGCCATCTCCAGCTTCTGAGGGTACAGATTCCCTGCCGTGATCCAGACAGGCAGTCAGCAGCCTAAGGAGGGGTCTGGAAATCTGTTTTTATGGAGCTCGGGCAACTCTGTGGCCAGCTAGAATTGGGTGTCCAGCCTCCGTCCTCCCTGAGTCTGATTTTCACTTGTTTATATACTCTTGTCTCCCTTGAAGTGCACTGCAGGCCTTTGTGGGCTAGACTGGGCCTGAGGTTCCCCTGCCTGTCTGAATGCTGGGGAAAATGAATGAACGCATGAATACTTAGCTTACTGGAGAACGCTGGATTTTTCTCTCTCCTAAGAGCTGGGAGAACTTTGGGACTCATATTCTCCTTGACACCTGAACTCATTTTAGACGCACCAGCAGGAGGTGTTTTCTAGATTGCTTGGGAGCCCTCTCCTCCAGGAAGTCTTCCCTGATGCCTTCTCAAACTGCTCTGATCTGTGACCCCTGCACTTTTCTTATTCATCTCCTTCTCCCAGCAACTGCTGAATGACCAAACACAAGTGAATGAAGGACCCACGTGACAGGATCCCTCCCTGGCTTTGCCTTCCAATGGTGGGAAGTTTTGAAAAAGGCCAGACTTGGGCACTCCTGGTGGCACAGTGGGTTAAGCAATGCACTGTGAGACAGCCCACAGTCACTGCAGCATGAGTTTGATCCCTGCTGCCGGCCAAGGAAGTGATCCACATGGCGCAGCAGACCTCTCCTGCCTTGCCCGCTGCTGCTCATGGCAGTGTATTTCTGTTGATCTGCCTGTTCTGTTCCTGGCTCAGTCTCTGGTGAATCCTCTCACCCCCCTCACCTCTGGCCTGTACCCCAGTTCTTGTATGCATAAATAAATAAAATCTTTAAAAAAATTAAAAAAGAAAAAAGCCAGGCTCCCCTTCTTTTTCTTTGCTCCAGGCCTGTTGCATTTCTTTGAGTTCTCAACACTTTCTGCAGTCCCTAAGGCTTTGCTTGTGCTATCACTTCTACCTGAAATTACCTCCTCCCACCCTACTCCTCCTCTTCCTTCACATCTTGGCTTCAGTGCCTGACTGTGATTGTCCCCATATAGCCCCATGTTCTAATTGAAACTGCCATCTTTCCTCTTGAAGTGTAAGCTCCAGGAGTCAGAAATCATGTGACTTCATGTCTACTTCTTCAATCCCCACATAAGCAGAGAATATTTGTTGGATGACTGCAACATCTTGTTGAAAAAATTCAGCTGTTGGTTCTAAATCCCAGTGTGGCTGGGGTACATGAACTGGAGCCCCATGGCTAGGTTGCTTGGGAGCCCTCTCCTCCAGGAAGTCTTCCCTGATGCCTTCCCAAACTGCTCTGATCTGTGACTCCTGCACTTTCCTTACTTACCTCCCTGAAGAGGCTGAACGGTGGCTCTAGAGCCCTTGAGGTCTGGGGGGCAGTCAGTCGGGGACCAGAGGCCATTTGTCCCCCTTGACCTGAGGCTATGCCTACAACCCCAGAATTCAAGCTACCCCCCCACCCCACCAGAGCTCAGAGACTGACCAAACTGGCCAGAAGTCACAGAGCAAGGGTGTAAGGGTGTGTGTGTGTGGAGAAGCAGAGGACGAGACTGTGTGCAGCCCCAAGATCATTCTGGAGAGAGCGTGATCATGCCTGTATGCTAAGGGGGAGACAGCACTCGGGTTAGCTTTTGGTAACTTCACAGGCCTGTGTGTGCCGGGGGTTACCATTCTCATCAAGATGAGAGCTCCCACCCCAGGAAAGGCCTGGCCCACCTTGATGGTGTGGATGTCGTCCTTATGAGGATAGTACAGCATTCTGGCCCCATGCTGAGTGCTGGGGAGGTGGAGAAAACACAACAGCCCACACAGGGGCATCACTCTCCTCTTTGCACTTCCCAGAGGAACTTTAATTCTCTGGCTAACCCATTTTCCAGACAAGCCAACTGAGGCCCAGGGTGACACAGGGAGTCTCTGGGTCACAAAGCTGGGAGGGGAAGAGACAGGATTCCATCCTGGGCTTCTGTGCCCCTGACCGTAACAACACATGGTGCTGGGTCAGCCAGAACCCCTGCACCGGGTGCTCCTGCATCAAGTGCTCATGGGCACTAAATTCTCAAATTCCGCAGTCCCCAGTTCTTTACCCCTGTCTAATTTCACAGTTACTCAATCAACAAACATGGAGCACCCACTGCGGGCCAGGACAGTTCCCGGCACTAGGATATAGCTGTGGACAAGTGTGTCCCATCCAGGGAAGGAGATGACTTTCGCACTTAACTACATTCTGGTGTGTGGAACTAAAGCACGACCGGGCAATATGGGGAAGACAGGTAGTGTGGGGCTTACTCTGCTTCATTTTGATTTTTCTGTGGGGGCTGAGGGAGGCTTCCTGGAGGAAGTGAAGTTTAAATGGAGACCTGGAGGAAGAACAGGAGCTGGGAGGGGGTGTGTGTTTCAGTTCATCCCATTCTCAGCCTTTGGTGAGCTGCTCCTCTGTCTGCCACACTTCCTGTCTGGCGCCCATTGGCTCTCCAGGTCTCAGCTCAGACATCAGCTCCCCTGGAAGCTGCCCCAACGCCCCGCCCCGTGGCTGGATCACTGGCTTCCTCTAGCCCCCCGCAGCCCCCTGTGCCACCTGAGTTTCTCACTCCCCTATGAGCAACTTGAGGCTGGGAGCGGATCTGCTTCGCCCTCTGTTCTCCATCAGTGCAAAAGGCGGGTACCCAATGAGTTTTTAAAAAGACTTATTTATTTATGCATACAAGCACTTGGGTACAGACCAGAGGTGTGGGGGTGAGAGGAGTCACCAGAGTCAAAGTGGGGAGCAGAACAGGCAGATGGACTGAAATACACTGCCAAGGGCCGCAGCGGGCGAGGCAGGAGAGGTCTGCTGCGCCATGTGGGTCCCCTCCCTGGCCGGGGATCGAACTCGTGCTGCAGTGGCTGTGGATGCTTCATAGTGTTGTGCTCAACCCCTTGCGCCACCAGGGAGGCCCCTAGTGAATTTTTGACTGAATGGAGGAGTGACTAACACTACCCCTCGCTTCTCTATGCTGAGGGTGATGACTGTGGACCCTGGCACCAGGAGACCCACAAACACTGCTCCCTCTGGCCTCCTCTCTTCAAATGGCCTCACCTCTGATGACCTCCATGGACCCACGTGGGCTGGGGCGTGTGGTGGATTCCACCACTCGAAGACAGGAGGAAAGTGTCAACTCAGGGGTGAGGCTTACCCAATGGGGTCAAGTGATTTTTACTTGATTTTTTATTCTCAGTTGTCAGGAAACTTCTGCAGGACTCACAGAGAAGTTTCCATGCAGACAGACAAATGGTTGCACACACGTACGTGGACACACACATTTCTATGCCTGCAACATCAGGGCTGCTGTGGCTGTACTGGTTCTGCCCCGGGGTTCTCACACTGTGGGTGAGATAGGCTAACAGCAGCTGCGCAGGGAATTGCAGGGATTAAATGAACAACGGCAGTGAGTCTTAGCTCAGTACCGGCTCTTAGTAGGGCCTCATCTCTTAGCGCTCCACGGTGTGACCTCCGCAGCTCTAGAACCAAGTGCTCAGAGGGGCTGGCTTGATGCTATCCTGCCGCCATCCTGAGAACTTGAAGTCCTCCAAGGCCTTTGAACATGGGACCTCGTGATATCATTTTGCAGTGGGGCCTGTACATTATGGCTTGCTGTATGGGTTCCCCAGGACCTGGGAGCCCTGGAAATGGTGGCCCAGAAGCATTGAGTGAGAGTCCACCTGTACCCAGACTTTTGTTGGGTTGTGGGGAAGGGAGAGTATGCCAGGCTCAGGGGCATCAGAGGCTGGCCTGCCCTGTGGCCTGGAAGTGGCCTCCTGGTTGGCAGCAAACATTGCAGTGGGTTCCAAGCACGGAAGGGTAGATTCCGACTGCAGCAAAGAGGAAGGGGGGCAGGGACCCCGCCAGCTGACCCTTACTTGGCCACTGACTCAGACAAGCTGTGACCCCACCTTGCTGGGCCTCGGCCTGCTCCACCTGCAGTGGGCACTGAATGTGAGGCCCTGTCCGGCTCTGGTCATCTCGCTCCTCAACCCCGAGCCTGAGGCCTGGTGGCTATGCACACATCTTCTCCCACACCCTGACCTCGCTGGAGATTGGCTGGCCGGCCAGCTGGCTGGGGGGCTGTTATCTGCCCTGGAGCAGGTGGAGGGCCCACGAGCCCAGCGTCCATTGCTGCCTGGTTTGTATTTTTAACACCCGGCTTTCTGGCGGTGACAAGGTGTCTGCTAAGTGAGGTAATAGGCAATTGAGTGGGTTCCGCTTTGCCGAGGGCCTTCATAAATCACGTCTGTCAGGGGCCTGTGTCACGGTCCAGGGCAGCGGCCGCGTGTCAGCAATTAGCCAGCCTGCGCCCAGTGGCTGGACCGCAGCACGCTAGCCCAGAGCCTGGCGCCACGGTCTTCAGCTTCTCTCTGCACCGGCCCACTGCAGCTCAGCTCCTGACCACCAAGGGTTGGGGCTGACACGTGGGTCTGGGACCAGCCCCCAGTGCGCTGGCAAACTCACAGCTCAGGGGGCCAAGAGGTGACCTGGCTACCTGTGTCCTCTCTTGGGGCCTCAGTCTCCACATCTGTAAAATGGATGTGGTCATTCCTACTGGAGGACTGAGTGGAAGTGACAAGGAGGCAGATGCACCTCAATAGAAGGAAGCTTTCAACGAGTGATAACAATGATGGGGTAGTAGTGGACGCTGCTGGGGCTCACTCTGTGCCAGGCATGAGTCCTCTCTGCTGCATCCTTCCCTGCTTCCAAAGCTCCTTTTTTAGGGTACGGGATTCACAGCAGTTCAAATAGCGTTAATGGCAGCTAAGAAGCAGAACAACTCTCCCATAAATACCCATAAATACCAAAAATGCTGTGAGGTAGATGCCCCCATTTTATAGATGGGGAAAATGAGGCACTTGTAGGTTAGTAATGCAGTCAGGTGCCTGGCATAATAATGCCTGTGGGCTAAATCTAACCCAACTCATGAGACTGATTTTAAGTCTCACATATGGTAGTCCCTGACTGTGTGACCTTGCACAAGTTTCTGACCCTCTCTGGTTTCAGGTTTTATTTATTTATTTTTAAAGATTTATCTATTTATGCAGACAAGAGCTGGGGTAGAGGTCTGAGCTGTGGGAGGTGAGAGGACTCGCCAGAGACAGAGCGGGGAGCAGAACAGGCTGATCAACTGAAACACACTGCTGAGGGGAGCAGCGGGCGAGGCAGGAGAGGTCTGCTGCGCCATGTGGGTCCCCTCCCTGGCCGGGGATCGAACTCGCGCTGCTGTGCCGTGGATGCTTCACAGTGTGGCGCTCACCCCACTGAGCCCTGGTTTCAGTTTTGCAGACAGTCCATCCCCCTCGCCCTCTGAATTGTCTTGAAGGTGCTGACAGTGGCAAACTTTGTTATGTTTATTTTACAGTTAAAATACCCATCATAGAACATACCCAAAGCCCATAGCATTTACCCTTTAACTGGGAGAATCACGGGCTCGTGCATGATATTGCAGTAAGACAGCTAAAAACAAAAGAGAACAGGGGGAAGGCAGGTTCCCAGTTAGATGGGAAGAGGGGAAGTGGACTCTGGGAGACAGAGATCACGGCACGTCCAGAAGGGTAAATGATAGCTGGCCGCCTTGGCCCCTCCCTGTGGACACACAGTTTTCCCACGGCTTTTTGAGACTCCGGCCCCACTCCTACACTGACCTGCTGCGTGTACTTTGACAAGTCACACAACCTCTCCCTCCCGATACAGGAATCACCCGATCTCCCAGTATCCAAGGAGCGATCTATCCAGCCGATGTGTGCGGTACCCACCGCAGCAGATGCTCCTCCACAACACTGGGTGCTCGCCTGAAACCAGAGAGGGTGAGAAGCTTGAGCCGGACCGAATGGGGGTGGAGGAAGTATGAACTGGGAAGCTGGCCTGCCTGGGTCCAAGACTCTTCTCATCACACCAGCTGTTCTGCTAATCGAACAGTGCCTCAGTTTCCCCATTTGCAAAATGGAGGCATCTATCTCGCACAGTTTGGGGCTATGAAAATGTTCATTATTGTCATCATTATAAAATTAAGCCTCAGGGTCTCCCTGGTGGCGCAGCGGGTTGAGTGCCGCACGGTGAAGCATCCGCGGCACAGCAGCGCGAGTTCGATCCCCGGCCAGGGAGGGGACCCACATGGCGCAGCAGACCTCTCCTGCCTCGCCCGCTGCTCCCCTCAGCCGTGTATCTCAGTCCATCTGCCTGTTCTGCTCCCCACTGGATCCTCTCACCTCTCAAGACTCTGGCCTGCACCCCAGCTCTTGTCTGCATAAATAAATAAATCTTTAAAAAACAAACAAATAAAAAAAAACCATGGACACTGCAGAACACCCTTCAACAAGACTTGCTGTGTGTCCCACGTGGAGCAGACGGAGGCACGGCCGCCTCGGGTGGGGTGCTCCTGCGCCCCACTTGGTCACACACGTGCAGCCTCCTGCTGCCCCTCACACGCACACAGTAGGCGGCCTGTCACTCCCGGAGTCTCGGTGTCCGCTCCTCCCCACTCCACCCTGCAGCTCTGAAGCTTCCCTTATGCTCCCTGGGGTGGCAGGAGCGGGCCCAGATAGCAGAGCTGAGTGTGGGGGTATCCTGCCCCCACGAGGCCTCTGTCTGACCCTCACGTGGGCATCCTATGGGGCCCTCAGGCTGCTCCCCCAGGCCCCTGCCAGCCTGACTGATCTCTGTGATGAAGAAGGGAACAGAGGGAGGCCCCAGGAGAAAGAAGAATCTTCAAAGAAAGCCGGAGCCTGCCTCTGTCCTCTGCCTGCAGGGCCTGGGCGGGGCTGTCCCCAGGGGAGCAGCCTGGTCAGAATAGGGGCCGGAGGGGCATCGGGTGGCTTGGGGGGATGAAAGATGCTCCAGGTGGAGGACACTTGATTCCAGCAGGGCAGCATTTCCTGGATATTTCCTGGAAATATCCAGCCTGCAGACCCACTGCGGGAGGGGCTGGAGGCAGGCCCAGGTAGCAGGTCTCTGCCCCGTGACTCAGGCCCTCCGCTGGCAGCAGTCCTGGGTGGGGGTGGGGCGCGGGCCCGGGAGACCGCCATCTGTGTGGCTGTCTTGGCTGCCTTGTCCCCCTGGGGGTCACCAAGGGCTGGGATCGATGCCGGGCCCAGCTGCCCAGCGGCGCCCCATTAAGAACCCCGCCTGGCCTGGCGCTAATTGATTACACTGGGGCGTCTGGGTGGGCCCAGGTGGCAGCGCCTGGGCAGCCCCTGGCTCCCTCAAGGCATGGCCTGGCGGGGACCGGGGAGTGGGGAAGAAAGAAGGCACGGGGCGGGGGTGTCTGTGAGCCCCAATTAAGCTGCAGTGGTGCAGCCTGGGCCGCTCCTAATTTGGTTTGGGATAATGAGCTGGGGAAATTGGCTCCTCTCTGACTGGAGTTTAAGCCCCATCTGGGCTGGGCCTTGGGAATAGTCACTGCAGTCCCGGCCCTGTGGATGGGGGAGAGGGGGTGGAGCGCCCCTGGGGGGCACAGCTCTCTCCAGAGCTCAGACACTTCTCCTTTGTGCTCTCAGTGGCAGCTGTGGAGGTAACCGCTGCACTCCCATTTTACAGATGCACCAACTGAGGTCCAGGGAGTGGAAACAAAGCCTCCTAGTTGACCCCTCCTAGCTGGATCCAAGACCTGGATGCAGATCACCTCCTATTGGTTATTGGTACTCTTTTATTTTTTTAATCCCTGAGATAATTCTTTGGCTTCCAGGGTTACCAAATATAAATACAGAAGGCCCAGTTGCATTTGAAGTTTAGCTAAGCAAAGACTGTAATTTAGTATAAATATATCCCATGCACTATTTGGGACACAATTATATATTTTTTTTTTGCATTTTTTTTATTAAAATATTTTAAAATTTACATATACTTGCCATTAATTGTAATCCCCATGTATTCCCCATCACCATCTCACCAGTGCACCATCACCT
>JAGFMF010011719.1:7737374-7759356 GCA_019455555.1 Galemys pyrenaicus | reverse complement strand
TTTTTTTTATTAAAATATTTTAAAATTTACATATACTTGCCATTAATTGTAATCCCCATGTATTCCCCATCACCATCTCACCAGTGCACCATCACCTCAGTCCCCCGTGCTCCCATCTTCCCTCAACCCTCCCCTCCCCACCAGGTGGGACACAATTATATTAAAAGTTATTTGTTTTGCATTTTTTAAAAAGATCTTATCTATTCATGCATACAAGAGCTGGGGTGCAGGCCAGAGGTGCAGGAGGTGAGAGGAGTCACCAGAGACAGAGTGGGGAGCAGAACAGGCAGATGGACTGAGATACACTGCTGAGGGGAGCAGTGGGCGAGGCAGGAGAGGTCTGCTGTGCCATGTGGGGCCCTCCCTGGCCAGGGATCGAACTCACACTGCAGTGGCTGCGGAAGCTCCGCAGTGTGGTGCTTAACCCCTTGCACCACCAGGGAGGCCCGCTGGCCTCTGTTTTCTCGTCTGTAAAGTGGGCACGGTCCTCTTTTCCACATGGGTTGATACAAGGTTTACTCAGTGCAGAGGCGCCAGATGCTCCCTGTGGCTGAGAATACTGGTGAGCCCCAGGGGGCGTCCAAGGGACCAGGCACAGCCTTCTTCCTTCAGCCCGCCTGGAAGCATCCTCAGATGCCCAGAGGGAGCCGAGAAGGAGACCTGCCTTTATGGGCTACAAATTCCAGAAGACAGGACTCAGAATACCCCCAAAAGCTGCTCTTTAGAGACCAAGGCGCACAGGTCTTCATGGACCCCTAGCTCTGGCACTTTCTTGCTGTGTGAGACGCTGCGTAACTGTGTTATCTTTTTATGTCTGAGGGACACACTCACTGCAGGGTCCTTCCGAGGACGGGCCCAAGAGGCCCACAGGTGGTGGCACCCTGCGGCCATCAGTGAGTCCTGGTTCTCCATGCCTCTGGGCTGCTCCCATTTCACAGATGAGGAAGCTGAGGTCCTAGAGGACTCGCTGAAGGTCACATAGTCTGGTCACAGGCCCTGTCTACTCATTGTGCCCCTCTCTGCCTGGGGGACTCTGAGGGCATTTTAAGCCTCTGGTACAAGTTTGTCTGGAGCTAAAGAAAGAGCACCTCTTAGGCCTCCCTGGTGGCACAAGGGGTTAAGTCGCATCAATGAAGCATCCGCAGCCACTGCAGCACAAGTTCGATCCCTGCTGCTGGCCGGGGAGGGGACCCACACGGCACAGCAGACCTCTCCTGCCTTCGCCTGCTGCTGCCCTCAGCAGTGTGTTTCAGTCAGTCTGCCTGTTCTGCTCCCCACTCTGTCTCTGGTGAGTCCTCTCATCCTCCACACCTCTGGCCAACACCCCAGTTCTTGTGTGCATAGAAAATAAATCTTTAGGGGCCTCCCTGGTGGCACAGCGGGTTGAGCGCCACAGTGTGAAGCATCTGCCGCTCAGCAGTGTGAGTTCGATCCCCAGCCAGGGAGGGGACCCACATGGCGCAGCAGACCTCTCCTGCCTCGCCCGCTGCGGCCCTTGGCAGTGTATTTCAGTCCATCTGCCTGTTCTGCTCCCCACTTTGACTCTGGTGAATCCTCTCACCTCCTGCAACTCTGGCCTGTACCCCAGCTCTTGTGTGCATAAATAAAAAGTGTTTAAAAACATTAATAAATCTTAAAAAAAAAAGAGCACCTCCTTTATTAGATTGAAGGGCACAGATCTGATCATAGGTGGCCATGCCAACCTATGGGTGGGTACCCAGGTGGCTACAGATCTGCTGAGCTGTCCCGGTAGGTGGGGTGCTTGTTCTGATGAGGGGGGTGTACACTCATATCCCATCTGGGGTCCTCTTGGGAGCAACTTCAGAACACCAGCGGTCAGCCCGGCCCTGGGTGTGTTCACACCGTGCTCCTGAGCTGGTCTCTCTCTCGCTTCCTTGGTTGTCAGGGATGCTGTTCCAGAAACCCTTCCACGCCCTGCTCCACCTGCCCCCCGAACACTCACCGCCCGCACATTCTGCTAGGTGTCGGTATCCTGTTCACAGAGGGAGAGGCCAAGGCTGGCAGTGGTGAGGGGTCTTGTCCAAGATCTCTCAAGTGTTGGGGAGGAAATCGGACCCAGAACATCTGCGTGCACCCCAAACCTAGTCTCCCCTCACCACTGCTTTAAAGTGGGGCCTCTACTGCTTCGTTCTCTGAGTTCCAGTCTCATTCCTGCTTGCTTGGCACTGGAAACTCTCCTAACCTCTCTGAGCCTTGGTTTTCTCATCCACAGTGGGTTGACGATAACAGTTGTCCCTCCCTTGAGGACTGTTAGGGGGATTAACTACATTCATAGGAGTAAAGGGCTTGGAATTGGCTAGGAAGTTCCCCTTTAAGCACTGACGTCCTTATATTTATCTCATGGGGAGGCAGGGCAGCTCTTACATGGCACAGCACACGTGCACTATGCAACATCAAACCCCAGCGAGACATGTGTGCTCTTTTAACACATCCCTGTGTGGGGCCTCCCTGGTGGTACAAGAGGTTGAGGCACAGCACTATGAAGCATCCACAGCCACTGCAGCATGAGTTCGATGCCCGGCCAGGGAGGGGACCCCCATGGCACAGCAGACCTCTCCTGCCTCCCCGCTGCTCCCCTCGGCAGTGGATTTTGGTCCATCTGCCTGTTCTGCTCCCCACTCTGTCTCTGGTGAGTCCTCTCATCCTCCATACCTCTGGCCAACACCCCGGTTCTTGTGTGCATAGAAAATAAGTCTTTAGGGGCCTCCGTGGTGGCGCAGCGGGTTTAGTGCCACACTGTGAAGCATCTGCAGCTCAGCAGTGCGAGTTCGATCCCCGGCCAGGGAGGGGACCCACATGGCGCAGCAGACCTCTCCTGCTTCGCCCGCTGCTCCTCTCAGCAGTGTGTTTCAGTCCATCTGCCTGTTCTGCTCCCCACTCTGTCTCTGATGAATCTTCTCACCCATCCCCAGTTCTTGTATGCATAAATAAATCTTAAAAAATAAAAATAAACACATCCCTGTAGGGTCCTCTGAGATGCAGTAGAGCAAACATCTCAGGTGGGGTGATTCTGGGTCTCACGCCTTCCTGACAGTTGCTCCCCTTCCTTTTGCACCAAGAGCAGGCTGCAGGCACAAAGGCTGGGACTTCAAACGCATTTTCCCTGGGCTCATTTTGAGGGTGCCTTTTCTTCTGTGACCATAGATACTGATATTCCATTTATGAAGGTGACACCGAAAGTCTCATCTAAGCAAACTGACTTGAAGAACATGGCACAGTCATGGAGGAAGGAAAAGTGCCCTAAAACCTGCCTGGGCCCCTTGCTGGTGCTCCAGAAGGACGGCCAGGACGTTTGAAACATTGAGATGAAAAGATTTTTTCCATATAGTTGCTGTTTTTCTAGCATTTGGAGTCTTTCCATATATAAAGACATGGACAATCATCTTATGAGCTGAGCACATTTTCAAGCACCTCATGCTCTAGAAACACTGAATCACCTTGAATCTCCAAAGGCGCCTAGAGAAGAGAAAACTGTCCCCATTGCAGTAGGGGGCTTCTTTGTCTTTCACCTCTCACCCCACCTCCTGCTTGTAAGAAAAGTCTTCTTTTAAAGATTTATTTATTTATGCATATAAGGACTGGGGTGCAGGCCAGAGGTGGGGGGTGAGAGAATTCACCAGAGACAGAGGGGGGAGCAGAAACAGGCAGATGGACTGAAACACACTGCTGAGGGGAGCAGCGGGGAGGCAGGAGAGGTCTGCTGTGCCCTGTGGGTCCTCTCCCTGGATGGGGATCGAACTCCTGCTGCAGTGGCTGTAGATAGCTTCACAGTGCCGGGCTTAACCCCTTGTGCCACCAGGGTGGGCCCCTCTTAGAAAAGTCTTTAGTCATGAATTCAGGGTTTGGGGAAGTACATCAGACATTTGGTTTCTTAAAATTAAAAGACTCAATTTTGTTCTTTCTGGTCTAAATAAACATCGTTCTACTGTGCATATGCCTTCCCTGTTACTAAAGTCCATGTCAGTACAATTATTTTTGGAGGGCAATTTGGAAGTAGACATCCAAAGTATCATATATAAATATGTAATTTTTCCTCTCTGTTTGGCCATTCCACTTTTAGGGCTCCATTTCTGAAGGAATACACTGTCACAACATTGCATGAGGATTCAGCTATAAATGGATGCTTATTTCAGCAAACATCTAGAAGCAACCAAACTGCTCAACCATAGGGGATCAGTAAATGGATAACACCACATCCCCGCCATGACCAGCCTGTTAACAGGATGCAGCTGAAGAACGCCAGCTCCGCTGGGGCAAGGGTTTTGTCCATTCTTGTGTTCTTGAACTGCTATTTCCCCAGGCGCCAAGGACAGTGCCTGGCAAACAGTAGGTGCTCAATAAAAACCAGCCGGAGAACGAATGTTGACTAAATGCCTAACAACAGAGGGAAATCATCCTCCAGTTGTCAAGGGAGCTGATGTACGTAATGCACATTCAGAGAAAAAGCTGCTCTCAGGTGATTTTCCTTTATGACTAATCAGTTATTGATATTTTCTACAGCTTATTGCACACACGCACTGCATCTGAAATGAGAAATCACAGCGCAAGACGTGTCTTTGTGAGAACCGTGACACTGCCTGTGGGGTGCTGATGATGCAGGCTTCTGATCTCTGGGATGGAAAGTTCTCTGTCCATAGACTGGACGTTCACAAACTCCAAGAACTCACGTGTCTCCACTTGAGATCACAGTCCCCAAGGTTCCCAGCCTCGAGGCCTCAGGCCACGCGGTCAGGCTCTGGGCTTGTGTTCTTTCTTTTTTAAAGATTTATTTATTTATGCATACAAGCACCGAGGTCAGAGCAACGGGAGGTGAGAGGAGTCACCAGACAGAGTGGGGAGCAGAACAGGCAGATCCACTGAAACACACTGCTGAGGGGAGCAGCGGGCAAGGCAGGAGAGGTCTGCAGCACCATGTGGGTCCCCTCCCTGGCCGGCAGCAGGGATCGAACTCGTGCTGCAGTGGCTGCGTTGACTTCATAGTGCGTTGCTTAACCCACTGTGCCACCAGGGAGGCCCTGAGCTTGTGTTCGATGGTCATCAAGGCTCCATGCCCAAGGTGTCCAATCTGGAATTTTAATCCATGACGAAGTGGGAGAACGTCTTATGCTTCACCTTGGAAATCCTGGACTGTGCACCCGCAGGAGCCTGGAGCAGCTCGGCGTGTCCCAGATCCAAGTGGGTAGGGATGGCCCGGCCTGCACGGCCCCCTGGGGCACCAGCCCTGATTGCTGGGATGGGGGCAAAGTCTGCATGTCCCAGGGTGCACCTGGACCCGGGAAATAGCTGCTGGCGCAGGGTTCAAACTGTAGCGCTGCTGCGAGCACAAACAATGCTGGTGAAAGGAATTTCAGAGGTCAGAGCAGAAAGGGAGTGGAGGTGGGGAGGCTTTTTAGGGGTGGGAGGCTGGGAGAGGAAAGCACCCCCTGACTCTGCTCCCTGAGAAGGAGGTGCTCGTCATTTGCAGGTAAAATCAGCTACACCAAACCCAGAAGAAGGTGTTAAGGACAGGAAAGTCCCTGTCATTGCCTCTTGATTCTCCTGTTTTTCTTCCCCTTCTCCCTGTCTTGGGATTTGGATGGACTAACGTAAGAAAAGCAGCGTCCTGTCAAGCTCGTGTCTGACTCGGCTGGGTGTGGGTCCCATCACAGGGCCTTGCTGGGAGAGTCTTGGGGGCCATTTGGACGATGTTAGAAACCAGCCCCTGATGAGGACAGGATGGGGGTCTGGCAACCTGAACCCCCCCAGGCCTCCTCACGCCCAGGAAGGGCGGGCTCAGTATGCCGGCCTCGTCCCCCTAGCTCGGGTGGGAAGAAGGAGGCAGCTTAGTTTTTCTGAAGGCAACAAAAGGTTAGGAGCCCCCACAATAGGGACCCCTCACCCCTCTCTGGTCCTCAGCATCCTCATATCTAAAACCAGGGCCTTGGGCCTCCCTGATGGCGCAGTGGGTTAAGCAACACACTGTGAAGCAAACTGCAGCCACTGCAGCATGAGTTCGATCCCTGCTGCCGGCCAGGGAGGAGACCCATATGGTGCAGCAGACCTCTCCTGCCTTGCCCGCTGCTCCCCTCAGCAGTGTAGCTCCGTTGATCTGCCTGTTCTGCTCCCTGCTCTGTCTGGTGAATTCTCTCACCCCCCCACCCCACACACACACCTCTGGCCTGTACCTCGGTGCTTGTATGCATAAATAAATAAATCTTTAAAAAAAAAAAAACCAAAAAACCAGAGCCTTGTCAAACCATGGTACCCCCGGGCACAGAGCAGCAGTTCAGGGTTCTGAACCACAGTGACGGATGCGAAAATGGGGAGTCTAGACAGGGGGTGCCACTTGGCTCAGGCACATAGCTTTGCCATGAGGTGGAACACATCAGCTGGAACGGTCAAGGCTGTACCCCAATCAAGGGGTGTCCCCACCCTGTTGCAGGTGGGCATCCCCCTGCTGCGGTCAGCCAGGGTCTGGGGTGCGCCGGGCACACCCACGCCAGCCCTGTGCCCCCGAAGTGCTGCGTGCAGCTTTCCCATCTGGGAAGTGGCCCTCTTGGGATATTTATTTTATTTCTGTAAATGTGGGAAGTAGCTCTTCAGGGCCACGTGGGTGACCTGTCTGGCTGGAATGCTTTCCCTGCTATTTCAGGATCCAGACAGTAAATTCCTTCTCTGGGGTGTAATGGCGCAAGCACTGGACTCTTCAGGGAGGGCAGGTGGCCACCGGGGCCTTCCCTGGTGCGTATGGCCACGACGGAGACTGGGAAGGGACCACAGCCCTGGGCCGTTACCGGGGCTCCCCCGGGGCTCAGTATGCAGGCCTCGTCCCCCTCGCTCGGGTGGGAAGGAGGCGGCAGCTTCATTTTTCTGAAGGCAACAAAAGGTTAGGAGCCCCCCACAATAGGGACCCCTCACCCCTCTCTGATCCTCAGCATCTCACGTCTAAAACCAGGGCCTTGTCAAACCATGGCGCCCCCAGGCACAGAGCAGCAGTTCAAGGTTCTGAACCACAGTGACGGCTGACGGTGTTTGTGAGTGTTACTGTTATTTTTACAACTGTAGTGAACTGCCCCCAAAAGTTCATGGGGGAACTGGGGACAGGAGAACAGGCCGTCGGAGGGGTGAGTCAGGCAAGGAGGCAAGGAAGGGTGCTCCGGGCAGAGGGAACAGCATGGGCAAAGGCCTGGCAGGGAGCAGAGCCCTTCTTGTGCCAGGGCAGAAGGAAGCCAGGCAAAGCCAGGACACCATGCGGGGTGGGGGAGGGGGGAGAGTGGTGACGAGAGGGGACCCAGGGGCTGCCTCACAGCCCCCGTCATACTCAGCCCAGTGAGGAATGTTAGCAGGATGCAGGCTCCCCAGTGGTTCCCTGTACACACAGGGTGATGCATCTACCCCAAAGGTCAAACGCGGGGGTGCACTTACTGCTCTGGGGAATGCTGCAGCCTGAGCAAGGACCAGTGGCACAACGTTTGACCAGGTGGCTTCTTCCAGCAGCCTCCACCATTAGGGATGCAGGAGGGGAGAGACTGGAAAAATCAGGCCAAGTGTCACGGTTATTAACTATTTTTTAAAAAAAATTTTAAAAAAATTATTTATTTATGCATACAAGAGCTGGGACACAGGCCAGAGTCACAGGAGGTGAGAGGATCCACCAGAGACAGAGTGGGGAGCAGAACAGGCAGATCTACTGAAATCCACTGCTGAGGGGAGCAGCGGGCGAAGCAGGAGAGGTCTGCTGCATCATGTGTGTCCCCTCCCGGCCGGGGATCGAACTTGCACTGCTGTGCCCTGGAAGCTTCACAGTGCGGCACTCAACCCGCTGCGCCACAAGGGAGGCCGGTGTCATGGTTATTAAGTGGCGAGCAGAGAGGGGCTCTTCCCTTCGGACACTGCTTAATGTACTGTAATAGGGAACAGCTGTGAGGGGCACCTGGGGCTCGGGCCCGGCAAGGAGCCAGCAGTGGGGTTCCCCCCGCACTGCTGCTGGGTGGGTGAGAGGATCGGATCAGGTGCAGGCCCTGCGGGCCTCTCTGATGGAGTGGAGAGAGGGAGCGTGGGGTGGAGACCTGGCCCTGGGAAGCCCAAGGGAGCCCGGGCTGGGCCCAGAGGTTTAAGTCCGCTCATGGTTTTATATGTATGCACTTCGTGCAGAGCATGGTGGCGGCGGCTCTGGGTTCCAAAGTGAGGTTCGGGCTTGGGTTTGGGTTCAAATCTCTCTACCCCTTGAGAGAGCTAGTGGATCTTGGAAGAGTCCTCATTCCCGATGACTATATTTTTGCCTCTGAAAAAAATAACTTTTTCATACACCTCGCCTGTGACTACTGACCCATGAGAGGACACGTGCAAAGTGTCCTTCGGCAGGTGCACACAGTAGGGGCGCAGGAGACATCTACTGGCTGCAAAGCGATGAGGCTTCTCTGTGATGTCTTTGCTCTGTGCCTCCCCCAGGAAGTGGTGGGTCTAAGGTTAAGATGTGGCAGCTAATGTGGGGGTGCACGGATGGATTCATTCCACTAACATTCATGGATGGCGGCAGGTCATGTGTCCATTGGGGACCCCGTACAAGCTGGGGTTCACCTTCCCTGCCATCCCTATGGCTTCCACACTCTTGACTCCCCCCACATTTCCCCCTCTCTCTCTTTCCCACCAAGACTCCCCTCTGGCCTGGCGTCTGCTCTCCAGTCACTTTTCTTCAGTTTCCTTTGTGAGCTCCTCTTCTTCTGGTCTTACAGACAGGAGCTCCCGGGGCTCAGCCCGGGCCCCCATCCTTCGCTGTCTCCTGGGACATCTGGCTCAGTCCCAGGGTCTGCTGTTCATTCTCTACCAACACATCCCCAGCCTCCATTTCCATCCCAGACTCACTAATGCCTTCTTTCATTCACTCGCAAATATTGGGAGTTGAATTACTGTCGTTGGAACTCTGGAACGTGAACCACTGCAGGAACTTAGTCCTGCTTGCCACCATTTCCCATCTCTGGAACAGGCCTGGCAGGTGGTAGACCAGATATACACTTTCCAAAGGCCTGAGCTAATGATGGGTCTGCTGGGGGAGGGCTCACTTTCTCAACTCTTGACAGAGACAATCCTCGCCTCCTGCAGATGAGACCTAGGAGGAGACCGAAGATTTTGTCTGTGCTCCAAATCCCATGTGGGAGAACTGAAACAGTCCTTCGAAGTTCATTCAGCTCAGTCTCACCTCCAATCAGAGGATGAGGATGTCAAGCTGCGAGGACCAGAGCCAGTCCAGAGCCACATGGAAACTCAGCGGCCGGACGAGGCCACGCAACGGGCTGGCGCAACGGTGCTCTCACCTCCCGTCCAGGAGACTGACGGGGTCCAGCAGCCTCAGAGGCATTCCAACAGCAGCGAGCCGTGTCGTATTTCTGTCACATTACATAATGGTGGGCAGGTAATAACCACTCAGTCTCTGCCGTCTCAGCTCATAATAGCTAGGAAAATGAATTCAAATGTCATTCGCTACAATAAAAGAAAGTATTCTTAGTGCTCCCCGTGTTCATGGGCTGAGGCAAGGGCGAAGCGTGTTCTCAATGAATCACCTGGTAAAGGAGGATTGAGGGGATCTCGATGATGCCCTGGCAACATCAGCCGATGAAGTATAATCACTGAGGTTATTTTTATAAGTGAAGCCCATGAATAATTGTGTGTGCAAAGGTGAGTGGGGCCAGGCGTGTGCATGGGGTCTGTGTACTTGCACGTGTGTGTGTGCATGTATACCTGGGAGAGCGTGAGGGGGCTTGCACAGGTGTGCATCCCTGTGTGCCAGTGCACACCTGTGACACTTGAAGATGTAGGCATTTGGTGTCACACGCTAACCTCCTGGACAGTCAGCCCCACTAGGAAAGAATTCTTGTCAGTCATTTATCTGTCTCTCTGATGCCCAGCATTGGTATCTGGTATACAGCAGGTGCTTCGTAAGTGTCACTCAGCCCTGATGCTTCTTCCTCCAATATAATCATCAGATGTGACTGCTTTTCTACATCCTGCTTTCCACACTCCGCCTAAAGCCACTCTCAGCCTCACTTTCTCTCCTCCACTGCAACCCCTTCAGTTCAAGCAGTGGCCAGGCGTGGGGGTTATTAAAACTCAAATTGTACTAGTAACTTTGCTGATTAAACCAAGTCAAACCAACCCAGAGCCTCCCCATCACACCCGGAATAGAACCCCAAGTCTTCCCCAGGACCTGAGTAGGTTGGGACCTGTCTGCTTCACTTCCCACTGTCCCTCTTCCCCCACCTTCTCGTTCTTCCAAGGCGACTGCCTCTTCCTGCCTCAGGACCTTTGCACCTGCTGCTCCCAACATAACCTGCACATTCTCATCCCTTGTTTCTGACTTAAATGCTGCGCATCTTCTGGGAGGCCTTCTTTGTCCACACCACCCCCTCACCCTACTCTGATTTTCCATTCTCTGTAGCATAACTGGGTCCTCAGGACATTTGTCAAAACCCATGAACGTCTCATTCTCCACTGGACTGGAAGCTCCAGAGGGCAGGGCCATGTCTGCTTGATTACACAGAGCGTTGCAAGCCTCCAGTCCTGCTCTGGACACATAGCAGGGTCCCTACTACGTGTCAGCTGCTAGTTGGCACGGGGGAGGGGTGGATACTCTTCTGGGCGAAGCGAGACCCGAAAGCTGTACCAATCTGTTGAACTGAGAGAAAAACAGCCTTCCCGACCGTTCTCCCTTCTTCCTGATGTCGCCCTGCCTGACACCTCATCCACGCTATTTTCAGTCAAAATGCATTTAAAGGAATTCAGTTTCATATCATTATTTTGGATGGAAAACGTGCTTTGGTACAGCAGCTACCGAGTCAGAAAAGCGTCTATACAGCCACAGTGGTTTCTCTG
Source organism: Galemys pyrenaicus (assembly GCA_019455555.1). NCBI lineage: Eukaryota > Metazoa > Chordata > Mammalia > Eulipotyphla > Talpidae > Galemys > Galemys pyrenaicus. The sequence continues at coordinate 7,748,487 of JAGFMF010011719.1, read as the reverse complement.
GGGTGCCAGGCCCCCAGAGGCCGGTCAGAGGCCCCCGTCTGTGGGGAGACTAGGCCTCAGAAAGGCCAGGCGAGGCCTCCCCCCACCATAACCAGAGCCCTGGAAGTCTCTGTCGCCCTGACTTTCAGCGGTGTTTGCTTTGCTGTCTGTGAACTACCTCCAGCCCACTCAGTGGCATCTGCTTTCTGCCCAGATCTTTCTGGTCCCAGAAAGTCCCAGGAAGGACACAGGCACTCTTCCAGTCCCTCCTGGCCATCTCGTGCCGGCCTCACCTGCCCTGCATGGCGCTCAGCGGGCGGGAGGTGGGGCCACCGGCTTCTGCCCCTGGGACCTCAGTTCCCTCTTCTGGCAAGTAGGGGTGCCCAGCCTGGCACGGCTGCTGCCTTTGGCAAATGTGAGGGTGAGCCAGGATGCCCAGGGCCGAGAGGGTCTTGGCTGCAGGCTTTCCTGAGTCTCCAGCTGCCTCTTGGGATGGTTTGGAGTTTTCATTTTTTGATCTCTGTCTGCAAGGGCAACGCCTGTGCCTCCTGACATGATTCTCATTCCTTGGGGCCAGGAAGGGGCTCTGCACAGGTGCTTTTGGGGAGGGAGGGGTGCCGGGAGCACTGGGGCGGTTGCCATTGACAGGAGTCCAGTTGACGGACAGAGGGAGAGGAATCAGGCCGTGTGGCCGAGCAGGTCCTCACTTATTAGCTCCTTCCCACAACCCACAGGGCAGGTGCTGCTGCCACCCGCCACCCGACGGGGAGCTAAGACTGAGAGGCGGAAGGCTTTTGTCCAAGTGATAGCACTGGAAGTGGCAGAACCGGAATTTGAACCCAGGTCTGTGTGGCTGCAAATGTGTGACCTTAATCACTCCCCTTTGAGCCTTTTTCCCAGACTCATAGGAATGACAAAATCCTTCCCATCGGGGCCTCCCTGGTGGTGCAGCAGGTTGAGCACTGTGAAGCTATATGGAGCCACAGCAGCACGAGTTCGATCCCCGGCCAGGGAGGGGACCCACAGGGTGCAGCAGACCTCTCCTGCCTGCCCACTACTCCCCTCAGCAGTGTGTTTCAGTGGATCTGCCTGTTCTGCTCCCCACTCTGTCTGGTGACTCCTCTCACCTCCCGTGACTCTGGCCTGTACCCCAGCAATTGTATGCATAAATAAATAAATCTTTAAAAAAAAATCCTTCCCATCCGAAGAGCTTCCCGTGGCTCACAGAGGGCCTTGAGAGCATAAGGGAGGCCCGGAGGAGAGGAGTCCCACAGCATTTCTGGACCCCCACATTAGAACCCCCACCCCTACCCAGCCCCAGAAAACCACTGCTCTGACCAGCGTTCTATCTTCCCCTGTCCCTGAAAAAACAAATAATAAAAAGCTCCAGGGAGAGAAGAGAAGAGGCAGGGGACATCCTGAGGAAATCCATGGGTGCTCCAAGAGCTCCCTTCTGACCCATGAACACTCTGGCCCTCAGGGCTCTGGGGTGGGGGGCAGCTTCTTTGCTTTCAGGGTGACACCGTGCTCGCCCCACTCTGCCTCTTTGTTTGCTCAGCTCCCCTGGGCTCCAGAGACCCAGACCCCCTTTGTCTCTGCGGGTGTCTCTTCCTCTGCCTGGGACCTCTCTGCTGGCTGCTTGGGGTCTCTCTTTGCCTCAGTTTTGCTCTATCTGCCTCACTCTTCCCTGCCTGTCTCGCTCTGTTCTACTTGACTTTACTTCCAGCTGTATGTTTTATACCCCTCCCCGCATAGGTAGGAAAATAACAGAGAAAGGACACAAACCATGGCTGCACAAATAGCCAAGCCTTTTTGTTCCCCCTGGGGAGCTGGGGGGGGGGCGGGGTAGAGGGAGACAGGGAAAGACTCAAAGTGGAAAAATCCACAACAAACATGAGTAGAGTAAAAGATAAGAAAAAAGGAACCTCTTAAGGCATAAAACAACTAAACACAAACTGAAATGCAGTTCCCTTTCCTCTCTCAAACTAGTTCTGAGTCCACTTCTTTGACCTCCTCTGAGCCCAGTTTCTTATCTGAGTGATGGGAGAGAAGCCATCCCCAAACCCTAGGGGTCATGAGATGCTCAGGGGTCCGAGGTGGGGGAGGAGAGGTTCTCCTCATCTGCACCTGCCCCAGAGTAGGTCCTCTGGGGTGGTTTCAGCTGTGTGACCTTGGCCTGGTTGCTTGCCCTCTCTGTGCCTTAATTTCCTCATTTGCAAAATAAGAAGTGGTTCTGGGGGTGGCCTACCACTCAGGGGTGTCTCCCTCCCAACTCTGGAACCTGGTGGAGGATGGGGAAACGGGAAGGGGAAATCTCACTGAAGCCAAGTTTGGGGGAGGAGACTTGGGCGGTTGTGGGGGACAGCTGCTGAACAGTGCTGGCTGGGCATGGGGTAGAGCTTCTGCTAGCAGCTCTGGCCCCTCACCCCATGCCCCGGCCCTGGGTTCAAATCCGCCAGGGCTCTCACTTCATACTCCCTCCTCTCACCGCTCCCCTAGTCCCATAAACCATCCAGCCGGGTTATCGCTAAACCTGCCAGCCATGTCCTACTTCCTAGCTCCCCAGTGGTTCCCTTTGCCTGGAACGCTGCGCCCACCACGCCTGGCCATGCTTCAGGCTCTTCTCCAGTTGTCCCCAGGAAGCCTTCTTCCACTCCGACATGGATGAAGCTCGCCCCGACGTCTCCAAGCTGCTTTTCTCCCAGAGCCTTTATCTGGGTTATGAGTGTGGTGGCGCTTGCTGGTGACATTGGAAGGCGGCCCCACAGGGTGGACTTGGGCTGCGTGCAGACTGGCTCCCTACGGAGCCCTTTGAAAATCCAGGAGCCCAAAGTTGCTGTCTGAGGGCAGCCTCTGCCTGGGGCCTTGTGAGCTGGGGGCGAGTGGGTGTGGCCTTGCCCTGCACAGAGCCACAGGCCCACGTTGGACCATCAGACCATTTGGCGCTGATGATTAAGCAAGGAGCCGCTGAGCATGATGGGTCCATGTTTTCCAGAACCTCTGTCCATTCAAGATCCCGCGCCAAACATAAAAAGGGGTTGCACGGGCCGGGCCTGCCCTACCTCAGAGCCAGCTCCTGGCTGGTGGGTTTTGGGGCGCCATAGCAGTGGCCTCAGACTGCAGCAAGCTGTCACCCTACCCTGCTTGCTTGCACTGCCCACAAGCAGCTTCTGGGGCTGACAGGGCTTGGGGAGGGGAGATTGGGGTGGGGTGAGGTGGGGGGGAGGGGTCTCCATGTAGCGGTCCTGGAGGCTTCTGGTCAGCCTGGGGACTCCCCAGAGGCAGCTCTGGGGACCCCGTGGGGAAACTCCCCCTTGGGCTCTCTGCTCAGTCTGTGCCTGGCCGAGGGGCTACCCACATGATGCGGGGTTTGGAGCAGGAGGGAATACGCCACGTGGAGCGTCTTGTCCGCAGTTGGGCAGGGTTTCGATGTGACACCAGCTTCCCAGGTCCTGTGCACACCCTCCCCCAGTGCCCGCCAGCCTTGGGCTAATCCCCGAAAGAGAGCTGAAGGTGATGAGCTCCCCACAAACCCCAGGAAGATACCAGGCAGGGGACCCAGCAGCTGGCTTCTCAGGGGCCCCCTCACCTCCAAGGGCACCTGCTCGCCACGCGGCCCCTGCAATGGCCAGTGTGAATGCTCACCTAGCTCTGCCACTCAGGTTTTCTTCTTCCAAGTTTCCACAAGAGACTCGGGAGGTCAAACTTCTGCTCCAGGCCACACGTGCTGGCCAGGGAAGTGCAGAACCTGGACCGGAACCCAGGCCCCGCGGTGGCCAGTCCCCAGAAGTTCATGGCACCCCGCGGCCTCTCAAGGTTGGCTGGAGAGTCAAAGTGTTCTGAGCCTGAGACCCAGAGAGGTTCTGTCCCTGCCCAGGGTCGCAGAGCCAGTGGCTGGGGGTCCTGGCGAGAGCCCCCGACCAGGGGCTGCTGGAAGGGAGAGGGCTGAGATTCCCTTGTCCGCGCTCCCCTCAGCCCACTGGGGGCTCCGCGCCCCTGACATTGGCTGGGCGTCCAGGCCGGTATTCAGAGCCGCCTTGGTGAGCAGTTAATTAGTGGGTCTAGGGAAAGTTCATCAATAATAGATCTGGCGGCAGAGGCTGATTGCCGGCGCGAGGCGGGCAGCGAGTGCCAGTAAATCAGCCTGACGGGTGCTGACCAGGCCGGACCGCCATGAAAGCAACGGCCGTCTCCCTCCCAGGCTCTGGATCAGATCACAGGCTTTCTCTCTCTCTCCCCCTCTGGCTCCTGGCTCTTCTCCATCTCGGCTCTCTCAGGTCCCACATCCACCTCTGTGGTTTCTCACTGTCAGCCTCTTCCATGGGGGTCCAAAGCCCGGCTTGCTCTGAGAGGCCCCTGGAGACTTGCAGTCGCCCCTAGGTCCCAGCTCCCCACAACCCTCTGTCCTGGCTACAGATGGATTTTCCTGTGGCTCGAGTCCCTGTAGGAATCCCATTCTTCAGTGAGTTCCTGGGTGTTTGCATTTCTGCCTCTATGGAATGGGGATACAAGTACCCCCATGTGGGGCTTCTGGGGTAATGAGTGGATAGGCCTAGACCCCAAGCTCCCAGAACTGGGAACTCAGCCTCTTTGCCCCTCCACAGGCAATTCCGTCCATCCAGCCCTTGCAACTCATGCATGCCTGCACCCTTTAACAGTCCTCTGAGCATCCTGTTAACGAGATCATGCTCATGCTCTTTACACACTTCCATGTGTGCCAGGTACACATATCACAAACACATTTATTTACACAAGGTGCACACACACGTCTTCACGTGTTGGATTCACAAAGGCGTCCTGTTTAACTATACAAACCATAGTTTGGGGAGATGGTATACCTGGAGGAGGAAACAGCATGTGCAAAGGCCCTGTGGCAGGAGGGAACAAGGTGCGTTCAGGGACTAAAGGAGGCAATTGTACCTGCTGTGGTCAAGTTCCCATTTGCCCCAAAGCTTCCTTAGAGAACAGACAACATTCTAATCGAATGCTGTGTCACTCACTCTTGCACAATCTTGCCAGCAAATGCTTCTCAGATCAGTTCTTGCAGCTTGCCTCCACCCTGCTTTTAAGCACTAAGCTTTAGCTTCTCCTAATCCAGGCCCTCTTCTGCCTCACAGAAGGGTTCAGGTCTCAGTGGCCCAGCATAGGGAGTCCAACTTTGGCAACAGTTGGACCATAGAAGGGTGGGCCAAGAGGGAGGAGGCTGGCCATAAATTTCCAGCAAGTTCCCACTGGCAGCTCTCGGCCTGTTTTCAGAGGCCATAAAATTTTACTGGAGCAAGAGCTGCTGCCCATCAGGGGAGCCACATGGGATTAGAGCCCACCAGGGTGTTGGGCTCCTCCACTGCCTGCCAGGCTGCCCCACCCCAGTGCCTGCCTTTCTGAGAGACTCCGGGGCGAAACACTACAGTTTAGGAACTAATTCTCACCTAGCATCATGAGGACTCATCCAGACCTCCCAGGAAGCTGGTCAGGCGGCATCACCAAACTTAGTTGACAAATGAGGGCTCAGAGAGGGGAACCGACTGACGAAGGCTACAGAGGGGATTAAATTGAATCGATAAACGTTGAAGGCAGAATGCTTCAGGCTTAGAGCAAAGAGTCTTTTTTCACCTTCAGTCTCTCTTTTCACTCATCCATTCATCAGTCCATCCATGCATTCATGCATCCATGCATTCATGCATCCATGCACCCATGCATCGGATAAGTATCTGTGAACCACAGACTATATGCAAGGCACAGAGGTAAATAAAACAGAGCTGTGATTTCAAGGCAACAGTGACAAGGGAAAACGTCAGCACAATCTCCTAGGCATCCACTGGGTGCTGAACAGAGTGCTGGGTATGGAGCATAAATACAGTAACCCCCTCTTTTCATGGGGGTATATCCCAAGAACCCCCCAGTGGAAGCTGAAACCACAGATAGCACTGAACCCTATAAAGACTGTTTTCCTATACGTACTGACGATGATAAAGTTTAATTTGTAAATTAGGCATGGAAGAGATTAACAACCGTTAACTAATAACAAAATAAAATAATTACAACAATAGACCCCAAATTCCATCCCTCAAAACATCTTATTGTAATCCAGCTTGGGGCCGACAGTAACTGAACTGCGGAGAACAGAGCATGGGTTAGAAGGGACGGCTGTGATGAGAAGAGAGCAATTGTCATCGGTCATGGCCCCATGCTCCCTCTGGGCTGGGGCTCACTGTGTGCCAGAAACTGAGAGACATCCACGGATTCGAACCATCCCACGGATTCGAACCATGAACCGACTGAGTGCTGAGCCTTACAGAATGAAACCGATGTGTTGACTTTCTATCAGTATTCTGAATCTCATTTGGGCAATAGGGAACTGAGGCTGGTGGGATGGGGCAGTTGAGGAGTGCAGCGGGAGCCAGGTGGGGCGTGTAGGAGTTGGTCCCAAGGTGGTGGAGGAGCAGAGGCTTCTGGGAAGGACTTGTGGTGGGCACCGGGCCGGTTCAGCCTGGCTGTGGGCTGCACAGGAAACATCTTTGCCTGGCAAACAGGATGATCGTTTGCCATCTGAGCCTTGGGGTGCATGGGTGTGGGGTGTGGGGTGGGGAACAGGGGCCCAGAATAGTTCCTGCCCTCCTTCTGCCCCCCACACTGACTGGTCCCTGCCAGCGGTTGGTTTATAATCCCCAACCCCCTCCAGTGCCCACAGTCGGGAAGCTTCACCAGAAAGGCTGCTTCCTTTGAGTCTCCCACAGCTCTGGGCCCACAGAGGGAAAGAGAGGCTCAGAGAGGGGAAGTGGCTGGCCAGATTGGACCTGCCAGTGTGTGGTGACCCCTCTATTAAACCCAGTCTCCTGCTCCAGGCCCAGGGCTCTTTCAGGATCTGGAGGTGGGAGAAAGAAGGAGCTGCCTTTGGGTCTTCCCTCCCTCTGGCAAAGCTACATCTGGCCCTTCTAAGTCCTCCTTTCTTGGGGCTCCCAGGCCTGTCCCCCTAGATTACTGCTCTCTGCGAGGTCTCAGTATTGGAAGAGCTGGTGACAGGCCCTTCCCAGGTACTTCATGGTTGTTCTTGAAGACAGACAGCTCCCTTGGAGGATTTCTGCTGTAGTGCATAGTGACAAGTTTGTGTGTGTGTGAAATACTGCACCCCGAGATCAGCTGTTACCCCTCAGCCTCTCACCTACTCTGTGTCTTATTCATTCTAACTACTTCCCCCCTCTCCACCATACAGTGTGCCACTGAAAGAGGAGACCATGTTGGCAGCTCTGCCCAGGCCCGGGAGGTAGCACACCCTGGCCACCCCAGAGGCTGCTCCCCCATACTGTTAGGAAGCTCCGTCCCACCTGCTGTGTAACCTTGGGCATAGCACAGACCCTCTCTGGGCACCAGAATGAAAACCAAAGGAGAATCTCCCTCCCTCCCTCCCTCCCTTGATTTATTTATGCATACAAGAGCTGGGGTACAGGCCAGAGTCACTGGAAGTGAGAGGATTCACCAGAGACAGGGTGGGGAGCAGAATAGGCAGGTCAACTGAAATCCACTGCTGAGGGGAGCAGCGGGCAAGGCAGGAGAGGTCTGCTGCACCATGCGTGTCCCCTCCCTGCCCGGGGATCGAACTCACACTGTTGCTGTGCAGTGGAAGCTTCACCGTGTGGCACTGAGCCCACTCACCACCAGGGAGGCCCCCAAGAATCTCTTCTTTCTCTTGAATTTTCTGATCGGAAGATTTTAAGTTTGCATTACTCTCAGGTCTATAAGTTGTTTTTTTTTTTTCCCCCACACACGAATGTTTTGCTTTTAAGATGATGTGATTTGTAGACTTGGTCTTTCCAGAACATTCTCAACCATGTGTACGCGTGTGCTGAGAAGCTGCAGGATGAACCACAGCACTGAGAGGGTCAGTGAGTCCCCAGGGGCACAGTTCTGAGGTGCAGCTTTGCATAAGTCCTTGGTCATGCGTCTCAGAGTTATTGGTGCTGTAGCTTGTTGGTCAGCAGAGTTCTGGTAAAAAAGGATATCTGCTGATTCGATTGACCCGACATTGAATTCCTTCTCTTTCCCCCTCCCCCATCCTGTCTTCCTTCATTTTCACATTCACTTTCTCGTTCCTTTGTTCATCATTTAGTCATTCAACACAAACATTAGTCATTCAAACAAAACACCGAAACCACCTCACGTGTTTGCAGGCTTTGCTTCAGACAACAGAAAAATAACTCAGGCCCCCTTCTCAACAAAGCGTTGATATGTCAGAAAGAAGGTGCCCCTTGGACTGAGATAGGTCAGTTAAAATCCCTGCTCCATTGCTTCCAGGCCGTGTGAGCTTGGGCGAATCACTTCTGGACCTCAGTTTCCTCATAGCACAAACGCAAGGCAATGGTACCCGCCATCTTGTTCCTCTCCCGGCCGGCCTGAGGGGGAGTGGTGTTTCTCCTCATGGAAAGAGTGGGCCGCTGGTGACACAAGGCTGCCCAAACTACTATTTTGGTGGGGAGACCACACATCAGTTGGGAATAGGACCTGTGGGGGTGGGGCAGAACCCAGCCAGGGGCCTCAGGGCCCAGGAGGAACTTTGCCCTCCCCCCAGCGGCCCCGCCCACATCCCCCCCAATCCCAGCCTCAAAGGCCCATGTGGGCGTGAAAGGTGGGGCTCCGGGTGCCGCAGACTCCACGAAGCCGGGCGTGAAATCTGGGTGCACACGGAGCGGCAAAGCAAGGCTGGGCGGACGCCGACCGTCCTTTGATGTGCTTTTGGGGTGTGTAATTAACTGTAACTGAAATATTATTTGATCTTTTATGTGGAAAATCAAATTGTGTTGTGTCAGACATGAATAAATACACACCGGTCCGTTTCTGCAGTGGCAGCGGCTCCTGCCCAGCCACCCCCTCTCCTCCGCCCCACCCCCTTTGCCTTGGTGGAAACATAATTCTCGCCTTTTAAACTTTTTCCCTTTGTCTGGCTGTGAAAGGGCCCATTGTCCTGGGGGAAGGGGCGGGAGGGGGCTGGGGCCCCTGAGCTGAGGGGCTGGGGAGGGGTGTCCAGCCCAGACAGGGGCTTAGCCTCGGGATGGCCAGGCTGCCTCCGTCCCTGGCCACTTAGGCAAAGCCATCAGGCTGCCAGCCTCAGTTTCCTTACCAGTGTTCCTTACCTGCGTCCTCAGGACACCGCCGGGTCCTCTGGGGTAGCCACACTCTGTTGGGCCACCCTGATTCTGATGCTGGAATTTGAGGCAGTGGTAGTTGCTTTTGTGCAACTACCTTTGATGCTCCCTTTGCAAACCATGAAATCACACCCAATATGTGATCTGGGTTCTGAACTCTTCCTCTGGTGAAGCCAAGGGAGGCTAGGGGGCTTGGGGGTATTGGGCGTGGGGAAGAGCATAGCCAGGTGGTCCAACTGGCATGGCTAAGTGGTACCTCTACCCCTTATCAGCTATGTGACTTCTCTGAGCTTCAGTTTTCTTGCCTGGAAAAAGAGGGTGACCTTCCTCATTGGATTGGAAGATGCCTTCAGCTTCTCACATTCTGTTCCACCTGCCTACAACACCCTTCCTTCCCCTTTTCTCCTAGTTGACACCAATCTGCATTTCAAGGCTCAGCTTAGACTTCACTTATTTATTTTTAAAAGATTTTTTTTTTTTATGTATACAAGAGCTGGGGTACAGGTTAGAGTCACCGGAGGTGAGAGGATTCACCAGAGACAGAGCGGGGAGCAGAACAGGCAGATGGACTGAAACACACTGCTGAGGGGTGCAATGGACGAGGCAGGAGAGGTCTGCCGTACCATGTGGGTTCCCTCCCTGGCCAGGGATCGAACTGGTGCAGCAGTGGCTCCGTATAGCTTCACAGTACGGTGCTCAACCCCCTGAGCCACCAGGGAGGCCCAGACTTCACTTATTTTTAAGGGGGACCTTTGCTAACTCATTTGAACTTGCCTTAAGAATTTCCTGCCTCCCTCTTCTCCACCTCCCCAGTTCCTCTCCAATAACCATCCTCATCCATGCACTGATTTGATTTTTATCTGCTTTGCCCTCTGCACTGTAGCTGAGGAAGTGCCCTGGAGATTTCCCTTATCTTTTCAGCACAGTTCAAGGACGTGGAACAGCATCAGGTACAGAACAGGTGCTCAGGGTGATCACACCCTCTGGAGTCCAGCTCCATCAGGAGCTTTCCCTGACCCAGGCAGTGCTTGGAAACACTGTGGAAGAAGTTTTGCCAGTCCCTAAGGTAACTCTGGTGCTGGGAACAGGAATCAGAGATGGTCCAGGGAAAACTTTGTGAGTTGGCACTGGGCCAGATCAAACATCCGGGAATTAAAAAAATAAACCAGAAGACATAATTATTGTCTGAGCCTGCGATAGTTACCTGGCTGGGAGACAGAAGCCTTTGAAGAGTGGGCCGTCCGGTTCCGAGTTGGTCTGCCTCCTGAGGATGTGGGGTTTGTTACTTCCTCATGCACTGCATAAAGGAAGGCAGAGACAGAGCCCCCACGCCAGGCCTCTCACTGTGCAGCTAGGGAAACTGAGGCCAGCAGGAGACAACTTCCAGAGGTCAGAGAGGGCAAGACCTAGACCGGGTTCAGTGTCCCGACTTCTTTTTTATTTTTTTTTAAAGATTTATTTATTTATGCATACAAGCACTGGGGTACATGCCAGAGGTGTGGGGGTGGTGAGAGAATCCACCAGACAGAGCAGGGAGCAGAACAGGCAGATGGACAGAAACACACTGCTGAGGGGAGCAGCGGGCGAGGCAGGAGAGGTCTGCTGCGCCATGTGGGTCCCCTCCCTGGCTGGCGGCAGGGATCGAACTCGTGCTGCAGTGGCTGCGGTTTGCTTCATAGTGCGTTGCTTAACCCACTGCGCCACCAGGGCGGGCCCCAGTGTCCCGACTTCTAACCAGGGCTCCGTCCCCCAAGAACGATACCAAGGGCAGCAATGCCGGTGCATGTCAATCAGAGCAGGTATCAGGTCCTGGGCTGAGGGCGTCCCACGCAAGTACTTTTGCCATCCCTGTTTCTAGATGCACGTTATGGTTTTTCACCATTTAGCATCTGGTGAGGGCCTCCCTGGTGGCACAGTGGGTTAAGCAACGCACTATGAAGCAAACCGCAGCCACTGCAGCACGAGTTCGATCCCTGCTGCTGGCCAGGGAGGGG
>JAGFMF010011719.1:7693583-7737318 GCA_019455555.1 Galemys pyrenaicus | reverse complement strand
ACTGCAGCACGAGTTCGATCCCTGCTGCTGGCCAGGGAGGGGACCCACATGGTGCAGCAGACCTCTCCTGCCTTGCCCGCTGCTCCCCTCAGCAGTGTACTTCAGTTGGTCTGCCTGTTCTGCTCCCCGCTCTGTCTGTGGTGAATCCTCTCATGCCCGCCCCCCCCCACACCTCTGGCCTGTACCCCAGTGCTTGTATGCATAAATAAATAAATCTTTAAAAAAAAATAACGAAAACAAATCCCATAAGGTCATTATCGAAGAGCGGATCACTGGGACCTGAGGGTGCAGTTAAGCAGCCAGGCTGAGTATCAAAGCAGACATGTGGGCCTTGGGGGAGTCGCTTTTTCCTTGGGAGCCAGCTCTCAGCGCACCGTTGGGTTCCAGCTCCAAGGAACTGGTAGGACATTTACAGATCTGTAGCCCTCTCTTCCCCTTTGTTATTCATTGTGCTATTTTCCCTTCCCTTGTAAATAAAACCATTTATTAACCTTTGTTGTGTGTGCCTGCAGTTGGGGCATTATAAGTGCCGTTTGAACATGTGGGTGAGGACCCAGTCAGGCAAACCCACTTTATATTAGGGTTGCCCTGTAACAGTTGGGAGCAGGTTCTCCAGCCAGAGCTGGTCAGCTGGGCTGCCTGGCCAGAGATTGATCTCCCGTCACTGGAAGTATGCAAGTGGCGGCTGGGGACTTGTGCTTAGCATTGTCTTCTTGGAAGTGACATTAACTTTAAAGTTCTTCCTTGTTAACGAGCCCCCTTGTTAACAAGTCCAAGGGTGGGGCCTCCCTGGTGGCGCAGTGGGTTAAGCAACGCACTATGAAGCAAAACCGCAGCCACTGCAGCACGAGTTCGATCCCTGCTGCCTGCCAGGAGGGGACCCACATGGTGCCCCAGACCTCTCCTGCCTCGCCCGCTGCTCCCCTCAGCAGTGTGTTTCTGTCCATCTGCCTGTTCTGCTCCCTGCTCTCTGTGGTGAATCCTCTCACCCCCCCCACACCTCTGGCCTGTACCCCAGTGCTTGTATGCATACATAAATAAATAAATCAATCTCTAAAAAAAAAAACACACAAGTCCAAGGGTGAACATCTTGGACCCTGGGATCGGGCAGGGCTGAGCTGGGGCTCACCTGTACCCTGCTCCCTCTGCCTCCACGCCTTCCTTTGGCAGGCCTCATTCCCTCCCTTGCTTGATGTTCCTGGTTAGCACTCACTTTCTCTATTGTGCTCATTCCTTTTTTAGAGATTTATTTATTCATGCATACAAGAGCTGGGGTACAGGTTAGAGTCATGGGAGGTGAGAGGATTCACCAGAGACAGGGTGGGGAGCAGAACAGGCAGATGGACTGAAACACACTGTTGAGGGGAGCAGCGGGCGAGGCAGGAGAGGTCTGCTGCACCCTGTGAGTCCCCTCCCTGGCTGGGGATCGAACTCATGCTGCAGTGGCTGTGGATGCTTCATAGGGCAGTGCCTTAACCCCTTGCGCCACCAGGGAGGTCCCACCACATCTTCTTTATTCACTCATCTGCTGATGCCAACTCTTGGCTATTGTGTGTAATACTACAATGAACTTGCTCTGTATACAGCCCTGCAGCAAACCACCCCATAACTTAGTGACCTAAAACAACAACAATTACTGACTCATCAGCCTTCCAACTGGGTAGGGTTCAGTAGACACAGCTTCTCTGCTCTGTCTGGGCACTGGAAGATACACTTTCAGGATCTCCCACTCCAATGGCCCATGAGCTGGCTGTTGCCTGGAAACTTTTCTCCCTTTTCACATGGGTCTGTCTCTCTGTGCTGCTTGGGCTTCCTCACAACATGGAGGCTGGGCCTAAGAATGAGTCTCCTCAGAGCACACAGTGGGCTTTCAGCCTGCCTGGGAAGTGCTAGCCATACTTCAGTCGGGTCTGGTTAGCCAGGCCTTCACAATTTTCTGCCCAGTTTGCAGGAAAAGAGGACACAGTTTCCTCCAGCTGTCATGGCGGACAGGAGCTATTGCAGAGGCCATTGTGGGAAAACATAACCTCCTACGCATGTCTGTTTGCTCCTTTGATCACTGTCTGTCCTGGAAGCATAGGCCCTTCGGCTTCCTGCAGGACCCTCTGCTTCTGGAAAGTTCCTGGCAAACAGTAGGTGCTCAGTCTATGTTTGTTGACTACATAAATGCTGAGATGAGTGAAAAAGAGAGCAGAGCTATAGAGGCAGGAGAGTCAGAGGGAGAAAGAGAGAAGAGCAGAGAGCCAGACCTAGAGAGAGACCCTTGGTGAGACAAGGTCACAGCCTGGCAGGGGACAGCTGACATCCAGCTGGCCCAAAGGCAGGGTGCTTTGGGGGTTCCAGCTAGCCTCCGGAGGAGGTGGGAGAGTTACGGATCTTGGGGTATGCAGCCTGTGAACTGGAGTGCTGCCTACCCAGCAAGGGTCTCAGTCTAGGCAAACAAAGGCTGTGTCCACTCTAGGCCGGCTGGACACCCAGGGCCCGCGGCCAGCGGGGCTGTGATCTGGCGGTGGCGGCGGGTGCAGGCAGCTGGCTCCGGAGCAATTTCCCTATGGCCAGAGCCGCAGCAACCAAGAGTAATGAAACAGAGGAATGTCGGTGACATTTTTCTAAAGAGGAAAAATGTGGAGTTTCGAGTCAAACTGAAAGACTTATTGGGTTCGCAGCGAGGCTAGAGCCCACTTTTGAGAACAAACTGCTAGATAAGGGGCACAATTGAGTCCCCGGTAATGTTCACTTCTGCCCGTCGCGACGCCTGCCGACTCTGTTTTGACTACATTGTTCGCATTGATTTTCCTCCAATTCCTCAGAAACGGACATCTCTGGGGAGCATCACCGGGAGGCTGAGCAGGTTCTTCTCGCAGTGGGGCCGAGGAAGCCAGGCCACCAGGAGCTGCCGGGCCTCAGCACAGCCCAGCCCCCGGGGGAATAATCGATAACAATCCCCAGCAGATTGGCCCAGCATTTTCCATTTTCCCACTGAGAAGTTTTTCTCCCCTTACACACGCGGTCTTGTGTCCGAGCCTGCAGCGATCCCGCCCAGCTCAGAGAGCCGGAGGGGCGTGCTCAAGGATTCAGTCAGCGCGAGCCGAGGCCCTGGGCAGGCCAGTTCTCAGTTCTCGATTCCCAGGTCAACGCGCTGGAACGCGGGAGAGCTTCTGGCTAGCGGAGGTCTCAGGTTAAGTGCACTCACTCTGACCAGCTTCCAGAATCCCCAGCTACTGTCCTGGGACCCCTCTTCTGCCACACGGGCCCATTCAGTGGAACTTCACTTCGCGTGACATTTGACCAACCCGTTTGTCACCTTCTTTGTTCTTCTTCTGGAGCATCTGCTGTGTGTTTACCCGTGGACTGTTGGCGTCCTTCTGTTAATACAGTCCTCACCGAACTGATCACCAGTTCCCAGATCACCTGCTCCCTCGCTTCTGGAATCCCTTGCAAGGTCAAGAGCAGGACCACCGCCGCCTTTCCTGAAGGTGTCCTTGACTCCTCTCTCCCCCTCCCCCTCAGACACAACCATCCCCAAGGCCTCTCCACACCACCGCTGCCACCACTCCACCTGGGTGGAGAACCTTTCTTCTTCGGTCTCCAACATGACTGCTCTGACCTTCCCAGATTATTCCTATCCCCATTGCCCGTCTTCCATAAAGCAGCCACTCCAAAATATATCACCGCCTGCTTCAAATCCTAGCATCTCAGGGAAGCCATTGAAGATATAAAGCGTGTGGATCCTGCACGTCCACCTTCTAGCCCCACCCACCATAAGACCACACCCACCTCACTGGCCCCTCCCACCACAAGACCACACCCACCTCACTGACCCCTCCCACAAACCAGGCCACACCCACCTCACTGGCCTCTCCCACCACACCTGCCCCACCTACCATCACCAGCCCCCTCCCTCCCTACATCCTAGGTCCCTCACCTGTCCAAGTCCACCCTCACTAGCAAAGCACTTTCAACTTCCCAAACATTTTCCTTCTCCCTCTCATGCCTCAAACCACACACGGTGTGTTTTCTGCCTGGAAAGTCACAACTTGTTGAAATGATTTGCTTTCCTGTCCATCTTCTGCCCCAAGCTGTGAACTCCTTGGAGACAGACCCATTTTTGCATCCTGGGCACCTATCACACACCTGAGCACATCCCCGGGGGCATGATCACCGAAGGACTGGCTGACTCCAGCTAGTTGGGCAACCAGGTCCTCAGAGAAGTGTTCTCAAGCACGGGGGACTTGTTCAGGCAAGTGGTGGGTCCTCGGCATCTGAAGACCCAGCCTCCGTATCAGGGGATTTGTGCAGAGATGGCTTTAGGGCTGGGGATAAAGTGGGGCTAAGGATAAAGTGGGGCTCATTACCTGGGAGCTGGAAGCACAGGATCGATCCCAGAGGATTCTCAGGCAAAGGCAGCTTGAGTCTTGTTTGGGGGCCAGGGTCAGGAATCTCGCCCAGGAAAGGGACCCACTGGAAGGTGTATTAACTTGTGCAAAGGCAGAGAGTCTTGAAAGAGAGATGGCCCGCACTGAGGCTGGTCTGAAGCCTACCCCTGGCCAGTATCAAAAGGTCAGACTCAGAGAGGGAAAGATTTCTAGAAAGATCAAATCCTCCATTTGCTCACTGGGAAACTGAGGCCAGGGTGGGGGGACTTGCCCACAGTTTTATATATAGCAGAACTAGTGTTGAGAGCCCAGACTCCTGACTCGAGTCCAGCCCCTTCCTCTCAGGAATGGGCTCACGATGCATTTTGAGGGGAAAATGGGATGTTCTTCATCTACAAAGAAGAATTTAGACCAACAGCAGAATGCCAGTTCTTAAACCTGTTTCGATCCCTTCAATTTTACTTGAAGGGCGGGGGTCACAGAAGCATGACTGCAATTTGCTCGGAAGGAACGAGCTGCCATCCATGGGGAGAAATGTCTGGGCTGAACTTTTGGAGACTGGACAGGTAGAAAAGGGGAGCAAAGGGAAGCAAATCTAGAAAAGATCATCTCTGCCAGGAGCTGCCCCAGCCCCCTGGGCCAGTCCTGCTGTCCGTGGCCAGGGATAGCGAGAGGACTCCAGGTTGGGAAGTGCAACTTTCTGATCCCATTCCAGTTCTTTTAAGAAGGACCAGGTGTGGGGCCTCCCTTGTGGTGCAAGGGGTTGGGCTGTGGGGCTTCCGCAGCCACCGCAGCGCGAGTTAGATCCTTGGCCAGGGAGGGGACCCACATGGCGCAGCAGACCTCTCCTGCCTCACCCGCTGCTCCCCTCAGCAGTGTGTTTCAGTGGATCTGCCTGTTCTGCTCCCTACTCTGTCTCTGGTGAATCCTCTCCCCACCACCCTCTGGCATGTACCCTAGCTCTTGTATGCATAAATAAATAAAATCTTTAAAAAAAGAAAAGAAAAGAAAGACCAGGTGTGGCCGGTTCCTCAGCTGAGGTTCTGGTGTAGTAATAACAATTGTAACTAATAAACGCTACCATCATCAAACATTTTCTCTAAGTCTGGCATTGCACGTGGTCAGTCCTATTTCATTGAGCCTTCAGGAATAAAGAACCCATGATTCTTCCCATATCACAGATGAGAAAACTGAGGTCCAATTGTCTGGATTCAAACCCAGTTCTGCTGGCTTCAAAGCTCTGGGGTGTTAAATGCTGCATGTCACAGGTGGTCTCGGACCATGCTCAGGGTCCACCAGCAGGCACACGTTAGAACTGACCGGCCCCAGTCTGTATTAACATCTCAGTTCCATGTCAACAAGGCACCTGCCCCTCCAGATGCTCGTGTGGTGAGAAGGCGATTCTACCCTGTGGTGCCCCAACAGAACACCCCAGGGATGCTCTGCTGGAATCTCCCTACTGCAGGCCAGAGCAGGCCAAGCACCTGCTTCACAGCCCAGGCCCACAGTGGTTTTCAGGGTGTTTGGTTAATGTCTGCACCTCTTGTTAGATTTGACGGGATATACATAGTCTGGCTTTTTCATTCCATATCCTGGTTGACTTTGGGGTGTGTGTGTGTGTGTGTGTGTGTGTGTGTATGTATTCTTTACTCCTGAGGGTTCAGTGAAATAGGACTGACCATATGCAATGCCAGACTTAGAGGAAATATTTGGTAATGGTAGCGTTTATTATTTACAATTGTTATTACTATGCCGTCAGTAAGACTAAGACTGCATCCCTAGCACATGCCATCAATATTTGTGTGTGTGTGTGCTTGTTAATGGCACACACACACACACACACACCAAAGTCAGCCAGGCTATGTAATGAGAAAACCAGACTGTGTAATAAGTGAATCATAAGCAGGAAGATGTTTTGAAGGGGTTATTATTTTACAGCGTTATCCAAGTAAGTAGTGCATATTATAAAAATACTAGAAATCAAGACAAGTATTTAAAAAATAGCACCCCCTTCTCATTAGCCACTTACTATTTTGATAAATAACTTTTCATAGTTTTAGAACTCTGTGCAGGGATGTCTTACTGCCGAACCCCAGGGGGGCATCTTTCGAGTTGTAATCTGAACAACTGTGGTTGTGCAGTGCTCAGCCTAGGCAACCGTGTATGGCAACCCTGAGTATGTGCCTGTCTATTGGTGTTAATTCTTAATAGAAATGGCACAAAGCTACATACATTGTTTGAAAAGTGACATTTCTCTCTTAAAGAACATTGATCATCCTATGGGTTAACAATTATCTCATTTTTGAAGTTTATGAAATAATTTAAGTTTTTAGGTTGTCTTTAATTTTATTACATTTGAAATAATACCATGATGAACATGCTCTTTGAGCATTTGTCCATTTAAATTCCTGGGATAATTTCTAGGAATTCAGGCAATAGGATATTTGATATTTAAGTCACTTGATGCAAGTTGTTCTCTAGGAAATTTCCAACAAAAATACAGGAAAGAAAAGAGCAACTATAAGTTTGATAAAATGGTGGGGGAGAGAAAGAGGAGGGGGATGAGGCATTTGACCTGCTAGGGGACTGTAGAGAAGGCTTCTACTTTAGGAGGTGGAGAGAGGAGCAGTGTGTGTTGAGAGCTCAGTCCCCAAGCCTGTGGTAGTGAAGCCACAGCATCCTAGCTTCTACCTTAAGAGTCTGCCCTGATTCCCTATTTGACTTACAGCAAGTTGGTTTCCTCTCTGCAGCCTAGTTTCTGTCCCTGTAATCAGGCAAGATTGGATTAAATTCAGGTGTTAAATGAGATTATGCCATGATTGTTTGGTAATGTCTGCCCTGTGTTGAGACTGCCGAGTTGTCTGGTTTCAGTGGAGAGCAATTAGTAATGTCTGCCATAGGTATGGGAAGTGGGATGATGGTATTTTTTCATGTATTTTCCTTTCCAGGACTAGACACTCTTAGAAGCAATTAAAGCTCTGAAAAGGCAGGAAAGTTTTCCTGATACCCATTGCTCATGGTTCTTGAGATTTTGAGGAACGCCTCATGGACAGCCACTCTGGTCTGTCTCATTCTGGGTGTATTACAATAGTGCTAAGAGGCAAATGACATACAATTTCTGTTTCTCGACCCTAATCTGCATCTCATGACATCGTCTTCAGTCTGCAAAGGGAGGATTGGGGATTTCCTGCGATTTCAGTATTCCATTCAGTTTTTATCATTTTAAGGTTCATGCGTTTCTAATTGTTATGAATACCATAGCAAAATTAATAGTTCTATGGTTGGTTTATTACATTTAGTAAAATTATGTGCATGCAGTTTGCCAAGTGAAGACGCGGCAGGCTCCTTAATCATGTAAAGATGATAATTTAGTTGTTACACTTGTTGAAATGATGGGATTAATTTTTAAAAAGTTTGCAAACTGGAGGAGAAATGTAAAACATTAATTTAGTTAGACAAGCAAGCCGACAACTGACAAATCCTTTCAGCCAAACCTGGTAATGGAGATGCTGCGGACCCAGCAGGGAGGAGATTCATCAGGCAGGCATAGACACTTTCAAAGAGCCGGAGTAGGATGGTGGAGTCCACTGTGTGACTTTTGGGGAGCCACTTACCCTCTCTGGGTCTTCATTTTTCTTCTGTAAATGGGACTAGATGAGTGGCTTTCAACTCATGTCCTGCAGAACCCCTGTGTTTCAGAAAAAAATGTTTGGGGGCTAAATGAAGGATAGATAGGATGGGGCTACTGTAGAATAGGCATTGGTTTGGGGGAGCCTGTCTAGATCCCTTTTGGGGGGGCTAGCACTCTGATTTTATCTTGGGGAATTCACCTTTCCTCTTTCTCATTAGTTCATTTAATCCTGGAGGGGTTAATCTTACCTGTGGCCCAGAAAGAGTCAGGATTGGCCAGTGAGATCAGTGGATTTACTTGGTGACAGTGATTGGTTTATTTTAATTAATTTTTTAAAGATTTATTGAATTATGCATGTAAGAGCTGGGGTACAGTCTAGTGTCGGAAGTGAGAGGATTCACCAGAGACAGAATGGGGAGCAGAACAGGCAGATCCACTGAAACATACTGCTGAGGGGAGCAGCGGGCGAGGCAGGAAAGGTCTGCTGCGCCATGTGGGTCCCCTCCCTGACTGGGGATCGAACTTGTGCTGCTTTGTGGCGATGCTTCCCAGTGCGGAGCTCAACCCGCTGCACCACCAGGGAGGCCCTCGTTTAAAGCAATCATGTGACTCACAGTTTACCAGTCAGAACCAGTGTACTACATGAAATGAGTCGCTCCTTCCTGTGGTGTGACTGAGTCAGGGAGATGAGAACTTAGGGACAGAACTTGGAAAAGAACTTGTCTGGAGATGAAATCAATGTAAAGGGAAGTGGAACCTAAATAGAAAACAGATTCTTTGTAGCAGCTTTTCAACTCCTGAATCTAGCCTTACCCGATATCCTGGACTTTTCAGGGATATGAGCCCATAAATTCCTTTTTTGCTTTAGCAATTTTGAGTCGCTTTTCTATAACTCAACACCCAAAGAGTGCCATTGAATGTGATCTCTTCTCCCGCTTCAACAGGAGTCAACCAACATTTATAGTTTATTGTTAATTAATTTATACTTATTTGACATCAATTGTAGCCCCCATGGAATTCCCACCACCATTTTACCAGTGCACTGTCACCTCAGTCCCTTGTGCTCTTTCTGCCCTCAACCCAGTCCCTTCCCCAACCAAGTGCCTCTGATTTGTCTTTGTCTTTTTGTTCTTTTTTTTTTTGATTGTTATTATTCTTTTCCTTAAGCCCTTTTTTGTTCCTTTATATTCCTTCTAAAAGTGAAACCATCTGATATCTTTCTCTTGCCTTCTGACTTATTTTACTGAGCATCATCCCTTCTAGCTCCATCCATGTTTCTACAAATGACTCTAGTTTATCTTTTTGATGGCTGAATAGTATTCCATTGTGTATGTGTACCACATCTTCTTGATCCAATCATCTATTTTTGGGCATTTGGGTTGTTTCTAGGTCTTACCAATTATAAATGGTGCTGCAGTAAACATAGGGGTGCAGGTATTCTTTTGGATCAGTGTTTTTGTGTCCTTTGGGTAGATTCCTAGGAGTGGGATTCCTGGGTCATGCGGTAGCTCTAATTTTAGTAGACTGAGGGACTTCCATATGGCTTTCTATATTGGTTGGATTAACTTGCATTTCCACCAGCAGTGTATTAGAGTTCCTTTTTCTTTACATCCTCACCAGCATTTTTGTTGGTCAACCTACATTTACCCACTTGAATTTGTTATGCAACAGTGGGACTAGGACAAGGTGATTCGTCTCCATGGGTGATGGCATAGGCCTCCGTGTCCACAGGTGTGGGAATCAGATGTGGACACACTCAGAAGAAGGAGGTGGATTCTGGGTCAATTTCTTTTTTTTTTTATTTTAAAGATTTACTTATTTATGCATACAAGCACTGTGGTGTAGGCCAGAGGTGTGTGTGTGTGTGGGGTGGTGAAAGGAGTCACCAGAGACAGAGTGGGGAGCAGAACAGGCAGATGCACTGAAACACACTGCCGAGGGGAGCAGCGGGCGAGGCAGGAGAGGTCTGCTGCGCCATGTGGGTCCCCTCCCGGGCTGGCGGCAAGGATTGAACTCGTACTGCAGTGGCTGCATTTTGCTTCACAGTGCATTGCTTAGCCCACTACGCCACTGGGAGGACCAATGATTCTGGGTCAATTTCACTGAAAAGGTGCCATTTGCAGTGGATCTTCAAGGATTCGCAGGAGTTTGCCAGAAAAAAGGAGGCTGCAATTGGCATTTCAGACAAAGGGAACAGCATGTATAGGTGGCCTGGAGGTTAAAGCCCAGAAGACTTTTGGGGAGGACTGGACTGTCTGAGGTAGCTAAAGTCAGGGATTTGTGAGTGGTGAGAGGGTACTTATGGAAATGAGATGGAAGAGCAGGTGGGGTCCTCCTCAGCAGGAGAAGGCAGGCAGTGCCCCGCTAGCTAAGTTTTGGGCCAGAACAGGCGCTGGTCCTCTGAGGATTGGTTGCTGGGAACAGAACAGACGATGGAAGGGAGATTAGTCTCTGTGGACGGCTGGGCCGGAGACTGCTGCTCTTTCTGCGTGAGACAAGAGGTGAGGAGAACCGAGCATTTAGTTCTGGAGGGGTCCCATGTCCCCACAGCCCGCATTCCACAGCTGGCCAGGCCTTGCCATTCCCAGCCCTGGAATCTGAGCACTATTTTGAGGAGAGGGGCCTGGGAGGCTGCTTGGTGGAAATTGGGAGGAAGGGGAAGGAATTTTTGACTGCTGTCTCCATCTTGCTGGCTGTGATTTACAGGGATATTGCCCCGGTTCCCAGAGGAAGCCAAGCTGTTCCCACAACATTGGGGACTTTGGGTGGATCTAAGAATATTCTGAAAATTCTTAAAGTTTTGAGGGGCCCCTCAAATTCTCCATATGAGTCACATTACATTATACTTCTGAAGCTTTTACCACACTGTTCCATCTTCCGGGGTCACACACTTTCCAGCTTTTTCTTGCCTAAGAGTACCAATAACAATAATAGCAGGAGAACCAGCAGCCATAATAATAACCATGAACATATACTGTAGGCCTACTAGGTACAGACCTACTAGGTGCTTTATATGCACTTTTTTACTAAATCTTCTCAAAAATATGATAAGGTTCAGATTTTATTATCCTGACTTTACAGATAAAGAGGCCCAGAGACACAACATCATTTGCCTAAGATCGGTCACCGGGAAATGAGGAGGTGGGATTTGAACCCAGGGCTGTCTGGGGTGGGATGGGCCTTGGATTGGGGGAGGTCTGGTGGGAATCTGTGGTCAGGAATCTAGGAAGGAGGAGGAGTGAGCGGATGGACATATAAGAGAGGTGAGAGGAGAGAAGGAGGGGGAGGAAAAGGAGAGGGAAACAGTCACATCTTGATAGCCTTGATAGAAAGAGTTGATGGAAGCAGAATCATTTTTGAAATGTTTTTGAGGCTCCAGGTAAAGATAGAGGTAGAAAGAGAAGACAAGGGGCTCTGTGTTAGGGGGAGGTGAACCCGTGAGCTGGTGCCATGAGAGATGGTGTGCGGCGAACTGGAGTTCTGGGGACCCAGTTGGGGAGGAACTGGGGGCTTCATGCTTGACCCCAAAATCTCCCAAAGTCAGTCCCTGGCCGCTCCAGCTTCTGTGCTTTCTGGTGGGTATATCAACCAGAGGGGACCATAAAACTACACGTGCCAGGTTCCTTTTATTTTCAAAAGATTTTATTTATTTTTATGTAGAAGAACAGGGGTATAGACCAGAGGTGCGGGGGATGGTGGTGAAAGGAGTCACCAGAGACAGAGTGGGGAGCAGAACAGGCAGATCTACTGAAACACACTGCTGAGGGGAGCAGTGGGTGAGGCAGGAGAGGTCTGCTGCGCCATGTGGGTCCCCTCCCTGGCTGGGGATCGAACTCGTGCTGCCGTGGCTGCAGACAGTTTGATAGTGCTGTGACTTAACCCCTTGTGCCACCACCAGAGAGGCCTCCCCCTCAGGTTTCTTTTATGTGCTCGCCTTGACCACGTGTACCTTGACCGCTGTGCATCATTAAATGCCGAGAAGCTGCAAGGCAGAGAAATTGGTTGTTGGGGGAAAACTTACTGCATTTTTCAAAAAACATTGATTTGCAGGTTACCGTGGACACTGTGGTCTGGGAACCAGGCACAGACAAACATATTCTGCCTTCAACTCTGTGCATGCCTCTCCGTGCCTGAGGATCTGAGCTCACTGGGAGGTTGGAATTTGGGAAACTTTGGGCATGGGAGGTGCGGGTGTGTGTCAAATGGTCAACTGACCAGCCAGACCCTGATGGGCATAGACATTCAGGGGGACTCATGAGCAGCCTGTGACCCAAGTGCTAGCACTGGCCCCATTTTATAGATGAGGAAACTGAGGCATGGAGAGGACAGGTTGGATCAGCCTGATCAGAATGCAGGTCAGTCTCTAGAGCTTGTCCATTTTGTTTTCCCAGGCCCACGTGGTGGGTGTTACTGGGTTGGTTCAGAAAGAACCCCTATCCCCCTGGCTATCCCTGTTGTTTGTGGGCCCTCACTATAGGTGCAGTCTGAGAGTTTGAATGTCACTGTCTCCTAGTAACCTCCGTTATAATTTTCATGATGACCCAACCTCTTGCCCAGTGGAAAGCTGCAATCCACTGATGAGATGGGGTGAGAGGGAGGCAGAAGAAAGAAGGAAAAAAGGTGGGAAAGACTGGCACTTAATGCAAAGGAAGAGCAAGTGGAATGACATTCATGAAGGACAAATCATCATCGCCACCACCATCACCACCAATACCATCATCATCACCACCATCACCATCATTATCATCACCATCATCATAACCAGCATCATCATTATCACCATCACCATCACCATCATCACCGTCATCATCATTACCATCATCATCATCACCGTCATCATCATCATCACTGTCATCACCATCATCATCATAGCATCACAATCATCATCATCACCACCATCACCATCACCATCACCATCATCATCACCACCATCACCATCACCATCATCACCATCACCATCACCATCATCATCACCACCATTACCATCATCATCACCACCATCACAATCACCATCATCACCATCACCATCACCACCATCACCATCATCACCATCATCATAGCATCACAATCACCATCATCATCACCATCATCATCATCATCATCATCAGCAGCAGCAGCAGCAGCAGCAGCAGCATTATCTATTTGCTGAGCACTGTGCATGTGGTAGGGCTCGGATTGAGCTTCTCATGAAATATTTAACCAAATTCAGACGGCAGCCCTAGGAGGTAAGTGCTGTTATGATTCCCATTTTATAGATAGGGAAACAGGGATTTAAATTGCGAGAGACACGGGTCTGGGAATCTGGCCCATCGCCTGCACTGCCATGCATGTGCACTCATGCTTACACCCAGCTACAGAGCACACATATGTACACACATGTGCACACACACAGTGATCACCCTACCCTGTGCAAGTCCGGAGGAAGGTTGGGAGCACAGAGAGTCAGGGGCATGGCTGCCGTGACCTTGGGCTGTCCTGTCTGCAGGCCCTGTGCAATGCTGGGTAATTCTGGCCCAGAGCTGAGCATGTGGTGCCCCCTCCCCTCTCCTGAGGGAACTGTGGGTTCCAAGGGTGCAGCATAAATTAAAAGTGAGTGGGCCAAGTGGGAACCGACCCCAAGGAGAAGCCTCCCCTCCAGGTCTGAGCTGGTTTCTACAGCAACAAGAATAGCAGCTGCAGGAATGGGGGACAGGGGCGCTCCCCTCTGTGCTCCCACTCTGTGCCTGCCAGAGCTGGGCCCTTGCTGCTTTCTCTTACCTAATCGGTAACATTCCAGGGAGGTGAGGCCAAGGCCCCATTTTACAGAATGAGACAAGGCTCAGAGAGGTCAAATGACCTGCCCAAAGTTGCACAGCAGGGGGTGGCTGGACTGGGGTAGGACACACTTTCTGCCTCCCTTTGGCTGGAGGGTGACTGTCGATCCTTCCTTCTCAAGACCTGCCTCTTAGGGACCTGGTGGGCGGGGTGCCCACCCGGGTCCCACAGGCACAGCCAGGAGTGTGACCGGCTCAGGCTGCACTTACATAACATGCCCTCGCCCAGCAGACCCAGATCAGATGCGGGCGATTTATGCCGGAACAAGCCTCTGTGTGTTTAATCCTGAGGCTGTGAGGACCACAACTCCAGCTGATTTATGAGGCTGTCGGCTTTTTATATGAAAATCACTACCTGAAATACCCAGGTCCTCCTGGCTTTGATGGAGCTGGGCTATTTGTTAGAGAGACATTGAGACAAAAGGCCCGTTTTTTG
This sequence comes from Galemys pyrenaicus, assembly GCA_019455555.1. Taxonomy (NCBI): domain Eukaryota; kingdom Metazoa; phylum Chordata; class Mammalia; order Eulipotyphla; family Talpidae; genus Galemys; species Galemys pyrenaicus. The sequence goes on along the minus strand of JAGFMF010011719.1, from coordinate 7,723,062 downwards.
GGCCTCTAGGGACAATGAGGGGGATTGCCTGGGATGGCAGGAGATGGACGCATGGGAAGGCCCACACACCTCTGGGGACACGTGGACATGTGACCTCACAGTACATGTTCACGCCCCCACACACTGCAGGCACGTGCACATATGCACGAGGGAATGTACTACCAGGCATGTGCACTCATGCTTACACCCAGCTACGGAGCACACACACGCACATACCTGTGCAAACACACTCACAATGACCAGGAACTCTACCGGCCTTAGTGCACATTTGAACAAACACACACAAGCACACGTATACCCAGCAAACTTGAACCCACGCACTCACAGGTGCTCATACCTATGCTCACACGCATGCTCCTCTGATACACGTACACAATCACACACAAGTCATATTCACGCCACACCTCCTGGCCCTGGCTGTGCTCAGTCAACCACAGCCATCCTGAGTGAAGAGACTTGGGAAACTGGGTCTTCCTCTTAGCTGTGTGACACTGGGTGAGTGTTTAACTCCTCTGAGCTCCCATATTTCAAAAGGTGAACTGGGAGCCTCCCTGGTGGTCTAGGAGTTAAGTCTTAGCAATATCATCCCTATGACCTGAGCTTGATCCCCGCCCAGAGAGCTGACCCACGTGACACAGCAGATCTCTCCTGCCTCCCCGCTGTTCCCCTCAGCAGTGTGTTTCAGTCCATCTGCCTGTTTGTTCTGCTCCCCATTCTGTCTCTGGTGACTCCTCTCATCAACCCCTGGTCCCTGCACCCCTGGCCTGCACCCCATTATTCTACATACAAATAAATCAATCAAAAGGTGACCTGAGAGCCAGCTTTTACAGTGACTGTATAGTTAAGGAGACGACTAACAGGCCAGGAAATGGAGACTCAGAACCAATGGTCGATCTCTAGAGCCAGGACTGGATGGAGCCCCTGCTTCCTGCTGCTATGCAGGCCTCATCAGGCACCTCTTCTGTGTCTTCATATATATGCCACACTCAAGCTATATTGAATCATTTATAGTTTCCAGGCCTTGGCAGGACTTTCAAGCTTCCAGGCCTGCTTAGAATGCCCTTCCCTTACCGCTCTGTGGAAAACTCCTATGCATTCTGCAAAACATCTTCCCTTACCTCTCTGTGGAAAACTCCTATGCATTCTGCAAAACCCAGTCTAAGAGGTATCCCTTAAAAAGTGGCCCTCCATGAACACTCCGTTCCCCTCCTTAAATCTCTTTCTGTACCTGTCTCTCCCTGTCAATCTCCAGTGACTCGTAGATGGTAATTACCCAGTCACACTCTTCCATAAGAGATTAGCAAATGAATCTGTTCTCAGGATAATGCTCTTTTAAGTTACAGGGCTGATGACAACTGCCTCATGAAGGCTCCTGTGCTGAACATATTATTTTCACTGTCTCATTAACTACCCCACCAGGTCCATGAGGTAGGGACTGTGCTCATAGCATCTTACAGAGAAGCAAGTGAGGCCTGGAGGGGTGAGGTGGGAGGCCTGCCCCGTCACTGACAGAGGAGCTGTGTCTGATACTTGCTGGACTGAATGCTTGCGTCTTAGCCACATCCCGTGGGGCATGAGGAGACGGTGACCGGATGACTGAGTGAACAAATGAGTGAGGGACAAGCGGAGCTGACGGCGGATCAAGTGAGGAACTGGCAGGTGCCTCGTCAGTCACCCCTGAAGTGACCCACGACAAGCCCCTCAGTGCCACCCATCCCAAGACGGGTGTTGCACCCCCCTTTGGGCAGGTGACCCCAGGGGCCCTGGACAGCCTGAGTTCCTGCTAGCCCCGACTTTCAGCTCCTTTCATGTCCTCTAGGAGCAGTGGGTGTGGGGCCTGACCTCTCCAGGCACGTTTGTCTGGGATGCTTGTGAGCCGGGACCTGCATGACGTCACCAGTGCCCACCCTTCCTGCCGCCGATGGACAGAAATCCATCCGCAGTGGGTCAGGCCCCCTCAGCCCTGGCTGTGTCCCCCTCCAGCCCCGCAGCAAGAGGGAAGTGGGTCCCGGGGTCTTCCCACCCTCCACTGCGGATTTGGCCGATAATTCATATGGGGAGGCTCAGAGGTTTATTTGGACTACAGAGTCTTAAGCGCCGGGATTCAGGTCTGTGAGTGCTGTCCTGACAGATAAATTGGTTGGAATTCAATTGTCTGTGACAGAGGGCTGTCTCCATCGCTGTCTGCTGGGCTGCGAAGGGTGTGGGAGGCCAGGCCTGGCGTGAGACCTGCTTCTGCTAGCTCCTGCCTTGGAGCCTCCCAGCTCCAGCGAGAGGTGGGGAGCGGGTGCAGGAGAGGAGCCCGGGAGAGACTGTGATGCTCGCTCACTTGGCCGCTGTCTTGCTGTGTGACCCCGGGCAAATCTTTTTCCTACTCTGGGCTTCAGATGTCGCTATTTTTTTTTTAAAGATTTATTTATGCATACAAGAAGTGGGGTATAGGACAGAGATGGAGTGGGTGAGAGGATTCACTAGAGACAGAGTGGGGAACAGAATAGGCGGATAGACTGAAACACACTGCTGAGGGGAGCAGCGGGCGAGGCAGGAGAGGTCTGCTGCGCCACGTGGGTCCCCGCCCTGGCCGGGGATTGAACTCGTGCTGCAGTGGCTGCTGTTTGCTTCATAGTGCATTGCTTAACCTGTTGTGCCACCAGGGAGGCCCCAGACTTCCCTATTTTAAAATGTGAGAGCTAATAGTTTCATCTATCCTTCTTTCTTCCCTCCCTCCTTTCCTCCTTCCTGCCTTCCTGTGTCTCTCTTTCTCCTGTCCTTGTATGCTTTTGTGAAATTCCTGTGTACACTGCACTTGGTGCCAGGAGTTCGGGGAGACTTGCAAGGGCCCTGGTTCACGGGAGGCACTCATTCACTCACTGATTCAGCAAATATTTATTCAGCACCAGCTTTGTGCCTGGAGCTGGAAACAGCAGGGAACTCGGAAGACGGGGCTCTTGCCCTCCTGGAACTCCCGGTTCAGGGGAGACATTAATCAAATCAACCCCCAATGCATTCACGATTCCGCATTGTGCTGGGTGGTTAGACAGTAAAAACATAAAGAGAAAAGGCTGGGGTGAAAAAGAAGAGGGGATCTCATCCAGAGAGGTGGTGTGGGAAGTCTGCCGAGGAGAAGTATTTGCGCTGAGTGACCGTGGGTGAGTTTGGGGTGAGGAGCTTCTCAGGGAGAGGGGATGGCTTGCACCGAGGCTGGGACAACCTCTCCACGAGGGTGTTCCGGCTGTTCTGGAAGGGGTCTGCCTCCTCTGCCACCCCAGCCTGTCTCCTGCTTGGTCCATCCGAGAAGATTGTACTCTTTGGCTCGGTAGACAGAGTCAATCATTCTTCTCAGCTTTGCAGAATACGACAGATATTTCAGGAAGCAAGACAGATATCACAGAAAGTAAAAAGTAGGCGCAGGGCATGAGGTGCTCTGGGAAAGCCTCCGCAGGACTGCCGGGCCGGGGATGAAGAGGCTGGGGCCTGCCTGAACTGGGTGATTCGCCCACAGGGCCTCGGTTTCTGCACTGGTAGAACAGGGCACTGCCGACGGGTGCCCTTCCACCTGCAGCCATCCGTGCTTGTTGAGTGGGGCTGAACGGCTCCTGGCATGAGTCCCCTCTGGAAACAACTAGGGGAGCATTTGAGCTGTGTGTCCATATCCCACAAGCTCTTATCTGAACCCCAGACCTGCCTCTCTCAGGCTGGCTGACCAACCTACTCTAAGCTCCTGTTTATCTCCAAGCCCCAGTTTACCTCACGCATGAAACGCCAACCATGAAGGGCACGGTCAAGATGAAGCAAAAGGACGCAGCATTTGCCAAAGGGCTGTTTGTGTTTCTGCAGTGAGTGGGGTAGGAGAGGAGCAAAGTTTCTGTTTTTCCTGTAAGTACTGTTTTGGGACATGTTAGATGCAAATCTAATGAGCACAGCCTACCGGTGGTTTGCACGTGCTATTGCTTCAGGTGAGGCTGAGGCTGACATGAATGAATCAACGAGGAAAATGGATGAGCAGTAGAAAGGGGATTTTGGAGGGGCAGAAGTGGGGAGATGACCAAATTCCAAGGTACCTTCATCCTCCAGGGGCCTCCAATATGGGGTCTGGCTGGGAAGGGATGATGACGATGCGGTGTGATGATGGCGGCGATGGTGGTGATGACAACTTTACTTTTCATTTATTTTAAAATATTTTTTATTTATGCATACAAGAGCAGGGGTACAGGCCAGAGTGGTAGGAGGTGAGAGGATTCACCAGAGACAGAGTGGGGAGCAGAACAGGCAGACTGAGACACACTGCTGAGGGCAGCCATGGGTGAGGCAGGAGAGGTCTGCTGTGCCATGTGGGTCCCCTCCCTGGCCGGGGATCGAACTCGTGCTGCTGTGCAGCTGATGCTTCAGAGTGTGGTGCCCAACCTGCTGCACTACCAGGGAGGCCACGACTTTAGTTATCAAGATGACCGTGTTGGGTGTGACTGCTGGTTCCTTTGACTAGTTTGCTGTGTGCCCTCACCCTCTCGGGACTGGGACTCACGCACTTGGCCATCTCAGTGGAGAATGCATTTTACCTGGGCCTGTGCATTTCATGATGGTTCGAGTGACAGCCTTGTTGAGGCAACCTCTATCTCCAAGCTCTTGGGAAACTTCTGGAATAAGCAGGCAGGCAGAGTCCAACAACTAGTCAGGGGCCTCTGACTAAAACTTGGCAGGGCCTGGCCTTTGCTGTACAACCAGAGGTGACACGGGCACCGTAGCACTCCTGTCAAAGGAGCGTGATTTATGTACCTGCCCCGAAGGCTGTGTTTGTGCTTTTCTCACTTTGGGAGGCAGGGAGGTTAAGAGGACACTGGGAAGAGGGTGTTTGCTGAGGCAAGGAAGTATCAGGTGAGTGCTGGTGAAGGCCGCAGGCTGGGGGCTGGAGGGAGGGCATCTTCTGGCTGGGACGGACAGGTCCTGAGTGCCTTGGGCCAGTGGTGGCTGCTTCAACTGGACCTCTACTCCAGAAGGTGTTTGAGCAAAGAAACAGTTAAAATGGGAGAGGCTCACCCTTCAGCCACTCTCCCCAAACCAAAGTCACATCTTATTGCCCTTTTCAAGAAGCGGGGGGAGGGAGGAAGCAGGTCAGATTTAAGGGTCAGAGCCTTGGCTTCAAATCCTGTCTCAGTAGCTTTGTGATATGGGCACAGTATCCTACCATGCTGAGTCTCAGTTTCCCCTTCTGTAAACTGGAGTGAATCAAATGCTGCTGAAGATCTAGAAGGGGAGCCAGCCACAATCTAGAAGGTTGCTAAGAGCTGTGTGCAGTGAAGAAGAGAGGAGCAAACCCAGAACTTGTGAGACCAAAGGCTGTAAGTCAACTCATGAAGTCCCTTGCTTGGGTAAACAGTAGGCACTTACTAGTGGCAGCATGCCTGGTCTTGAAGCTTGAGATCTCGCTCTCAGGGATCTTCAGTAAGAGGCCATGATGTGATAGAGCTACTGGAAAGGGCATTCCAGGCAGAGGGAACAGCATGTGCAAAGGATTTTTGATTTAGTTTCTTTATACACTACCCATGGAGGTAACTTTATTATTCCTGCATAAACGTCCTATCTTTAGTGTTTCTTTAGTGCTGACAGTTTTATTTCTTTTGTTTATTTTTCCTTGACTTTCTCCATCCTTCCCCCTCACCTCAGACCACCCTCCCAACCAGGTCACCCACGTTAGCAACCTAATCTTAATTCTCTTATAATTGCCATATGTGTCCCTAAGCTCAAAACCAGACACGTGCAAATCCATATGATCGATGCTCCTTTTATAGCACCTGGCTCATATTGCAAACACTTTTCTCCACCTTGCTTTTCCCTCAAATGCTTCCTAGAATCTCTTGAGTCTATCCGGGTAGCTCTTCCTCTCTGTCCGGGGCTGTGTAATATTCCATAGCATGGAAGCAGTCCAGCACCATCGTCATTTCTTGACTGCGGACATTATTTTGTTTTTTTTCCCATCTTTTTGCTACTAGAAATAATGCTGTAGGAAAACATTCTTGAGTCCACGATGTTCTTAAGTGCGGTGTATTTGTTTCTGTGGGAGAAATTCCCAGGAGGGAGATTTTCAGGGCCCTGAGGTAGAGTTTACATTTTCAGGGATGTAGCATGATTGCTTTTCTAAAAGATTGTAACACTTTACATCTTCAGCAGCGATGATGTGCTTTCTCCCCAGTGCTTTCTCCCCAGTCTAGTGGGAACGACTGTTTCTAGCATATGGGGGCCCAGGATTCAGGGTTCCCAGAGCTCTCTCTGCCTTCAGGGGGGAATGGGTTAGAGGAAGGTGAGATGCATGATTTGCTTGATTGATTGGTACCTTCCAGGTGGTGAGCTCTGTAAGGGTAGAGTTTGGTCTGTCTTGCTCATCTTTGGATACACACTGGTTGTATGACTGTGGGTTGGGTGGATGGTGGAGACATGGGAGGATTGGTGGATGAGTGGATGGAGAGATGGATGGACAAATGAATGTGCTAGACAGAGGGAGGGATGGAGAGATGGATGGATGAATGGAAAGATGGATAGATGGATTGATGGATGGTGGGATGGATAGATGGATGAACAAATGAATGGATGGACTGATGGGAGGATGAATAGATGGAGGGATGGATGGAGGGGTGGATAGATGGATGGACAGATGGGAGGATGGATAGATGGATGGACAGATAGAGGGATGGATGGATAAATGGTAGATAGAACTGTTGATGGGTGGGGTGGATGGGTGGCCGGATGAATGGGTAGATGGATGGATGGATAGATGGATGGAAAGATGGATGGATGGATGGATGGATGGATGGACAGATGGATGGAAAGGTGGATGGATGGATAGATGGATGGATGGGTTAATTCTGACAGCAAGTCATGAGACTGAGGGTTCTCACAACCAGTTCTGAGTATGAGCAACTTAAAAATTTAGTAAATTACCAGTTCTGCCCTTCAGATAGAGAAATGGAAGGCCAGGCCTTTTGGAGAAAATGTGTTTCTGTGAGGAGAATGCTTGAACAGTATAGACACGTGACAGCATTTGGTTCACCCAGCCCTGCCAGTGCTGACTTGAGGTTCTCGGGGACAGCACCAAGCAGCTGTACCCTGATACCTCCAGAGCCTGGACCCTGTACCCCATGGCAGAAGGACGTCCGTGGAAGGTTAGGGGTGAGGTTCCCTGTGAAGTTGCTGGAGTCGCCTCTTCTTAAGAGGTGATGAGTAACCAGAATTGGCCGAGCACGTCCACAACAACCCCGTGGGCAGCTGCTGGGGCTCGGAGAGTTTGGTCCGAGGTCACACCGTGAGGAAGGGAGGCGCTGACCAAGCCTCAGCCGTTGCTTTTGTCCACTGCTCTTTGCTGCTTCCCCAAGGTTCTCCAAGGGGAGGGACTCATGTTGGGGGAGTTGGCAGGAGTAAGTTTAAACTCCTCCCGTTCCATGTTGGCCTTAACCTACCTACTGTGCAGCCCCAGTTGACCTTCTGCAAAGGGCCAGCTGCTGTGATCTCTGCTTCCTTCCTCTGCTTTCTAGAACCATGTAGTGGCCTGTGGCTGTGGAATGAGCAGAGCCATGGTCTTGCTCTGGCTCTTCTGCTTCCCGGCCGTCGGGTCCCCGCTGCAGGCGACCTGGGATGGAGGCGCAAAAAGCCTCAGGTTGCTGCATTCTTGCAAGGGTTTTAATTATTCCTGGCTTGATTCAGAGAGGGCCTCTTACCCTGCAGGGGGTAGAATCTAGCTCTGTGAAGCTATTGGGATCACCTCTCTGATGGCCCCACTGGGCATAGCGGTGAGACCACGGTCCCCCCACCTCTCTCCCAGACTTTCTTCTGGGCCACGCACTCACCCCACCTGGCCTCTTCCTGCTCCTTATCTTGGCTTGGACGCTACTCGAGACACCCCTTCCTGACTGCCCTTGGCGGATGCTAGTAGTTGAGGAACTTTAGCTTAAATATTAAGGGAGAAATGCACTTTTCCATGGTCTTCCTGTACTCATTCATTCGTGCTATCGTTTCATAAGTATCTACTGAGGATATACTATGAGGGCTTCCCTGGTGGTGCAAGGGATTGAACGCTGCACTGTGGGGCTTCCGCAGCCACAGCAGTATGAGTTCGATCCCCGACCGGGAGGAGACCCACATGACGCAGCAGACCCCCTCCTGCCTCGCCCGCTGTTCCCCTCAGCAGTGTACTTAGGTCGATCTGCCTGTTCTGCTCCCCACCCTGTCTCTGATGATTCCTCTTACCCCCTGCACCTCTGGCCTGTACTCCACTCTTATATGCATAAATAAATAAATCTTTTAAAAATATGATAAACTGTGGGCCAAGTATTATGCTAGGAAATAGGATCACAGGAATAAAAATACTCAGATCATTCTTTTTTTTCTTAAAGATCTATCTATCTATCTATCTATCTATCTATCTATCTATCTATCTATCTATCTATCTATCTATCTATCTATCTATCTATCTATGCAAGAGCTGAGGTACAGGCCAGAGTCACCAGGGACAGAGTGGGGAGCAGAACAGGAAGATGGACTGAAACCCACTACTGAGGGGAGCAGTGGGCGAGGCAGGAGAGGTCTGCTGCGCCCTGTGAGTCCCCTCCCTGGCCGGGGATTGAACTCGTCTGCTGTGTGGCGGTTGCTTGGCAGTGCAGAGCTCAACCCGCTGTGCCACCAGGGAGGCCCCTCAGATCATTCTGATGGAACTATATTTTTCAACAAAAATACAAACTTTATAAATGAAACCTGGGCATTTTTCAACCTTTATTCAGCGTGGTCCAAAGAATGAATGAATGAATAGGGGCCAATGCAATTCAATATTAAACACCATTGGTGTATTGGAATGAGCTCCCTGTCCCTGGAGGTGTGCAAGCAGATCCTGCCCGTGGCTCCTGGCGTCTGGGAACGGGTTGGGCCCCTCCCGACTGTGGGTACCCGTGACTGTAGCCTGGACCCTGGCCAGGATCCCCTCCCGCGGGAGTGCCCCAAGCCTGGTGGCCCCGTGCCCGTGTGAGCTCCGGCTCTCCCGCTCCCAGCGTCACACTGGCTCTGGCTCCTCAAACTTGTCAGGTTCTGCCAGGTGCCCCCATCCTCAGGGTAGGAGGGGCCCCTCCCTCCTGCCTCCCGCTGGGCCTGTCCTGTTTACCCGGCTGTTGTGTGGGGTTGCTGGGACAACCCTGGATCCACGCCCCGCCCCGCTGCAAGCCCACCGACTTTTCCCTTTCCACGCTGCTTGCATCGGCAGCTGCTCCCGCCTCCTGCCTAGGGGGGGTTCCCTGGGTGCCACCCCATGTATGCGAGTGCTTGCAAGCACCTTGAGCCCAGAAGAGCTCTGGGTTTTCCCTTCGGCTGGAGCCGAGGACCTTTGTCCTGGCTGTGTACTGTGGAGTCAAACCCAGGCGCTGCAGTCCAGAGGTCTGGGTTCGAGTCCTGCCCCCATCTGCTGCCAGCTTCCCTCAGCCCCTGCAGAGGCTGGGCCTGGAGTCCCCAGTGCTCTCTGCGGCTGTCTGAGCAGTGACGGAGCCTTTGCCTGTCTGGGGGAAGCTGGATGGGCTTGGGCCTCACTGGATGAGGAGCAGGGCCTAGGATGGCTTCCTGCATTTCCACCCTCCAGGGTGGTTCCTGGAGGGAGGTGGCGCTCTCAGTCACTGGCCTGCTTGGTTCTCCGAGGCGCTCCAACATCTCCGCCATTCCTTCTCCCTGTCCCCTAATCCTGTGCTTGCCAGGGGAGTGGGGGGGGGGGAGCTGGAGTGCAGGGTTCTGTCCTCCTAAGACCCCCCTCTCCTGGCCCCTAGGGCACCCAGTGTCCCCTTGCCCTGCCTTCAACAAGACTGGGGGGTTTACAAAGAGCCCTGAGTTGGGAGGTGGGGTGCCTGAGCTCTACCCCACTTTACTAAACCTTACTGGGGCCTCCCTGGTGGCGCAGGGGTTGAGCACTGCACACACTGTGAGGCTTCTGCAGCTACTGCAGCACGAGTTCTATTCCCGGCCGGGGAGGGGACCCACATGGCGCAGCAGACCTCTCCTGTCTCGCCCACTGCTCCCCTCCACAGTGTGTTTTGGTAGATCCGCCTGTTCTGCTCCCCACTCTGTCTCTGGTGGACCCTCTCACCCCCTGCACCTCTGGCCTGTACCCCAGCTCTTGAGTGCTTAAATAAACAAATCTTTTAAAATAAATGAATAAAATCTTACTGTTTTCCTCTCAGTGGGTCACATCCTATCTCCCCTTCTTGGTGCCTCAGTTTCCTGCCCAGGGCTTAGATTAGGTCACCTCAATGATTTTAGAGACTTCTTTTTCTTTTATTAGCATCAGCATTCTTCCTCTGAATGAAAACTTAGACGGAACAGCCTGGTCAAAGTGGGGCAGACCAGGACACGGGTGGAGATCTAGAAAATTCCTCTGAGGAGACAAAAGCAGAATTAAGGGAACTCTGGCAAGGAAAGGGGCCGAATAAACAAGATTTAGGGTCATGCCCAGAGACCCCCGTCCTATCAAAGCCTGCCTCCTCCTCGTCCCACCCCCTCAGGCTCCTGTCCTTAGCTTGGTGCCCACTGGGTGAGTGGTTTTACTAGGGCAGATGGCTTTGCAATTGATCAGGGGCTTCCCAGAGACTTAGGGGCGGCTGTGCAAGAGCCCCTCACTTTGGGCTTGCAGGCTGCAGGGCTGGGGCCCAGCAGTTCTGAGGGGTGGGCCAGCGGAGGAGACAGAGCCGTTCCTTCCCAGCACCGAGCAGCACGTTTTGTTTACACCAGGAGGGTTTCTGACTTCACAATGAGAGTATTTTGGGAGAAACTGTCTCCTCTACATCTGGATTGGGGTAGGGACCAGCTGTTGCTCTCGTCTCTGCACTGACATTGTCACGCGTGGGGACGGGCGGCCAAGTGCCGGGGGGGGGGGGTGGCTGGAGCGTTTGNGGCCAGGTGCCGGGGGGGGGGGGTGGCTGGAGCGTTTGGTGTCCTCTCCCCCTGCTGCTCCCTCTGCATCCTCTGGTCTCCTCAGAAGACTCTGGCCTGGGCAGCGGGCCCCAGGGTCTGGGCTCCCATTCACTCACTGTGGGGTGTTCAGTGAATGATACTTCCCAGTGACCCCCAGCTTCTCCTATGTAAGTGGGGCAGGTGAATGAGATTGTGCCCCAAGACATTTGTGGCTCAGTCCTTATGGGCACCTCGTCTCCTCTATCCTTTGGGTTTCTGCATGCAGTGCACATGGCCACACATGTACACCTGCGCTACACACACACACACACACACACTCACACTCAATCTAATGAGTGTGTTTGAGCAGGTCTTGCTAGGCAACTCTTCCAACTGTAAGAAAGGAAGACTGCTTGGAGGAGGAGTCTTTGAACCACACTGCTTAGTCCTGTCCTGCTGGAATGGAAGCCCCAGCTGGGCTGTCCTCAGGGAGCCCGCCGCAGGGAGCTGGCAGAACGCTGACTGTGCACTCCCCGTGTGCTCACACCGTGTGCTGCTGTCTGGGATGTGCACACAAGTGCCGCCTCGCACACCAGCTTTCTGCGAGCCCGAGAGGTTCATTCCAGCTACACAGAGGAGAGTAGCTGAGGCCCAGCTCTCAGGGCCCAAATCAGTGAGCGGAGGGGAACTCCGGTGGAGTAGGGGTTAAATCTCAGCGGTATCACGCAGTGGCCTGAGGTCTGAACCTGGCTGGGAGTTGACCCACAGGGTGCAGCAGACCCCTCCTGTCTCCCCGCTGCCCCCCTCAGAGGTGTATTTCAGTCGATTTGCCTGGTGTGCCCCCCACTCTGTCTCTGCTGACTCCTCTTAACCACCCCCCTCCCCACTTCTGGCTTATACCCCAGTTCTTCTTGCATAAATAAATAAGTTAATTAAAGCAAATGAAAGAGCTGAAGAGCTGTTGCTGAGTTAGGAGTGCCAAGGTCATTATCTGATTTGCAGGAAACCTCACGGGGTCCTCATCTCCAGCGACTGCCTCGTGTCCTCCCCGACCCCAGCCCCATCTCATCCCGGCCAACCCTGAGCGCCTTGGAAGTGACTCCCTTGGTGCTGTGGTCAGACTCCGGGCCCTCTGGAAGGAGTTGGGGCTCTCAGCAGCTCGGTCAAGTCCAACCCAGTGGGATCCCTCTGTCTCATGACAGTTCCGCTCATATTAGTGGGAGGGGAGCCGGGACCCCACCCCCTGTCCTTAGCTCCTGGGACAGGCAGGTCCTTCAGAGGGGACTGTGAAGGGAGCCCGAGGGGGAGGATGAGCACGATCCTTAGCTCCAGCAGCCACATTTACACAGAGAGTCTCCGGGTACCTCTCAGCTGCCTGGAGGGTGGGGGTGGCCTCCCCCTACATGACCTCGAGGGAGACGTTAATGCAGGAATCACAGACTCAGGTTCACATCCTAGCTCTGCCTGGTCCCAGAGTTTTTGTTTGTTTTTTATTCATGCACACGAGAGTTGGGGTACAGGCCAGAGTTGTGGGAGGTGAGAGGAGTCACCAGAGACAGAGCGGGGAGCAGAACAGGCAGATGGACTGAAACACACTGCTGAGGGGAGCAGTGGGTGAGGCAGGAGAGGTCTGCTGCGCCATGTGGGTCCCTCCCTGGTCCAGGATCTAACTCGTGCTACAGGGCGGTGGATGCTTCACAGTGCAGCGCTCAAGCCGTTGCGCCACCAGGGAGGCCCTGGTCCCAGTTTTGTCTCTTCCCTGATCCTGTAGCATGCAGATAAAGAGCAGGATTAGTCCCCAGACGGGGCTTTCTCCTCCTGCTGGCGCTGGCCTCTGCGGTGCCTGGTGTTCAGTAAATGCTCAGTAAACAGCTGTGGACAGGATGAAGCTGTCGTGAGGGTTCAATAAAATAAAACGTGTAAGGGCTATTGCGCAAGAGCTGCTTAGTAAATGATCGCATCACATTCATGCGAAGTGCTGGTAGCAGTGTCCAGAAAATCATACACTTCACAGCCATGCGGCGTATGGAATACTGCTGTTAGCTCTTTACACTGCTTGGAGGTCTGCAGAAACGAGCGTTACGCTGGGCATCTCTTACACGCCAGATGCCACGTCGGGCGCTCTCTAGGCCTTATTCTCCCTTCACGGCTCGAGGAAAGGGCCCCCTTATGACCCTGTTTCACTGAGGACAAAACTGAGGTTCAGAATGCCAAGACATGTTCTGAATTTTGAAGCTAAGAAAGGGAGAAGGCTTGAGCTGACTTCCTCTGCGGAATATCCGGGGACTCTTTCTTCTCCAACCTGGTCCCTCCTGGGTCACCTGGGTGGTTTTGCTCCTTCTCCAAATTAAGTTAATTTGCTTAAAAAAGATCTCACCTCCAGCCTTAGCAACACTATCCACGGCTTCCCCGGTTGGAAGTGGTGATCTTTTTTTTTTTTTTAAAGATTTATTTATTTATGCGTACAAGCACTGGGGTACAGGCCAGAGGTGTGTGTGGGGGGTGAGAGGATTCACCACAGAGAGCAGGGAGCAGAACAGGCAGATCAATGGAAGTACACTGCTGAGGGGAGCAGCGGGCACAGCAGGAGAGGTCTGCTGCACCATGTGGGTCCCCTCCCTGGCTGGCAGCAGGGTTCGAACTCGTGCTGCAGTGGCTGCGGTTTGCTTCATAGTGTGTTGCTTAACCCACTGCGCCACCGGGGAGGCCCCGCGATCTTCTTAATCCATGTTAAAAATAAACTTTTTGGGAATTCCCCCCAAAACTTGTTTTTCCCCCATCAGCATCCCTCAGCCACCGGAGTTTTAACTCCACTTATTAAACTCTGCGCGGGACTTGATAATTCAGTTCCAGGATCTGATTCCATAGGGAAGCACAGAAAGGTTCAGTGATTTGCTTAAGACCACACAGCAAGCACAACTTGGGTCTCCTAACTCCCAGGCTGGGGGCACCGCCTGCTCCTCAAACAACTGTGCATTTCAGAAGAGGCAGAGGTCTGGGGTAGCTGGTGACAGTGAGGTGAGACCAGGCCTAGCTGCACAGCCACCCTCGCCACAACTGTCTCCCCACAGGCACCTTCTCAAGCTTACCTTCTCGTTCTCTCTTTCAACTTGAGGGATCAGAGAGCTACAGCAACTCTCCAGAGGACACACAGCAAGTGAAGGGTGGAGCTGGACTTGAACTCCAGGCCTGGATGTTGTACTGCAGACAACGCAGCCAACGGAACATGGCCCGGAAGAAGGGCCGCCGCCGCCAGGGGCGGATGATGCAGTGGACACGGGGCAACTGGGGCCCCCCAATTTGGGTGGACCAACTTCCTTTACTTCCCTGTCTGAAATGTAGACACTGCTGTACCTTCCTGCTTTCTGGAAAAGATTTAGGTCGGAGGGGCCTTGCTGAAGTGGACGTGCTGCATATTTCTAATGGGGAGAAGAACGTTCTGGCCCCTCTGAGCCTCCCCACCCCCCCACCAGCCTACCTCCTCGGGACCTGGAATGCAGCCTGCTTCCTGCCTTCAGTAGCCTCTCATTTTCTCCCCAGCCTAGCAGACCCGTCTTCTCAAGTCGAGACGGCAAAAGGTCTTGGGAATTTTCGTAAAACTCCTAAATCTGGCTGCAAGCCAAAAGGAAACAGCTCTGAAAGGGCTGATGCTGTCTGGGAGATGATAGAAATATGGCATTCCTGTGGCAAGCAATTCCTGAATTTACGGGGGGCGGCGGGCAGGCCCAGGAGCAGCCGCGCCGGCCCCGATGGCTGCATCTTCGCAGTATCCAGAGACACAGCAGGCAAGCCAGTGAGAGGAATAACTGGGCAGTCATGCAGCTTTTGTTGGGGGCTGCTGTTAACTGGTCTCCGTGCATTACTTCTGCAAAACCTCCCTGGCTGGATGAGGTTGGTTATTACCAACTGCCCATCTTCCTACATGAAGAAACTGAAGCTAGAGGCGTGTAGTGACTGGCCTGAGGTCACACAGCCAGGAAGTGGTGGTTGGAAGTTGAATGCAATCTTTGTCATTATATCACCTTTATGGGGGCCTCCCTGGTGGCACAAGGGGCTAAGCAGCACACTATGAAGCATCTGCAGCCACTGCAGCACGAGTTCGATCCCCGACCAGGGAGCTGACCCACATGGCACAGCAGACCTCTCCTGTCTCCCTGCTGCTCCCCTCAGCAGTGGATTTCAGTCCATCTGCCTGTTCTGCTCCCCACTCTGTCCCTGGTGAATCTTCTCACCACCTCCCCATATCTCTGGTCTGTACCCCAGCTCTTGTATGCATAAATAAATAAAATCTTTTAAAATACTCACACCATTATGTCCATCTAGAAATGCACACACACAGAGAGACAGGGGTACATACACAACCACACACAGACATAACATACACATGTACACACACACCTTTATGCATGTGCACACACACACGGATGTAATGTATTCACATGGTACACACGTGCCCACACAGATCTGGGCCCCCCACCACATTCTTGCACAACACAGCAGACTCGAGGACAAATGCCCGCATCCACACGCACACCTATGTTCACACGTGTGTGCACAGGCACTAACTCACGCACGCATCCTGAGCCTGAAACCAGAGCGCTCACCTGTCTCCCCGGAGCGGGGTCAGGGCTCTGTCCTTCGGGCCCTGGAGCATCAGTTTCCTTCCGCTTGGCCTTCCCTCCCTCCCCCAGATGTGTGCTGCGCTTCCCTCCAGCTGTCCAGATGTGCTCGGCGCCCCAGGATGTCTCGGAGACTCGGAGGTCGAGGGGGTTGCCAGATGTCTGCACACTACCACGTCCAGTTCCAGGCCGCCAAGAGCCAGGTCACTGAAAGGAGCAGTGGCCTTGCGAGGTCAGCCGGCTCTCAGCGGGCAGGGGCGCGGAGCAGCGGGGCTGAGCTTCATGCTGCAGAGAGAAGCCCGGAGCCTGAGTCCAGCTGGGCTGACCCTCGGCCATCTCCGCCACGGGACCATGTGGCCGGCTCAGCGCACAATGGCTGCCGGGGGCCGTGGACACTCTGAAAGGTATCTCACAGGACTCTTAGTCCCCAGCAGGCAGATGGGGAAGCGGAGGCCCGCGATCATCGGTGACCACGCTGGGCTCGGAAACCAGCTTCCACAATCTTAAGCTTTTCATACTTAATTAAACCAGCTGCATCGGCGGCGATGTGGACTAGAACACAGGACCGAAAAGCTCGCTCTGACTCCTGACATCTGTCCCAAGACGCTGTTTGTCCAGGATTACTGACCAGCGAGATAGAATTTCAGAGAAGCAGGGGCTCCCTGGTGGCGCAATGGATTAAGCAATGCACTATGAAGCAGACCGTAGCCACTGCAGCATGAGTTCGATCCCTGCAGCCGGCCAGGGAGGGGACCCACATGGCGCAGCAGACCTCTCCTGCCTTGCCCACTGCTCCCCTCAGCAGTGTGTTTCAGTCGATCTGCCTGTTCTGTTCCCCACTCTGTCACCCCCACACCTCAGGCCTACACCCCAGTTCTTGTATGCATAAACAAATAAATCTTTTTTCTTAAAGGGGTTTGCCTGGTGGTGCAAGAGGTTAAGTCTCAGCACTATGAAGCTATCAGCAGCCACAGCAATGCGAGTTCCATCCCTGGCCAGGGAGAGACCCACAGGGATAGCAGACCTCCCCTGCCTCGCCCGCTGCTCCCCTCAGCAGTGGATTTCAGTAGGCCTGCCTGTTCTGCTCCCCACTCTGTCTCTGGTGAATCCTCTCACCTCCCGCATCTCTGGCCTGCACCCCAGTTCTTGTATGCATAAATAAATAAATCTTAAAAAAAATTAAGAAGCACCCAGTAGACTCCTGTTCTAACCCTCAGTAATGCTCGCCTCTTCCAGACCCCAAGTTTGTTCTGCTTCATGCTGGGTTCTCTGATCTGGTTTGGGGTTTCACAGATGTGGGGTCAAGAACCAGAACATCAGCCTGAGCTCAGGCACATCCCTCTTCTCTCAAAGGCAGCGTAGAGCGTCAGGAGCGAGATGGACGTGAACATGGATCCGGGAAAAGCCTCCCACAGGCTGGGGACCTTGGCTCTAATGCTCGATTCCTCTGAAAACCAGAATCCTTGGTTTTCTCATCTGTAAAATGGGGTGGCTACATGTCGTGAGACTTAGAAGATGGCAGATATGCGGGTGCTCAGCCGGGCTGGCTCTTGGCTGGCTTTTGGGGTCCTGCATGTTAAGCCAGTTCCCGGAGAGTCAAAGGCACGCTCCCAGCAGCCCAGCTTCAGAAGGTGCGTGGCCAGGCCAGGGGCCAGGGTGCGAGCCCACACCCTGGCCCTGGCCGCAGCCGGCCTCTGGGTGATGAGGAACGTCGTTCTTCCAGCCCGTCTCTCTGGAACAGGCCTGAGGCTGTCTGCAGACTCCGCGCTTGCCTTCCCTCGTTCCTCAGACAAAATCCCTGCAACTGGCTTCTGCTCTCCTTGCTCAGACTCAGACCTATAAAAAGCTGACCGGGGCTGTTATTTTAAGGGCTGTTACTGTGTTTTCCTCCGAGGGTCCCTGCTGGAACTGGTCTCAGTTCCCAGGGCTGGTGGCAGAGTTCTGACACAGCTTTCGAGGGCCAGGCGTAGACAGGGTTGAATTCATGCCCCGAGAGGGTCAACCCGTGTCCTTGACCCCACGCTGCTGGGCCCTGCCTCTCTCCTGCCTCCTCTTCCATCAACAGCCTGTGCAGCAACCGTGCATTCCCTAAGCCTCTTGGCAGTCTTTACAGATGAGGAAGCTGCAGCTCAGAGACAGGCAGCACGTTTCCCGAGGCCACACAGCACAAGAGTGATGAGTTCTGGACTCCCAGCTTTGAACCCCCTTCCCAGCTGCCTGGCTGCAGCTGCCTCGGCTCTTCCTCCTCTGCGTCTTCTTCTACTCTTTCCCCTCCTCCTCCCTCTGGCTCCTCCCATTTGTCCCTGTCTTCTGGTCCTTTCTCTGCAAGTCTTCTGACCCCACCTCTTGTCCGGTCCGAAGCCGTGAGCCGAGTCCATCCCCCGTACAAGCCCTTGGCAGACCTAGGAGATGGCACGTGCTCACACTACCTCACAGGTGAGGACGAGGGCACGAGGGGAAGTCACCTGCCCAGGTCGCAGCTGGACTAGGACTAGGTCTGACTGACGCAAGAGATAGTCGTGTTGCTTGAGAGTCCCACGATAAGGCCCCCGCCCCCAAATGTTCAAAGTCTACAAGGGAGCTCAGCCCAAGTGACACCCCATGGTCCCTGCAAAGCAGGCTGTGTCCCTAACACCCCGGAAAGCCGATTTGTACCCTCTCAGGCAACACTCAGAGATGCAGCCTTAGCTGAGGCCCTAATCCAAACTTTTAAGATTTATGTTTATTTATTTATGCATACAAGAGGTGGGGTGCAGGCCGGAGGTGCAGGGGTAGAAGGGTGAGAGGATTCACCAGAGACAGAGCGGGGAGCAGAACAGGCAGATGGACTGAAACACACTGCTGAGGGGAGCAGCGGGCGAGGCAGGAGAGGTCTGCTGCGCCATGTGGGTCCGCTCCCTGGCCGGGGACCGAACTCATGACGCAGAGGCTGAATATAGCTTGATAGCATAGAGACCTTAACCCCTGGGCCACCAGGGAGGCCCCCTAATCTCAACTTCAGTGGCCCTTGTCATATCTGGATTGGACTCCCCATAGCATCCCCTCGACCAAGTGGCTTCACCTCTCCGAGACTCAGTTTCCTGATCTGTAAAATGGAACTGCTTCCACTCTCACAAGGAAGGAGCAGAAACACGGCCTCTAGGTCACCCCCCTCCCCCACCAAAAAGCAGGGCTTACTGACAACATTACGAATGCACCAGGGCCTCGACTGTCCCTACCGCCAGCCGCCCTGGGGCTGGCGCTGCCCTCAGGAATGCCAGCCCGGCTCTTGGGTCCCAAGCCCCCCGGCTGATGAGATCTCCGCAGCCAGGCCTGCTTCTCTGGGGGAAATGAAGCATAGCAGCCCCGACCCCAGCTGTTTGGCTGACCTCTGGACCACAGCCTGCAAGAGGCTAACTCCCTCCCCACCACCCCACGCCCCCCTCAGTAGGCGAGGCTGCACCAGCACCCATTCATGTTATTTTGTATTATAAAATGACTGCCGTTGCCATGGCAACATAAAAGGAGCCGATCTCATTACTGGGGCCCGGACACATTATTTTCTCCAAGGAATTTCTTCTTTTCATTATTTCCCTCCAAAGGTCAGTTATCCTCTCAGGCGGGGCGGGGGGCAGCGGGGGGGTCCACGAAAGGTGAGCAGGATTCATGGCAGAATTCCCCTGGCGGAATTTACAATCATTTTGCCTTTTTCCCCTGCTCTAACACTGTTGGAGAGATTTTTCTGCAGCAGAGAGCGGTTCTCTTTAACCCCTGACGCCCCGGTACGCAGCTGCAGAGGGGACCGTCACTACAGGAGGCCCTGGGGTCCCCATCATCTCTGTACCCCCTCCAGATGGTCACCAGACTCCACCGACATCCTCAGGGTAGGGGGTCTGGGTTTGTCTCGTTTGTCATGGAGGATTGGGGGCTGAAAGGCGATGTGCTTTCCTTCGTCCTCTTCCTGGGGAAAACACTCCTTCAAAAGTCAATGCAAGCAATATTAGCAATCAATTGCCTGGAACGCGCTGTGGTGCAGGCATTGAGCACCTGGTTCTAGAGACAGGCTGGGGTTCAAATCCTGGCTCTGCCCCATTCGGGCTGTGTGGCCTCGGGGAAGTTTCTTCCTCTCTCCTAGAGGTACGTTGAAAACAATCCTCAGGCGGGTATGTGTCTCGCAGGTGTGCGGTGGCTTGGAGCGAGTTACGTCTGCAAACCCCCAAGCATTGCAGGAGGCACACAGGACACATGCAGTATTTCTCGTTATACAGACTTAAGTGCCAGTTACTGTGTGCCAGAGTGTCACTCTGAGTGTTAGTAGCTTTTAACTTTACCGTATTATCGTTCTTTTTTTTTTTAAAGATTTATTTATTTATGTATATAAGATCTAGGGTGTAGGCCAGAGGTACAGGGGGTGAGAGGATTCAACAGAGACACAGTGGGGAGCAGAACAGGCAGATCGACTGAAACACACTGCTGAGGGGAGTAGTGGGCAAGGCAGGAGAGGTCTGCTGCACAATATGGGTCATCCCCCTGACCAGGGATCGAACCTGTGCTGCAGTGGCTGCAGCAGCTTCCCAGTGCGGCACTCAGCCTGCTGTGCCACCAGGGAGGCCCTCTTTTTTTCAAAAAAAAAAAAAAAAAAAGATTTATTTATTTATGCACACAAGAGCTGGGGTNCCCTCTTTTTTACAAAAAAAAAAAAAAAAAAAGATTTATTTATTTATGCACACAAGAGCTGGGGTACAGGCCAGAGGTGTGGGGGGGATGGTGAGAGCACTCACCAGAGACAGAGTGGGGAGCAGAACAGGCAGATCGACTGAAACATACTGCTGAGGGGAGCAGTGGGCGAGACAGGAGACAGCAGACATACTGCTGCACCATGTGGGTCCCCTCCCTGGCCGGCAGCAGGGATCGAACTCGTGCTGCAGTGGCTGTGGTCTGCTTCATAGTGTGTTGCTTAACCCACTAAACCACCAGGGAGGCCCTCCCATATTATCTTTCATAACTTCTGTGGCTCAGGACTTTGGGGGCAGCTGGCTTGGGTGGTCCTGGCTCAGGATTTCTCTTGCTTTTTCAGTGAGCTGTCTAGGGCTAGGGACCTGAAGATTTCAGCCTGGATGGCTCACTCACGACTGGCTGGCATGCAGGGGCCTGTTCCTCTGGGTCTCCACGTGGGTCGCTCAGGGCGTCTTGAACACCTTCCCAAGCTGGCAGCTGGCTTCCCCAGATGAGCGACCCCAGATGGCAAGGTAGAAGTTGTGATGGCGTTTATGAGCGAGTCTCAGAAACTCCACACCGCACGACCGCAGTCCACCGGAGTGCACGGGTCCTACGGTCTGGCTCTTATTCAGTGCTGGAGGGGACCACCACCAAGTGCGCGTCAGAGCAGCCAAGGAGGGTGATGCCATGTCAGAGGCTGGCCCCTCCTTTGCAAGAAGATCTTGGAGCGTGAGGTGCGTGTAGGTCTGAGTCTGATTCCCATTTTGCAGAGGAGGAAACTGAGGCTGAGAAAGGAGCCTCAACCGACTGCCTCAAGGCTTGTCTGCTTCCAGTCCTAGGTTTCCCTCCCCCAGTGGCTCCGTGCAGACCCAGCCTCTATGCTGGCTGGAGCCTGCTGTGTGATTGGAAGGAGCCACGCTGGGAGAGAGCACTCGGGCAACCTGAGTCTGTTGCAGCTGGTCGGGGCAAAGCAGTGCACAGACACTCCACAAGTGAAGCCAGTCAAAACACTCCCCCTGACGAAGCCAGTGGAATAAGTGTGTTTGTGAAACTGAAGGCATTTTTGTTGACAGGCAAATGTCTATATTACATGGCAACAAATGGCTGGAAGATGCAAAAACGCAGTCAATCACCAGGGGCTTTTTTTTCCTCTTCAAAAAGGAAAAGCTCTCTCTTTACCAAACAGGATGAGTGATGTTTGCAGATCTTTCTCCCTGATCTAGCAAGTTCCCTGGGTGTAGCGTGGAGGTCCAGGGGCAGCCCAAGTCCATTTGAACTGAACAGGGAAACATCTCTCCAGTAAGGGGGAATGACACCTCGGTAAGAAGGGCCGGCCCGAGAAGCCCGCCCCCCATGCTCCCAAGGGGAGAGCAAAACCCTGGTTGGCGAGGGTCTCCTCGGCACCAGATAGGCAGTTTGCCTCCAAATTTCTGACGACTGGTGAAACACGGCATCCCTTGAACACTACTGTGCTCAGAACTTAGCATAACTGGTTAGAATGAAGCTACTCGGCTCCCAGGCCTTTGATTCAAAAAATCAGAATCTGGAGATCCTCATTCACCCTGGGGAGGGCAGGGAGGAGGAGGATAGAGGGCTGTACTTTTTTTAAAAAGATTTATTTATGCATGCATGCAAGCACTGGGGTGCAGGCCAGAGGTGTGTGTGTGGGGTGAGAGGATTCACCAGAGACAGAGTGAGGAACAGAAGAGGCAGATCCACTGAAATCCACTGCTGAGGGCAGCAGTGGGCGAGGCAGGAGAGGTCTGCTGTGTCCTGTGGGTCAGCTCCCTGGACGGGGATCGAACGCGCGCTGCAGTGGCTGTGGATACTTCATAGCGCTCCGCCTTAACCCCTTGCACCACCAGGGTGGCCCTGAGGTCCGTATTTTTAATACCTGTTGAAACTTTCCTGGAGGCACCGATGTAGGTATCTCTGGAGCAGCTCTGAGGAGCACGTGGTGAGGAAGAAGACTCCATTTTCATGGTCCAGCACAATCCCGTTCATACTTTTGGGCCCAGTCGGGGTATAGCTCCCGGAGCCAGTTCTGACTCCCTCTTTTCATAGACTAGGTCACACTACAATGATCCTGCCCCTGCCCCTTTTCTGGCTCAGTCTCTCAGAGACTCATGTCTGACTCCTCTGTCCAATATCAGTCTTTCAAATTTGGAATCCATTCATTCATTCATTCATTCAACGAGTCTCACCGAGCACCTTGCTTGGCAGGTGCTGGGAATACAGCAGCGACTGGGACAAGGACAGTAATCTTTGCCCCCATGAAATCCACTGTTCAGTGGGAAGGGCAGCTCAAGCAAACCAAGAGACAAACGAGGAAAAGATCTGGAAGGTGCAGCTATTCCCAGGGGGAATAAACAAGGGCTTTAAGATGGAGAATCAGGGGACAGCTACTTTGCATTTCAGGGCTGGTCGGGGAAGACCTCTTTGAGGATAAGATTGTCGGTCTGAGACCCAAAGATGAGAGGAGGCTGGATGCATGAAAAGGGCAGGCTGCAGTTCCAAGTGGTGAGAACAGCATATACCAAGGGCCTGGGGCAGACCAGCGTTAAGAGTTTCATGGTATGGCCAGAGCTCAGACCATTCTTTGAACCATATTTCTAGCCTTCGGCAGGTAAAGTGTTATCATTTTGTCCATTTTCTGGGAAACTTCCAGTAATTGTGGGCATTCTCCTGCTAAGGCTTGGACCTCAGATGCCACCTTATCCAGAGAGTCTTCTCTGCCTTTGCTCCTGCAGCATCCTGCGCATCTTCACCAGAGCATTCGCGATGGATGTGTTTATCGTGTCCCGGATGGTGTCTGTGGTTCGGAGTCGTGGGTACCAGCAGCGGCTGACTGCGTCGTGACGCCAGGGCTGCTTCAGAGAGGTTGCCCACATGAAGGCTGCGACAGAGAGGCCAGCCAGCCGACGACACCTGAGGACGGACACCTGAGCCAGCTTCAGGGTCTGAGGGCAAACAGGGACCTATTTCCTACATGGGGATGTGACAGGGTATCTCCTAAAGAGGGGACCAGAGATGGGAATGGATGCCAAGATGGCTAAAACGAGAGCAGTAGGGACTACAGTCTCACACATCGCACAGACCTCCATGAAGGCAGAGCTGGCCGGCACGTGTTCCGGCTTTTAAACCCTCAAGCCTGCTTGGTCCCGCCCCTTCCCAGCAGCCCCCTCGCTCAGGACCTCAGGGGTGGAGTTCAGACCAGGGTGCTCGGCTGCAGGAGCCTCATGCCAGGCTCCAGAGGCGTCCTGGCCAGGGGCAGAGCCTGGACCACAGTGCTGGGCTTCTGTACCAGCACCCTGGTTTTGGGGTGCAAGGGGTGCAGGGAACAGCCCTGCTGGTCCACTCCTCCTGGTTGGTGAGGGTCTCCTCGGCACCAGATAGGCAGTTTGCCTCCAAATTTCTGATGGCTGGCGAGACACAGCATCCCTTGAATTCTACTGTGCTTAGAACTTAGCATAACTGGTTAGAATGCAGCTACTCGGCTCCCAGGCCTGGAGACTTGATTCAAAATAATCAGAATCTGGAGATCCTCATTCACCCTGGGGAGGGTAGGGAGGAGGAGGATAGAGGGCTGTATTTTTTTTTTTAAGATTTATTTATGCATGCATGCAAGCACTGGGGTGCAGGCCAGAGGTGTGTGTGGGGGGAGGGAGGGTGCAAGAGGTTGGTCAAAGAGAACCAATCCAAGCTTCTACATCCTCCCAGGAAGCATGCCCACTTCTGGGGCACTCACTTTCCTCTCTCTGGCTCGGAGCAGCTAGTTGTCTGTGGCACGGTCGGTATCACCAGCCTCCTCCTCTCCTTCCCTAAGTATCCTCTATCTGAAAAATATTAATCAAGCACCTATTGGCATGGAACATGCGGTGGTTGAGCGACAGGAGAGGCTCTTGAGGAGCCACCCACCTGGGTCAGGACAGTCTGGGCTTGCACCTCTAGCTGTGTGGCCTTGGGCGAGTCCCTTTACTGCCCTGAGCTTCATTCTCTTCCTCTCCAATGTCAGAGGGTTATTCGAAGGACTCAAGAAGGTTTAGGAAATTCTCCCATTATAATTAATAGTGAGGTGAATCTGGGAGAATTTAGAATTCAGGAAGAAAAATTGCTTTCCTTCATAGAGATCCTGTCCTCACTTGCAGATAAAGAACCGAGAACAGGGTGGAAAGAGCTTTCGGGAGAATGCCTGGCTCATATTTACTGCTGAGAAGGGGTCGAGGTATATGAGCAGATAATTTCATGAAGCGTATGTCTGAGCCGGCGCTCCTGAACCCCAGCTCCCCTGGAACCCCACGACCTCCTGCAGCTTGGGCCGTAGGATGCCAAGAACTTTTGGTGGGTGGCTCCTCAAGAGCCTCTCCTTTCCCCGACCCCCCACTTAATATTCCCGCCAGGCCCATTTGTCTGAGAGGTCCCATTCATTAGGCAGATGTATCAATAATCCAGATACGTCTTTCAGGTAATTTTTTTTTTTTAATGGCTGTTGAACATTTGTTCTCATTAAGACCTCAGGCAATGTGAGCATCAGAACTGGAGCATCAGGCTTACGCAAAACACCGCGAGGGTTAGAATTTGCTTCTTTTTGATTTAGTCTCTTGCTAGCTTGAAGGACTGGATTTTATAACAGGTCAATTTCAGACCATTTGATATTGATATATGAAGATCCTTAGGGATTATTGAATGCATTTTTCATCCAGCTGTGATAGTATCATATAAGGAAAATGGGATTGACTGTTAAGTACAAATTGAAAAAGACATGGTCATTTAAGATAACTCCTTATCTGTATACAAGGAAATAGTATCAGGGAAATAGACCACCAGTTGACAGAAATAAATTTCACCTTGGGTTCCCCCTCCAACCGTCTCCTCAACTGCTGTTCATACTCGCCTGGGATTATTCAATTATTCTGAGAGCCTTTTCCTGGGGCCCCTGGTGGAGGATGCATCGTGGGGAGAAGAGAATTCTCTACTGCTTTATTCTGGGAGGAGAGACTGGATGGGAAGAACTGGGGCCATTAATGGAGTGACCTTTGGGGGAGTTTGGGATGGAGGAATGCTGGCCTGAAATGTGGCACTTCTGCTGGGAGCAGGCGGGGCGCGTCCATGGAGACTCCACACTTTCTTTATGTCCCCCACGCTGGCTCACACGAGCCACCTGTCGCCATGAAGCAGAGTCTTTGCTGGGCACGGCCCCTCTCAGCTGATAGTCTCAGTCTTTGGACTATCAGAAAAGTCATGACATATTTTTTTCTGTTTTTAAAGATTTATTTATTTATGCACACAAGAACTGGGGTACAGGCCAGAGGTGTGGGGGGTGAGAGGATCCACCAGAGACAGAGTGGGGAGCAGAACAGGCAGATGGACTGAAACACACTTCTGAGGGGATCAGCGGGCAAGGCAGGAGAGGTCTGCTGTGCCATGTGGGTTCCCTCCCTGGCCGGCAGCAGGGATTGAACTCATGCTGCAGTGGCTGCGGTTTGCTTCATAGTACATTGCTTAACCCACTGCGCCACCAGGGAGGCCCATATTTTTTCTGTTTTTGATGCAAAAATGTGTCGTGACTTTTCCAACAACCCAGTAATATGGCCACGGGGGTGGGGTTTTGGGGGGGTGCCCTGTGGCCTGGCTGACAGGTTGAGAATTTCCACTCTTGGGAAGCAGACCTCCTGGAGGCTCGCTTGTCTCTGACACAGCGGTTTATCTGGTGCCTTGGGCCTGTTTATCCATGCCATGAGACTGGTGTTGCAGTTGAGAGGATGGAGGGACTGGAGTGGGCCCGCATAGGTTCTGCCTGACCCCACGGCCTATACTGTCTCCGAGTTGTACATGAGCAAAGTGGGTTGAAGTCCACTCTGAAAATTCCTCTTTGCTCATCAGTGGGTCTTGTGTCTGGTGCCCTAGAGAGATATCTCTTTCTGCTTCTCTAATTCATTCATTTATTTATTTATTTATTTATTCATTCATTTATTTATTTATGCATGCATGCACACAAGAGCTGGGGTACAGGCCAGAGGTATGGGGGGGGGGAGGAGCCATCAGAGACAGAGTGGGGAGCAGAAGATGTGGATCTACTGAAACACACTGATGAGGGGAGCAGTGGGCGAGGCAGGAGAGGTCTGCTGCGCCATGTGGGTTTCCTCCCTGGCCAGGGATCGAACTCATGCTTCTATGCTCTGGATGCTTCATAGTGTGGTGCTTAATCCTTTGTGCCACCAAGGAGGCCCCTGCTTCTCTAATTCTTGGAGGGGCTGCTTCTACCTCCCTGAGCCCCTCCTGCAGGAGATCAGCTGCAGGCCTGGGGATGACAAGCTTGGGGGGTGTCTGCCTTGGCCCTCTGGCGTCAGGGTCCCCACTGCAGCCTGGCTCCTCTCACCTCCCTCTTGGATGCCAACCTCAGAAATTTCCCGATTCCACAGAAGAAAGAACTTTCAGAGCCTCAAAGACAGCTGGTGATCTGGGACCTGAAAGTAAGTCTCCCCCTTCCCCCAGGCTTCCTGAGGACCTACTGTGTGCCAAGTGACCTGCCTCCAGGAGAGGAGTTCTGCACCGTCAGCCCCACTTTATAGCTGAAGAAATAGACCCAGAGACAGGAGGTAACTTGGACAAATAAGACACATAGATAAGAATTTAAATCTGGGTTTGACTCCAAAAGAATGCTTCTATCCGTCCATTCGTCCAGCTGTGCATCCATCCATCCTCCATCCTCCTCCTTCCCCTGCCAATGTTAATCAAGCACATGCCAGGCAATAACATCCTCATCATTTGAGTGATGTCTAAGGAGCAGAGAGGACCCAGGGCTATTCTCACGGTCATCACCCCCAGGGCTAACCATTAGTCATAACGAGCGAACGCTTGGACCATGCTGGAGGTTTATTGTGTTCTTGCCAGGAGGAGCAGCCACAGGTGTCTCCCGCCCATCAGAGCATCCCCCCTGGAAGATGGTGCATGTGGGAAGAAGCTTATCCCCCCAAAACCCACAGGCAAACTCTCTCCACCAGTCTATAATTCCACTTGTCAATACACCTGACACACTGAGCCACTTCTTCCTGAAACCCATGAATCAAAGTGCTCGATTCTCTGGCACTAATAAAACGCAGCCTCTCCCCAAGACCTGACTACATCAACCAGAAGTCTGTAGAGCTCCTTAGTCCGTCTGTCTGTCTCTCCCGCTTTCTCTCTCTCCTGCACACACAAACACCACCCTCTCCCGGCCAGGCAGACTCTGCACTGCTGGCTGAAGGGCCGCGCTCTCTAGGGGCTGCAGGAGCTCGGCAGGAGCTGCCACGGCCCTGGGTTCGAGTCCTGCTGATGCACTTGCACAAGGCACTTGCACTAAGATTATTCCCAGCAGTGGCTGTTAAAGACCCCACAACATGATCCTTGAGCTCCAGGTCCGTTCACGGCCAGAAGGGGAGGGTGTGTGTACAGGCAGCTGTAACTCATCATCACAGTGCTGCAAGAATATTAAGAAAAGCAATTCTGTTTCCCTTCGTGCCTTAACCAGCGACCACAAACTCCAAGGCTCAGAACAACAGAAACACCGTTTTCCAGTTAAGAAGCCTCGAGTCCCAGATCAACGGACTCCCTCAGAAGGTTCTAGGGGGGGTCCTTCTTGCATCTTGTAGCTTCTGGTGGCTCCAGGTGTTTCCTGGCTGTGGCCACATCACTGCAGCCCCCACCTCTGTCTCGGGGTGACCTTGTCCTCATCAGGGCCATCCGGGGCAGCATGAGGGACTCCGTGCTCCGTGGGTCACTGAAGATTCCGGAATCGCCGAGCACATCCCATCGCACAGAGAGGAGAGTGTGGCCTTCACAGGTTAAAACCTCAGTGTCGTAACCCAGGGTCCCCAGGGGGTCACGGCTGTGAGCCCCCCATAGGAGGCTGTGGGAAAGGAAGGGGTTTGGGTGCACCAGAGAGCCTGCAGGGACTGCAAGAGGAAGCACCCTGGATTGGGCTGATGACCCCAAGGAGGAGACAGAGACGAGCTCTGGGTGAGGGGTGTGACTGGAGTGATCCCCACTTTACAGGGGGGGTAACCGAGACACCCAAAAAGGAAGCGTCATGGCTAGCACCCCACAGCAAGGTGCTGTGGAGCCAGGGCTAGAACCCCGATCTCTGACTGCAGGGCTCTCCAGGACTGGGGTTCTCTGTGTCTCACGGGCCAGACACGTGGGTACAGTAACGAACCAGCACGCGTGCTTGTGGGCGTCTTGCTCCGTGCCCGCACACACTGCACAGTCCAGGCTTCTGGCTCCCATGGTCGGTGGGTGGGCAGGGGACAGTGGGGACGCCCAGGGAGAGGCACTGGCCCAGGAGGGGCCTTGTCCCCTAGGGGAGAGGGACAGAGGAGCAGAGAGGGCCCTGTGGCTGTTCTGTCAGAGCCGCCATCGTCCTGCACCTGGATTCCTGGGGCAGCGCCCGCAGACCTCAAGTCTTCACCCTTGACCCCCAAGAGTCAGCCGGCCCCCAGCACACGAGTTGGCTTGCGACGCCACTGGTGTGTGTCCTCAGAATTTCCGTCTCTCCCGGGTGAAGGTCGGGGTTCCCTGTGGCCCTGTCTCCCCAGCTGACTCCAGCCCAGCACTGGCTTCCCCGTGCCCACCTCTGTTCTCAGGCTCTGCAGTTGCTGCTCCCACCTGCCTGGGCTCTTCCGCGCTGGAGCTGCTTGGCCAGCCTCACCCCGCTCTGATTTTGTGTCATCTTCTCTGCACAGTTCCTTGGAGCACCCCATCTTTTTTTTTAATTTTTATTTTTTAAAGATTTGTTTATTTATGCATACAAGAGCTGGGGTACAGGCCAGAGTCCAGGGAGGTGAGAGGATTCACCAGACAGAGTGGGGAGCAGAACAGGCAGACTGAAACACACTGCTGAGGGGAGCAGTGGGCGAGGCAGGAGAGGTCTTGCCGCACCATGTGGGTCCCCTCCCTGGCCGGGCATCGAACTCGTGCTGCGGTGGCTGTGGAAGCCCCACAGTGCAGCGCTCAGTCCCTTGCACCACCAGGGAGGCCCAGATTCTTGAAATTTTAACAAATGACTGGGAAGCTCTTCTGGCCTGTCTTTGTCTTACAAGTGGAGAAGCCAAGGCACATTCTTTTGGTTAGGGGGGTTGTCACTTTGGTTTTCCATCTCAATTAAGAGTCTGGGCCTCCTAGAAATGGAACTACCATATGATCCGGCAATTCCGCTCCTAGGAATCTACCCAAAGGACACAAAAACACTGATCCAAAAGAGCACCTGTACTCCTATG
>JAGFMF010011719.1:7653218-7691156 GCA_019455555.1 Galemys pyrenaicus | reverse complement strand
GGGACACTTGGTGGGGAGGGAAGAGGGGAAGGGTGGAGGGCAGACGGGAGCACGGGGGACTGAGGTGATGGTGCACTGGTGTTACGGTGATGGGGAATACATGGGGATTACAATTGATGTCAAATATATGTAAGTTAAAAAATTATAAAATAAAAAAAATTGCTTTGACCCACAGTGGGGCCCTGCTGACCCATTTCACAGCTGGCACAGCTGAGGCCAGGATTGTGAAGGTCTGGCCCAGCTACGTCCTGCAGGCTTCACTCTGCCTTCTGGTCGTGTGCTTGTTGGAGAAAGGACAGAGAATAAAACTCTTTCAGCAGATCCTTGGAGCCACTGGCCAGGACTTAACTTAAGCCCCCAGCGGTGGCCACTCCCCCACCCAGACCTCCCCCACCCCGGGCCTCTGTTCCCCACCTGGCAACTCTCTGTTCCTCACAGAACTTCTCCCCTCCAATGCCTCCCAGATCTGTTGTGTGTCTCATTTAATCTCGTTTTATTTTTGGAGAAGGGCTGCATCCAGGAGCTCCGGGCGGGGGGCACAGCATCTGTGCAGGAAGGGTGGCTGCAAGGAGACAACACAAATTTTTTTTTTAAAGCATGGTAATAAATGCTATTCAAAAGAGAGACAGAGACAGAGACCCAGAGAGAGGAGAGAGAGAGAGAGAGAAAGAGAGAGAGAGAGAGAAGAAAAACCCACCCCACAATCTCTGAAAAACACAGCCCATTGAAATGACAAGCCGAAAATCATTTGCTAAGGGTCAAAACCGTTCCCTTTGTCACCCAAATCCTTCTGTTGACAGTTACCTTTCAATCCCGCAATCGTGCAGAAAGGGCTGATTTTTATTCAGCGTTCTATTCACCCTGCGTATTAATGAAAAGGGGGGAGAAAAAAAAACGTGTAAGAATGGTGTTTAATAGGCTGATAGACAAGCCGTCTGGATTCCCCGCCCCAGCCGCTCCTATCAGTGCCCACACTGGGGCCGACGCTGTCTCCCTGTCCCAGCTCCACTTGGCCTGCCCGTCCAATCTTGGCCCCTCGATGGAAACCTTGGGACTGATGGATTGATTTGTGTTTTTTTTTCAAAGGCCTGATGAGCTCTCCTTCCAAAGAAAGAGGACAGACCCAGGACCTGACTTACCCACGTGATTCATTCATGCACCAAAACAGCATTTACTGAGGACCTACTATGTGCCAGGGTGCTGTCCTTGGTGCTGGGGCAGACTTAGACAGGCAGACAATGTCTCCACCCAGGGATTTCTCCCCCGCTGGGTCAGGTGTCAGAAGAGCTCATCGTGGGCTCTGCTGATAAGCAGGGGATGGGCTCCCCAAGCATTTTCTCTGTTTGCCTCCAAGGCAGAGAGACCTGGGAACCCTCAGCCCTATCCTCACGTCAGTGGTCTGTGCTTTGTTTTTTTTTTTTTTTTAAAGATTTATTTATTTAAATCACACAAGAGCTGCGGTACAGGCCAGAGTCCAGGGGGGTGAGAGGATTCACCAGAGACAGAGTAGGGAGCAGAACAGGCAGACTGACTGAGATACACTGCTGAGGGGAGCAGCAGGCGAGGCAGGAGAGGTCTGCTGCGCCATGTGGGTCCCCTCTCTGGCCGGCAGCAGGGATCGAACTCGTGCTGCAGTGGCTGCGGTCTGCTTCATAGTGTGTTGCTTAACCCACTGCGCCACCAGTGAGGCCCCAGTGGTCTGTGCTTTGTAATAGCAAGAGGCTGCTCCGGGTTTCACACGCTCCTCTCGTCCTGTCTGCTGGGAGAGGGGCCTGGCCCACGTGGTCTCCCCAGTCCGTTCTGTTTAGGGGCTGCAGGGCTCCTGAGGTTGTGCTAAAGATGGGGGCTCAGACTGGGCTTGAGTCTTGCCTCTGCCATTTGCTTCCTGGGGTCTTTGGAAAAGTCCTTCCACCTACCCTGTCCTATGTGGGTGCTAACATCCCTGTAGGGAGCGGCTAGGAGGAGATTCCAGATGGAATGTTGGTGCCGGTGCCCCCATACCCATGCTGAGGCCGTAAACTCCAGGTGATGGCGTTTGGGACCTTTGGGGGTGATCAGGGCACGAGGGCAAGGCTGGTCTAATTAGTGGCCTGCGAAGAAGCAAAGCCAGCTGGCGCTGCACCCCGCTCCTCCAGCCACATGAGCCAGAAGGCACCGACCACAAGTCGGGAACCCCGCCAGAGCCCGGCCATGCTCACGCTGCACCCCGGCCTTCCAGGCCCAGAGTGTGAGGACGTGAGATGACATGTGCTTCAAGCACATGGGTGTTTTGATCGATGGCATGTTGCTGTGAGCAGGCAGACTAAGACAGAGGGGCCGGTGTGGGTCTGTAGTCAGCGGCCCAATCCCCACCCCCCTCTCCCCTTGGCCCTTCCTCTCCCACCCTCTCTCCCTTTCCTCCATCTTTCGTGGATTCTAGAATTCCAAGAGGCTCCTGCGCTGGGGTGGGGTGAAGACGAGCTCAGGAGAGCGGAGAGGAGTCTGATTGAAGGGATGCGCGTGTGACAGTGAAAGTGGCAACAGGGCTGTGATGGAAGCTGGGCAATGACATGGCCAGGACGTTTTGGTGGTGTCAGAGTGCACCGTCCGGGTTGGGGGCACCTGTGCCTGCCTGTCGGCCACCTTGCCTGGAGTGAGAGTCAGGCCTGCGCTTGTCAGGCCCGTTAAACCCATACCTGGGGGGGACCCTGGAACCTCCCTTCCTCCATCGACAGCCAGTCCTTGGGAGTTGCTGCCGCTCTGCTTTGAAAACATCCCAAGCCGCCAACCTTCACCTCCAGGCACACCCCTCTCACCTCCCTCCTGCAGTGGCCCTCTGGCTGGCTTCCTGCTTCTCCCCTGGACCCCTCAGTCCTTCCTCTCTCAGAGCAGAGGGACACCTTGAATCCAGAGTGAGTCTCCCCCGGTCTTCTCAGATCTTTCCAATAGCTCCTGTCACACAGCCCTCAGCCCCGATGGTCTCCTGTTGCAGCGTCTTCTGCCTGTCCCCACACTATGTGCTTCATTCCCACCACCCCAAGACGTTGTTCCCTTTGCACTGGCTGTTCCTTCTGCCTGGTCACTGTTCCCCAGGCTTCTCAGAGCTGCCTCTCTGTCTACCAGGTTTCCTGCTATAACTCCTCCTCCTCCAAGAGCTTTTTCCTGACTCTGACCCCCAACTTAACCCGAACACTGCTTAATCCCTTTCCCAGCTCTGTTTTTCTCATCATGCACTCATCACCATTTATACTCTACCGTACACCATTCAGTCCGCCTCCCAGACATGGCCTGTGAGCGCCAGGTGTGTCCGCCTGGCTCTCATGGTGTTCCTGGATGCACAGATGGAATCACAAGTGATCTTGAGGCCTTTAAAAGGGGCTGTTCCTAGGCCCTGTGCTAGATCTGTGTCCACTGACCTGGGATTCAGGACCACAGGATTATAGCATTACCTCCCCCTTTCTTCTGA
This sequence comes from Galemys pyrenaicus, assembly GCA_019455555.1. Lineage (NCBI taxonomy): Eukaryota > Metazoa > Chordata > Mammalia > Eulipotyphla > Talpidae > Galemys > Galemys pyrenaicus. The sequence continues at coordinate 7,687,711 of JAGFMF010011719.1, read as the reverse complement.
AACCAACATGCACTGGGCAGTAGTGATGAGGAACAGTCACCTCCCATCCTGATCATATACGTAGTCACTCAAAAAACGTTAATTGTCATGTGCTATGCAATATGTAAATATTTGGGACCCAGCTACAAAATAAATGGGTGTGACATTTTAATTTGAGATAAGAAAAACTAAACTAATATAAATACTGATAGCAGGGGCTGTGAAATATGGAGCAGGCTAAAGGTTCAGAGTAATGGCATTGTCAACGGGGCAATCAGGGGGGACTTCTTGGAGGAGGCAACAATAGCTAAGGCCTTAATGGAGCGCTACACTGTCAGTGGACAGGCGAGGGAACTGATAGGCAAAGGAAATTGATGTCAGAGGACAAAGAGTCTTGTAGGTCTGAGACGCTGTAGGGAGCCTGGAATGGACTTAGCACAATACATTCAAATGGGTGCTCAGGGAATGATGAATAGATGAAAGATCGGATGAGTTGGTGAGTGAGCGCCCCCCACATCATGGCCCACTGGGGTTCAGCTTCCTACCCTTTATTTTCCATCCTTCCAAATCAGTGCCACCTGGCAGCCAACTCCCTGTGAGAGGCACAGTCTCCAACACATGGGACCTGCCACCTTCGCATTAGGTCTTAGCTCCACATCCAGGATGAGATCAGCATTTGGGGAGATCTAAACAGGCAATCCTCCCAGCACACAATGAGGTGCCCATCTACCCCCCAGCCTCCTTGGGATGGAGCAATAACCCAGATAGTCATTTGTGTTTTGGGTTCACACAGCCCCCTCTCTTCCACTGTGATCGCTGACGATGCGGATTTTAATATATTCACATTGGCAGAGCTATTTACATTCAGATGCAATTATGAGGCAAGACAAGGCCTCCTCAGAGCAGCCTCCAGGAGTGGGGGGAGGATTTGCTACATTCTTGGAGGCTATTTGGGGGAGGCTCTGCGATGGGACAGAGTGGGCTGGGCAGGGCTGAGCCCTATACTAGGGGAAATGTCAGCCCCCACCCCCCCACCCTGAGCATGCATGGATTTGACTTATTTTATTCACCTGTGGGTGGAGAGAAGTGTTGGCACTGATGGAAATAAGGTCACAGCACTGCTTTGTCAATCCCTACTGTGTGTCAGGCACTGAACTTGTTCTTGGTCTTACATTCTCATAGGGGAGAGACAAGAACAAGCTAACAGTGAGATAAACAAGATTATAACACATCAGAGTGAGTACACCAAAGGAACTCACGTAGGTAGAATGATACTCTTTGGGGGTGTGTCCCTAAGTAGAGTTTTCAGGGAGGGTGAGGGAAGTTGATGTGCCCAACCCTTCACTCCTCCCTATTGCCTCACCCCTTAGCAATTTGCCTTCACTGTAATACACTCCATCAAGAGATGAAGGCTATTCCCCACCCTTCAAACCTGGGCTTGGCCATGTGACTTGGCCAATAGAAAGTAATATAGTGGTATAGGGTCAGCACGAAGCCCAGGCCTTAAGAGGGCTTGTACCTTTCTTCCTGCGCTCTTGGAATCCTGCCACTGTCTTGAAGGTAAGCCCAGGCTCATGTGCTGGAGGAAGAGTGGCACACGGAGCTGAGAGGCGCCACCCCTGTAAAGACCAGCCTAGACCAGGCCCCATGTGCTAGCTCAAATGCAGTGACCATTTCATCAGCCCAGATTGGTACACCTGCCCACCTGACCCACAGGTATGCAAGCTAACCAAACACCTCTTGGACGGATACCAATGGTCAGTGAGCAGGCGATGTGTCATTTGACACCTAAGGATGAGGATGGAGTAGTGTTGAGAAGACTGCAGGAAGAGAATTCCAGGGGAGGGAACGGCAAGCATGGAAGCCCGAGGTGGGAAACGTGGAGGCTCATTTCAGGGACAGAAATGAGGCTGATGAGGCTGGGGTGTGACAACTAAGAAGGGTGTTATGGCATGTGGATGAGAGATAAGCAGGGGCTCGATCACACCGGATCCATACAGGCTCCCGGAGTTCCAAGAGTCTCAGTCACAGGTGTGGTTTCTCACCCTAGGAATCTGGGAGCGTGAACCGAGATGACAGGCAGCTGCTTGCTGGAACGTAGGTGACGGATGGAAGGAAGGATGGCATTACTGAAAATGCGGCCTTGGCCACTGGGCTCTGACCTGCATGACACAGACTGGGAAGCACCAGGAGATGCACATGAACAGCCCACCTTGGAGGCTGGGGGTGCGGGGCCAGAGTCCACCCTGATTGGTTTGCTCCAACCCCCATACCTATTGCAGGGAGGATTTGCCTGCAGCTCCTTGCCTTTCAACGCTGGGAATAATTCTTTCTGGGGCCAGGTTTGAACATGTCCTTCATTGGGGCAATTAATCCTGATTGCCCCCCTGCCTTTCAGCTAAGTGCAACAAACCTGGAAAACAGAAGTTAGGGTGCCGGAGGGCATGGACGGGAGGGCTGCAATGGGAGAAGGGACTGCTGAGTGCACTGGGGACTTCCTGTGTTCTGCGCCAATGCCCTGCGCCCACCTGTGGTTTCAGGACGGACAGGCGGACAGTCTGTCCCTCACCTGAGCTCCGGCATGGCCGTCGTCTGCCCGACGCCGGGCTGTGCCCTCGACAGGGCACGGCATCGTGGATAAGCATGCCAATCTCCCGTCCTTTGGAGGGACAGTCCTGAGGCATATTTCAAGTCATTCCTCAGAAAGTCCCAGTGGGATGGAGACCCAGGTGCCCCCGGAGCAAACTGTGCTAGAACCCTCTCTCCTGGCCATTGCTCCTTCTCTGGTTGACTCTCTGCTCTTTCTGGGACTCCAGTAAACTTCCTGCCCCCGAGTCCTTGTCTTGTGAGCTGCTGTCTTGAGAACCTGGAAAAGGTCCAAAGATGCTGGGCAGGTTGGAGAGCACCGAACACAAGTTGCAGGGAGTGTCCAGTCCAGACTCGGGGCACGTGTGGCACTTCCTGTTGACGTGGCATCTCTTCCACAGACACTGAAGGAAGAAGGTGACCTCGAAGGAGGAGGCAGACTCCGCTGTCCAGCACTTGATGACGTCCTCTCCCCACCGACAACAGCCTGGTAACATCGGCCAGGCAGCACAGTCCTCGCCAGCTCCAGGACCGGGCAGGGAGGCTCAGAAAGGACTTGTGGGCTTCTGAGGGACCCAAGGAGAAATGGGGGGGCCAAGGTCACTGTTGTCCCCACGAAGTGGCTCCTGTTGTTGTCACAGACTTCCTAGCAAGGCTGACCAGAGCTCGCCCCAGTGGTCCAGCCACTCTCTCCGCCTTCCCTATTCTATTCTCCTGGGATTCTTGCTGTCTCTCTGACAGGCTGTTTTGAAATTTTTTTTATTCAGTTTTTTTTAAAGATTTTATTTATTTATGCATACAGGAGCCCGGGTAGAGGCCAGAGGCGCAGGGGGTGAGAGGATTCACCAGAGACAGAGCAGGGAACAGAATAGGCAGTGTACACTGCTGAGGGGAGCAGCGGGCGAGGCAGGAGAGGTCTGCTGCACCATGTGGGTCCCCTCCCTGGCCGGGGATCGAACTCGTGCTGCAGTGGCTGCAGAAGCCCAACAGTGCTGTGCTTAACTCCCTGTGCCACCTTAATTCAGTTTTTGAATCTGTATTATGTGCAGATGGATCAAAAGTCACAGGACTGAGATACATGCACTGGAAAGCTTCCCTTCACACCTGCCCTCTGGTTTCCCGAGACCCTTTCTCACAGGCAAACCCTGGGCCCAATTTGCATGAGTCTGTGCAAATGTAAGCAAACCCTTAAAAACTCTTTCCACCTGCTACCTTTTACACAAATTCTACCAGGCTTAATCTATCTTTTCTCACTATAACCAGGAGCTCTTCCATGTTTGACAATAAAGTGCTTGCTTAATCACTTTCCACAGCTGCATACTATTCTGTCATGGGGATATACCATCATTAATTGTCTAGTCCCCTATTGATCCAGATTGTTTCTGGCATTTTGCCATTATTTAAGTACTTCATTGAATTACCTTATATGTATATCCACATGTGTGGGGGAAACGATAACAGAAATTCCTAGGCGAGAAAGTGGCCTCTTTGTTACATTGATAGTTTGATGTAATTATCTCCCATAGAGGACACCAACGTATATACTCTTCCCAGGAGAATATAAGGGTGATTTGTCTTTGCATCATTTTTAAGAGGAGCAGCTGTCACCTCCTCCAGGAAGCCTTCCCAGATTGTCTATCTGGCTCAATAGCCTCATCTGGGCCCCTGCCTCACCAGGGTATATTCTCCTCACCCACACTCCACTCACCATCTATTTCCTTTTCTGTCTCCTGGGAGCTCCTTGAGCTCTAAAACCAAACCTTGCTAATCAAGGAGGCTTCCGACTACTCAGGCTTTAGCACAGGGTTTAGGGCTGAGTAAGCAGCAGTTTGCTTTCCGCAGGTCCCAAGGGTGGAGGTCTCCAGGGTGGGCAGCCTCTACTTACACCTTGCCCCCGCCTCGGGGAGAGGGCCTCAGCCTCTGCTCCTGACACCTGCAGGCTGCTCCTCGTGCCAGCACTGAGCCCTGTGCCCAGCCGACAAGGCCTCCACCCTCTCCCTTGAACAAATAATAATTGTTAGAAAAAGGCCTGTGGATAAATTATTATTGTGACCCTCATTCCAGTGCAAAAAACTTTTGCTAGCTGCCAAGTGAAAAGTCAAAATTTGCATTTAAATAGAAAATGTTAGGCGAGCTGAACAGGGAGGCCGATGCCCCAGAGGCCTCTGGGGTGAGGGAGTGCCTGTCACCACCCCTCCCGGGAACCCAGCTGGCCGCAGCGGAGCCTTCGGAGCCTGGGCTGAACTGATCTCTTCTGTGGTTCACGGGCCCCTGGGAGCCTACGGTTTCCAGTCCCTTCCATGGTTCTGTAAAGGCTCCGTGGTCCAGCCACATGGGCCTCTTTGGTGTCCTTCGCTGAGTCCACCTTGAACTTGGGACCACCCTCCCTACCCCGTGAGCTGGCGATCACAAACACGAAGGCAGACACATCACAGTTTGTGGCAAGTGGAATATTTAGACCACAGTTTAGAACTAGACTGAGAGGTTGGGTTCGGGTTACTTGTGAAGTCACTTAGCCCCTCTGAGACTCAATGTCCCATAACGATTATAATTTCTGATAATGAGTAAAATAGTTATTTCTATTAGGGGAACTCACCATGCTGGAATTCCACTCTGGCACCCTTGACAAGTGTTTGAATACCTCCCCCCCCAAAAAGGGGAGCAGGTGTCCACGCACGGGGGTACACTTGCCTGCCTCTGTTGCACACGTGGGCTTCCCTTTCCAGGATGGTTCCTGCGATGGTGGAACGGCTTAGGCAGTGCCTTGTTATATTTTCTGACATCCTTTTCCGGCTGCGGAACCCCCAAATTTCACTTCCGAGTCTGCCCAGATGCCCAGGAGGTTGGAAACTGATAGTGACTTCCCAGGACCGAACGGGAAGTTTAAAGAAAGGAAAAGAATGATAGCTGGTGCACAGGGCGGAGTCTGGATCCAGAGGGACTTGACTGACTTTATTTCTGCGGGGCATCTTCCATAATCCAGCTTCTGTGAGCCTGTTTCTTCCTGTAAGATGGGAGGTGAGTGCCCATTTCACGGGGCTGTCCTGAGTCTGCACTGAGGTCACTCATGCCAGGGTCCAACAGTTGTTGCTCAGTGAAAGTTGAGGCTATTTAATATCATTTGCGGGGCCTCTCTGGTGGCGCAGCGGGTTGAGCGCTGCACTATGAAGCATCTGCAGCCACTGCAGCACGAGTTCGATCCCCGGCCAGGGAGGGGACCCACATGGCACAGCAGACCTCTCCTGTCTCCCCGCTGCTCCCCTCAGCAGTGTGTTTCAGTCAATCCGCCTGTTCTGCTCCCCATTGTGTCTCTCCCCGCCACAAACATCTGGCCTATACCCTGGTTCTTGTGTGCATAAATAAAATATTAAAACAAATAATACCATTTGCACAAGGTAGAAATAAGGACTTTCTATTCAGTTCTGCAATTGCGTCTTGAGCTCTCACTCTGCCCCGGGCACCAGCACATGGCCTTTCTGAGCTGCGATTGAGTCCCTCTCTGAAGGGGCAGGACCCCCGTTTGCACTGCAGTCACACCGCCTAGCATATAGTAGACACTGCATAAAATGTTGGTGTCTGGGTAGATGACTGAATGACTGCTTTGTCCTTGGCTCCCAGGACAATGCCTGTCACGTAGTAGGTACCCAACCAACACTTGGTGGGCTGCAGGAGGGATGTGTGCAAGGGGAAAAGGAGTGGTCAGAGTTCTGACTAGCTTCATCCCAAGAGTCCTTTGGCTCCACTTGCACTTCCCTGAGACCTTCCTCTTCAGTTGACACATACTGACTGTTGCCCTACTGTGTGTTTGTGTTATTGCAGGGGCCCTATGGGGGACGGGCAGGGGAGGTCTCTGTACTTAAGAGTGTATGACACTGGGGAGAAACCACATCTGGGTGGGACAACTTGCACTTGTCAAGGGTGGCTGGTGGCCTAGCTGGAGGGCCGTTGAGGGTCGCTGTGGATGGGGAAGGAGGGCTGAGGCTGGGAGGTCGTGAGCATCTTGATGGAGGAGGCTCAGGACAAGGTCAAAAGCAGACATTTGTCAAACGAATTGGGGTGTGGAAGGAAGTTAAAAGTTGGGTGCAACATGGGCTGGGGAGATAGGGAGCCAGAGTCCAGGGGTTGCCTGCGGCTGGGGGGCTTGAATGTTGCACACGGTTTTGGCCTCAAATACTGGAGCTCATATGGGCCTTGAGGAAATTTCCTGCAAAATGTAGAGTGCTCACCAGACAGTTCTCATCTCCCAGGCCTGTCTTCTCCCCCTGCTACCTTTCCGCCAAAGTCCTCTGGTGCTTTGAGAGCTTCTGGGAAAATAAACTGTCATTTTCAGGTCTTCTGTTTCTAAGAGGTGAGTGCAAGGAAGCTGGCCCTTCCTTGGCGGGGTCCCAGATGTGAACGTGAACATGTTATCTGCTTTATCACACACTCAGAGGGGTCATACACTCAGGGGTTTAGGCCCCCGACATGGAACCAGATAGGCCTTCTTCTCTCACCTTGCAGCTGAGGAAACATGAACAGAGAGGTCAAGAAATAAGCCCAAGACCACACAGCAAGGAAGCCTTGGAGTAGGCGACAGGGTGTCACATCCCGAACCTGTCCTTACAAACAAAGCGTAGCTGTAACATTTTTATGTGGTTAAAATGGAAACAGTGAAACTGGCAGTATATACAGTATTGAAATAGAGTTAAGAGATAGCTACAGATGTTGACAGGTGCTGCCTCTGGGGGGTCTTCTAGAGAGGGAGCTACGGTGGGGGGACCACTGCCTTGACTAAAAAGCCTTTTAGCACCTTTAAACTTGTTTTTAAACAACTCATGTCACTGCAGTCTTTTTACAGGAAATAGGATCAATTTTAAAAAGAGCAACTGTCTACGATTCTCTGTTCAAACCATCTTCCAGCTCCTGGAGTGGGTGAAGCCCCATGAACTTCACCCCGCGCCAGACGGGGGGGTCACCCCTGGCACCAACGGTCACCACACTCCCACTTGGCGGCGTCCGGCTCGCCCAGTGCATCTGCAGCTGGGGGTGCGCGGCTGTTCCACACGTGTGCAGGAAGCAGGCTGCACCCGGGAGCCGCAGGACCTGGCTCTCAGCCACGGTGTCCCCTGGGAGATGTGGCCTCTGCCGACCCCACGGGGGACCCATGGGTGTCCCTGGGTGCAGACGCTGGGACTCACCCGCGCTTTGCCCCAGTGCCAACCTCCAGCCTGGCACAGAAGTTATGCAGCCGGCAGGTGCCTGCCCGCAGGCGCCCCCAGCCGATTTCGGGGAGACAGATGCCTATCCAGATAAATCGCCCTAATTACAGACGGTGCCAATACTTAGAAGATTGCTTTTGCTACGAGAATTGGGGTCAAGATGGCGTCTCTGAAGAAGTGATGTTTGTGCCGGGCTCTGAGGCTTTGTGGGGGAGCATTGATCTGGCAGAGATGCTGGGTATATGGGCTTCCAAGCTGAGGGAACAGCATGGGCGAGGAAAGAAGTGGACGGTCTAAGGGTTGGCTGGCCCAGATGTCAGCGTGGACAGATGGGAGGAAGGGAGGTGGGGAGAAGGGGCGGTGGGAAGAGAAGTGGGGAGGGAAGGAGAGGGGGTGTGGGGAGAGGGGGAATCGGGGAAAGGAGAAGGGATATACAGGGAGGTGGGATAGAGGGAGGAGGGAGAAGGGAGGAGGCATATAGGGAGGAAGGATATAGGGAGGAGGGAGACAGGGGGTGGGACACAAGGAGGAGGAATATAGGGAGGAGGGAGACAGGGAGGAGGGAGATGCAAGGGGGCACAGTGAGGAGGGGGGACAGGGAGGAGGGACACAGGGAGGAGGCATATAGGGAAGAAGGATATAGGGAGGAGGGATACGGGGGNGAGGAGGGAGATGGGAGGGGGCACAGGGAGGAGGGAGGACAAGGAGGAGGGATACAGGGAGGAGGCATATAGGGAGGCAGGATATAGGGAGGAGGGAGATGGGGAGGGGACACAAGGAAGAGGGATACAGGGAGGAGGCATACAGGGGGAGGGGCAAAGGGAGGAGTGAGAGGGAGGAGGGATGTGGGGAGGAGGGCAGGACCCTGGTCCTGGCACTCTGTGCTGGAAGAGGGCCTGGGAGCTCTGGGGGCTGGACTGTCCTCCAAGGGCAAAGGCGAGATCCCCCCCCAGGAGTGAGACAGAACGTGTGGGAAGCACTCAGGGAGCTGAGTCCGTGGAAAGGTTCACGAGGTCGCCACTGCCCTCACGGGAGCTCTCCCCGTCAGAACACACACTCAAACGGACAGGGCGCCGCAGCGTCTGCGTTTGACTGCATTCTGGTCGACTCAGAACTGGCTAAGAAAGTCTGCTGAGACACAGCAAATCACCCATGGGCGGGTCGGGGTAGTGGCCAGTCCTCGGAGGCCTGTGTGCAGACAGGAAAGCGGGCCCGGGCCCGGCTGCTCTCCTGCAGGATCCCTGCTCAGAAAGGGGTGGGGCACCCCATCTTCTCACCCTTAGGAGATCATAAAATCACACTGGGAACTCTTAAGAAGTCCAGCGCTGATGCCTGGGGTCCATCCCACCTCCGCTGTAGCCCACGGGGATGGGCCCACAGCATGATTCTCTCCGTGAGGCTCCAGCTGTCTGGGGGCGGCGAGGCTGGAGAACAGAGCCAGCTCCGCCTCGGTGGCTTTGACGGGGCAGACAACACCTGGTGACGTCGGGAGACATTTGTGGACATTGCACGTGGAGGGGGCAGTTGCTGGCACCCAGAGGGTAGAGGCCAGGGGCTGCTAACCACCCTCCAGCGGACAGGACAGCCCCTCCCACAAAGGATGCTTTGGCCCCCTGTCCACAGCACTGGTTCAGAAGCCCTGCTCTGCAGCAATGCACCCATTTGACAGGTAAGAACACTGAGGCCCACACAGGCCGACGGCATGGGGCTGAGGTCACACAGGGAGTATGTGGCCAGTGGGGCAAGCAGGATTCCTGAACTTGCTTCTGGGATCTCTACCTGGTGTGATGCTTGACTCTGTGGGTTTGGAGCCCACCGGGTCAGGTTCTGTAGGTCAAGTTGTTTGAGTTGATTTTGGGGGATGTAGCTTGACCCAGGCTGGGATTTTCCTGAGGATCTGTGGGACTGTACAACCTCTAGAAGTTGCTCTTTCCCCCTGCCCCTGCCCCGTGAAGACCCAGACAGATTCCCATCCTTTTAGAACGCTTGACCTTAAAAGATGGTTGCAGAGAGAGAAAGGGAAGTCTGCTTTGATGTCACTCTCGGGACGGACATGAGGAAGTCTCCCCCCACGCCTCTGGTCTCGGACCACCGAGGGTCTGTCCGTTTGTCTGTCCTTCCATCTGGTAGCTGTCATCTGAGCCATGTGCAGGACTGACCAGGGCCCAGGCTAATTACAGGCTGGGGAAGACCAAGCAGGGATTAGAGATGGCGGGCGGGCGGGCGGGTGTCTGGGCCAGGATGGTACCTGATTAGCTAAATTGCCAGCACCTGCTTGCTTTTATTGCAAACATAAACACGGCTGTGCAGACAATCGCTGGCTAGCTAATGCTTTCCGTGTTTGCTGCATCTGCAGGGTCCAGCAGGGGTGGGGGTAAAACAGGGAGGCAGAGGGGGTTTGGGTGAAAATGCACTGGATTAGGAATCAGGGGAGAGAATTTACACTGGGCGAGGGGGCCTCTGCGGCTGACACCACGGGGTGGGGGGCTTTCTATCCCAGGGAAAGCCATCTGACCCTCAGAGCCTCCTATGAAATGGTGTTACTTGCCTCCTAGGGCTGCAGAACGCTTAAGAAATGTCCTGCCAGTGATCCATCCAGGAGGCAGCGGATGTGAGCGTTGGATTCGGGTCTTACTGTCTTGTCTCAAAAGCTTCTGCTTTCTGCTCTCCTGGTGGTAAAGCCTGGGGCTCCTCTTCTGTTTCATTCAGCTCAGCCACTGCATGCCAAGCAACGGGCCCTCGCTGGCATGTGTGCCCACGAATGGAGAGCAGCTTCTGGCCCTCTGGCGATCTGCCAGGCGACCCCTGGCTCTCTGGAGCCTCCTCCCGGGCCTCAGTTTCTCCATCTGTACAGTGGTTCCCAGTCACCTGCCTGCTGCTTGTGGGTCCGAGGAAAGAGACCTGGATGTGGATGCTGGAGCTCTGAGCAGGCCTGACTCGAGTCCAGCTCCGACTGCAGTCACCCACTTGGGGCACATGTTGCTCCCCGAAACAGTGTCGCACCGCCCCGTGGCCGGGCCTGAAGCTGCTGGCAGGACCCAGCACACGCCGGCAGCACTGGCTGACAAGACGAACGCCCGGCCCGGGCAACATTGCAAATTAACTCGGTCTCCATTACAGGCGCTTTTATTAAGATAAACTATTTGGGGGATGTTTACAGGCGAGAGCCCTTGGTGCCGGCAGAAGGTCAGAGGGGGCCGGGGGGCTGCACAATTGTCTTTCGAGAGCTTCCACTTGTCCCGATTCAAGTGTGCGTGTCTCTCTGCAGTGACAGGAGCGTCAAGCCCGTGACACCTTTGTCAGAATTTCATTTGTCCGAGCAGCTTCTGCTTCATTCTTGGCAGATGGGACGATAAGGGAGAGCGTGTGTTTAAATTCCCTTCTTCGGTCCTTGGAAATGAAGTGGGGGTGCTTCTCTGGTGCTGCATGTCACCCCAAAGAGGCAGATTTATACTCACCCTTTCGATCAATCCATTATCCATTCGCTCGATCCTTCGTCTCCTTGCTTATCAGCTCACTGGTTTATTAAATAATTTGCATCGTCTTATTCATTTTGCTAATCAATCACTTTGGAGTTTTCATCGGCATCCCGATAGCTCGCGTGTCCTTCTTGCACTGGTGCCTCAGTTTCTCCAAATGGGAAGCGGGAAGGGGGATTGGCAGGGCAGGCCCTGAGCGAACTGGGTGAATCTGTGGAATTTTTGGTTCACTCCAGTTCACACCTTCAAGATGGTGCTGGCGCCGTGAGGTCAGGTGGGAACCTTTTCCACCCCCACCGAGGCCAGGGCCGCTCACGGGCAGAGGAGTGTGTGAACAGGAGGGCCAGGGCTTCTGCTCCCACAGCTGTAGTCATGCCCTGCTCTTCTGCTGGACCGTAGGACGTGCGTGGGCTGGACACAGGGTGCTGTTTGCTGAGTGAAGATCCAGACTCGAATTCTGTGTCCCTCAGATGTGTCCACAGTGGCCACCTCCTCTGGGATCCTGCAGTGCCACACAGGCCAGCAGTGGCTCTCACTGCCGTCTTTTCCGACAAGCAATGTCAAGCAGAGACCCTTTTGGGCCAGAAACTTGCCTCACCATGCCCTCTTGGGCAAGACCTTCTTCTCTTCTCTCGGGCCTCAGCTTTCTCCCTTGCTGCGTTCTCCGAGCCTCCTCTGGACCCTGGAATTGCTGGGTAAAGTTCTGAGCAGCAAGGATAGGTGTTAGTACGATTCCAAGACACCCTTCATGGAATGTTTCGGGGGCCACACGTAGTTGACATTAATCAGCGAATGGAGTCCTCCAAGCCCAACACACTCACTTTTCTAGGCCCAGGCTCTTCCCCTCCATGGAGTCCTGGGTGTTTGGGGAGCGTGACCCCACCATCGACCTGCCCTCAGAACCTGGAGATTGCCCCCACATTCCACCTTCTCTTCTCCAGACAAGTCATCAGCAAACACCAAAGCCGCAAGAGGATAACAAACACCTCAATTTTTCCTACATCAAGTTCCTCCCTTCGGTGTGGGGAGCCCTTTCAACTGGGGTCATTTCCCCTTTGCTGCAGTAACTAGAGTCCCTAACACAGGGTAGCGGGCGGGGTGAAGGCAGGATGCATCGCCATGGGCTGCACCACACTCGCGAGATGGCACAGGTCAGAGTGGGTTGTACCGGCAGGCGGGGGGTAGGTAGATTTTCCCTGTTGCATAGAGAGCGTGGGTTTCTCTTCACTTTGCCAGAAAGGTGGAGACTCCATAGGGTAGGCTCGGCAACGACAAAGCCGACAGCGAAGGAGAGGAAAGAACATTCCAGCATATATACTTAGGAGGCTGGGAAGGGAAGGGAGATCACGTCTGATTCTGAGTTTGCAGCCTGAGCAGGTCTCCAAGGCCCCCGAGAGAGGTTGTGGGATCCAGATGTGGACCGGGAAAGAGGAGGGGGGAGGGGAGGCCAGGCAGGGGGTTGGGGGAGGCCTGTTCACAATTAGCCTTGATTTTGTGTGATGACATTGAAATTGTGGGCAAACATGAAAGCAGAGTTGTGAGGACATGTCCGTCCGAGCGGCCCGGGGATTAATCCGACGTGAAGGACAGAGGCCAAGGGCTGGCACCACATGGAAGCATTTTGCGTGGGTTTTGATGTCCCGCCAGCTGAAGGGGGCTTCGCCACTCAGGCTGAACGGGCCCTCCACCCCCGCCCCCCCCCCCAGCCCCCTCAGGACTGGCTAACTCTGGGCGAGAGGTTAAGTCTCAAGCACCAGAAGGTTCTGCCTCCTGCAGCACGGCCGTCTGGCCTGCCTGACCTGAAACCAACATGGCGACCCGAGTGTCCCTGCAAAGCCGGCTTTGGGGGTGCCCTGCCAAAGGCAGTGCTGGTGGGCACTGCAGGGGGTGCAGTCTGGGAGCTGTTCGTGGTATTTCTGATGCCGAAGGGGCGGCTGGATCTGTCGGGGGTGGGCAGGTAGGCACCAGCTTTCTCAGGGGACCGCGAGGCTGTGCCTTGGTTGGAATCTTGGGATTTTATAGATGAAGACACTTGGGACCAGAAGGCTACGTTGGGGGGCAGGGGGAGGAGTGGTTCTTAGAGTCACCCACCAAAGACTCAGGCTTGGGGTGGGGGAGCCTTTTTTTTTTTTGAGCTAAATCCAGACGGAATGATCATTTTGGCAACTCCGTCTGATGTCTCACGTCTGTTTGACATCTATGGCGAGTGGCAGAGAGGAAGGTGTGCTCCCAGGTACATGCCCGCACTGCCCCTTGCCCTTGGGCTTCCTGGGCAAGGCTGCTCACCTCCTTTGGGCCTCAGTTTCCTCATCTGTGAAATGGGTTGAGTCACAGAGAAGAACACCCCCCGCCCCAGGATGGTTGTGGGATCAGATCGCCTAGTGCTTATGAAGTGTTAGCATCGGATAAATACCCAAATCAGAGTCACCACAGTATCCAGTCCGGTTGGAGGTAGCCAGTCCGACACAGCCGGTGTGATTATCAGTGTCATTCATACTGTTCATTCCTATTCTGAGAGGGTTTTGTGAATGATGCAGCATGTTCCAAAGTGTGTCCGTCGCTGAAATCAGGGCAAAGATTCCTTGCCGTCAGCTCAGGCGCTCAGGCCCCCCCACCCCCCCAAATCCGCCCCAGCCCTTCAGCCCGGCTGGCTGCCGTGACCCCGGGCCCCATCACGTGGCTGCCTGCGGCCTCTCAGGCATCTCCAGCCGTCTGGAAGCCTGGGGCCTCGCTGATGGAGCAGAAGAGCGTATTTCACGCAGTCCCTGTGACCCCTGCGGGTCCTTGGGGAGACAGGAAGGAAGGGGCTCTGTTTGGGTGGGGGAGGGGCCAGAAGAGGCTCTTTGGTAGAGAAAAGAAGTTGATGAAATTTCAGGATGTACGGAGGTCAGCCTCCAGCCGCCGCGTCTAGGTTAGAGAAAAGCGGCCGCTTCCCAGACACACTCCTTAATGAAGCGCAGCCTGCACTTACAAGCTTTTCCCTTCCTGCCTTCTCCCTCCAGGAGGAAATTCGCAATCCTGAACACAAACGACCACAGAATTACATTTACATAGATTTGTATTTTATGGTCGCAGGTATTTAGAGAGCTGGGAGGCAGGGAGGAAGAGACAAAGGTTTATTCGACATGGAAGTCATATGTGATAACAGCCTCTGACATTAGGGGAAGAGCAGGTGAAAATAGTGGTCAAACTTGACTTTAAGTTAACACAGAACCGGGTTTGTCCTGAGTGATAGAATGAATTGTTCAAAGCAATATGCATAACATGATTTTCTTTAAAAATATTTTCCCCTTTATTTATATATATTTGACATCAACTGTGGTCCCCATGGATTTCCCACCAGCGTTTCACCTGTGCACCATCACCTCAGTCCCTTGTGCTCTTTCTGCCTCATCCCAGTTCTTCCCGCCCCGTCCCCCACACAGTGTTTCTGATTTGTCCTTGTCTTTTTGTTTTTGTTGTGTTGTGTTTTTGTTTTTTTTTATTATTATTATTCTTTTCCATGGTCCCTTATTTGGTTCCCTTAGATTCCTCCTAGAAGTGAAACCATCCGGTATTTTTCTTTTGCCTTCTGGCTTATTTCGCTGAGCATCATCCCTTCCAGCTCCATCCACATGTTTACGGATGACTCCAGTTCATCTTTTTGGTGGCTGAATAGTATTCCACCACGTATATGTGCCACATCTTCTTGATCTAATCATCTGTTTTTGGGCATTTAGATTGCTTCCAGGGTCTTACCATTATAGATAGTGCTGCAGTGAACATAGGGATGCAGGTATTTTTTTGAATCAATGCATAACATGATTTTCAAAGGCGGTGTGACTGGGAAGAGAGAGGCTGGAGTGTGAGCTTCACTGGGTTGATAGTGGGGTTGGATGTTGTTGGCTAGGGGCACAGGGTCGAGGAGTGAGGCCTAGTGGGCTGTTACCCCACCAAATTAAATGATGGAACTTGCCTGCATCCTGGCCATAGGCTAGGATGCATGAGAGGATGTTGACAAGGTCTACACCCAGGCAGCAAAACAGAGGAGGGGAAGAAAGCAGGCAGCGTGGCTGTTTCCAGCAGGATGAGGCCCTGGGCCTTCGACAAAGAAGAGAAATGAAGTGGGTCTCAGTGCCCTGCCCACCAGCCAGCCTGCCCCACGTCCTGCCCCAAATCTAAGCAACTCAAGGGCCTCCCCCATCATGGAGGGGGATACGAGCTGAGAAGGGTGGTGTCGAGGGAGTGTCCACCCCTTCTCCCAGCATAAAATTTCAGAGACATGGCCATCTCGCCCAGAGACCCCGTAGAAAGGGAGGCCCTGCTGCTGCAGGCACTGGGAGGCCTTTCCCAGGGAGGACAACCCGGGGTATTTGTCTTCCAGTTCAGGAGTCTCCACATGGAGACCCTGGGACCTGGGGCTTCAGAATTGGTTGGAGGTACCAGGACTGTACAAATGGCCACTGGGTGCCCACTGGGGCGCTGGGGCTGTGTGGCGCCATCACACACACATCTGTTCTCAGCCTGCCCAGACGCTGCACGATGTCAGAAGTCTGGGAGGCAAATGACCTGGCCAAAGTCTCTCGGATGCTGAGAAGCAAAACTAGTGTTTGACCCTCACCTTTCTAACTCGAAAGACCAAATGTTTTTATTAATTTAATTTGGCCGAGAGACTTTATTTTATTTTAAAAAGATTTATTTATTTATGCACACAATTGCTGCTGGGGTACAGGCCAGAGGTGCGGGAGTGAGAGGAGTCACCAGAGACCAAGTGGGGAGCAGAACAGACAGATGGACTGAAACACACAGCTGAGGGGAGCAGCGGGTGAGGCAGGAGAGGTCTGCTGCGCCATGGGTCCCCTCCCTGGCCGGGGATCGAACTTGTGCTACTGTGCCACAAATGTTCATGGTGCAGCGCTCAACCCGCTGTGCCACCACAGAGGCCCTTGGCCGAGATACTTTATACAAATACAATATGTGTAATGTCACCTTAAGATGTCAAGCCAAAACAAAGCAAACAATAGCCCCCACCCCACCCCTGGCCATCACTGAGAAACTCCGTGTTACCTGAGCTGTCAACCTCTGGGGATCCCTCCCTGTGGCCTTCTGGGCCCATCTTCTGAGTTCAGGTTGACCCTTTGCTTTACCCCATGTGTCAGAATCCTGAATAACGTATTGCAGAGGTTGGCTATTTTGGACCTCAGAGTAAATGGAATCATACTGCATGCTTCTTTCTTCCCTCATTCTGTTTTTGAGACTCCTTCATGTGGTTACATGTGCTGTGATTAATTAATCATTTTAAGTTTTGACTTGGAAATAGATGCAAGAAAGTGAAAAAAAAAAAAAAAGAAAACAAAAAACAAAACAATACAGAGTTTCTGAAAACTCCTCTGGTGCCCCCCGTGTCAGAATCCCCTCTGTTAGGATCACCCCATGTTATCCTCCCATTTTAGCATCCTCATGCTAGTATCTCCCCATGTTTGCCTCTCTGCATATTAGCACCCCCTATGTCAGTACCCACATGTTAGTGTCCCCCCCATATAAGTATGCCTCATGACCATAGTATAGTGCTGAGAACCAGGAGGTTGATGCTGGTCGGGTACCCTTCATTCTGGGACAAGCCTTATTCAGAGGTTGCCAAGTACACTCTTGAGTCCCTGAGCCCCCTCCCCGTGCATAGCTCTATGCTAGTTTGTGTAGAGTTGAATATCTCTAATCTACATAACGACCAGGATACAGAGTTGTTCTGCCACCACAAAGAAATTCTTTCCTGGTGCAAAAAAGTGTGATGCCTTTATTTCAGCACTGCACATAGGCCATCCGTGACCCCCTGCAGCTAACAGGCTTGTCCCACCCTTTCTCCTCCTGTGGACATCAAAGTCTCAGGTGGTGCTTAGCTCTCCAGCCCAGCCTGCCGTGAGCATGCCAGCGTGTGTCTCTAGTCTGCTCTATTGCCCGGGGCCAGAATCACTCCTGGGTGTGTTTCCAGGAGCGGAATTGCTGCATCGGAGAGTGCACGTGTCTGTGTTCCTTCAAGGCCACTTTGCCACTCTGTTGCCCAAGCGGCGATAGCAACATGCCCACTCACCCAGCGCATGCCCCTTTCCCAAGAGGCCCAGAGCAGGCCATGGCCACAGCGCCCATGCAGAGCCACCGATGAGGCCCCGGTTAACGCGTGCACCCCCGTGCATGGGCACCGCCCTGTTTCTGTACTAAGAAGCTGGGCTAGACCAGGTTCACACAGCTGATTTGCCCATTTCGACAAAATCCATCCCTTGTGCATTTCTCACTGTGGGCAGGCCTAAGGGCCTCCTGAGTAGCAACTCCGTTTAATTCTCTTGTCAGTCTCTATGAGGTGCTTGTTCACGTATGCTCACTTTCTAGGTGGACAAGTGGGGCATGATAGAGAGGGGCTAAGTTACTTGCCCAAGGTCAGCAGCCAGGAGCAGTGAGTGCTGGGAGTTGAACCCAGGGGTGTCCTTTGGTGTCTGCTCAAACCACTGTGCAAGGGGCACCTCTACCTCCCTGGTGACTTAGGGCTCACACCGTGGCCCCAAACAGGTATACACCCAGCCACAACAGTGAGTGCAGCACTGAGATCACAGCCTGGCAGGGCCCAGTGGGCACCTGGAGCTCGCAGCAGCCCCCCCCTGGCCCACAGGGACGTAGGCAGCGTGCAGAAGCCTCAATCCTATTAAGCTATTAGCTGGGGCATTCTGGGTTTGCACTCGGGGCTACTTGACAAAACGCAGCCCCGAGTGCAGCCCTGATCCCTTTAACCAGATGGAATTGAGCTTGCACTTGAAGCAGCTTCTCCGTTATTACTGGCTTAGCGCTGCTGAAGCACCAACAGCAATAAATACACCGCCAATTTGCTCTCTGAATGTTCTTATTTGCAGCATGCCATGCAGAAAAAATATTAGCAGAAAACAAACTCCTTGGTCCTAACAGGCTGACAAGGGCCTCTTTTGAGGGGCACGGTTTGCTCCATCCCCTCTCCCCTGCTCTTTCTTTGTAAAGCAGCTCTCATCTGAATGAAGGGGTCGCTGGTACCTCTCTCGGAGGAGCTCTGACTTAAGATGGCTCGGGCAGCGGGTTGAGTGCCGCACTGTGAAGCATCCACTGCACAGCAGCACGAGTTCGATCCCCGGCCAGGGAGGGGACCCACAGGGTGCAGCAGACCTCTCCTGCCTCACCCGCTGCTCCCCTCAGCAGTATGTTTCAGCGGATCTGCCTGTTCTGCTCCCCACTCTGTCTCTGGTGAATCCTCTTAACTCCCATGCCTCTGGCCTATATCCCAGCTCTTGTATGCATAAATAAAAATAAATCTTTTTTAAAAAATGATGGCTTGGAAGAAGATGGGATCTAAGGATCCTGTGGGATGGAGAATCCTCCAGGGGAGGGGTGGGTGGGGAAGAGGCAGAGAAAGAGGGGAGACTCACTGGATGGGGGAGAGTCTGGGGCTCAGGGAAGTGTCCTTAGCTCCCTGGAGTCTGGGATGACAGGAGCGCCATGGCTGCTCTCTGGGGCTCAGTGTCCACATCTATAAAATGGGTTGATTCGACGACCTTTCCAACTCTAATACTTGGCATTGGCCAACTTGTTCTTTATTCTTCCTAGTCTTGGAGAGCCTACTCTAGCAAGGACTGGAGGGCGTGGGTACTATTCTCTCATCTGGTTTGCCAAGATGTGTGAGCTTCCAGGATTCTGTTGTCCCCTTGTTCTCTGACTTGATGGCCCCAGGGCCTACAAGTATGAAGTTGTAGCAAGAACAACAGAAGCTGACATCAGTGGGTCGGCGGGGTGGCTTCCCGGTTCTTCACCTGTGCAGTCAGCCCCCAGGGTCCCGTGCTAAGTGTCATGTTCTGCTCATATTCATTTGCAAGGTCTAACTTTGGAACAAAGGACCTTGCATTTTCATCCTGTACTGGGCTCTACAATTATGTAGCTAGTCTTGGGAGAGGCAGCCGAATTTGGGCTGGGTTGAAGTGCTGCCTTGGCCATTTTCTCCTTTTTTTTTTTTTTTTAAAGATTTACTTTATTTATGCATACAAGAACTGAGGTCCATGCCAGAGGTGTGGAGGATGAGAGCATTCACCAGAGACAGAGTGGGGAGCAGAACAGGTGAATGTATTGAAACACTGCTGAGGGGAGCAGCGGGGAGACAGGACAGGAGAGGTCTGCTGCGCCATGTGGGTCCCCTCCCTGGCCAGGACTCAAACTTGTGCTGCAATGGCTGATGATGGCTTGATAGTGCGGCGACTTAACCCCTGCACCACCAGGGAGGCCCCTTGGCCCCTTGGTGGGACTCTGACAACTCTCAGTCCCTTGCTGAACCTCCAGCCTCCACGGAGACCGCATGGACCCTTGAGAGCGTGGCTGTGACTGTGGGTCCCCAGCCCTGCACTGAGCCCCTGGAGAGACTGGAAAGGAGGCGAGGTTTGCAAGGGTACAGCCAAAGCGTGCAAGCACTTATTCCCACCACTGAACAAGAGGAGCAGAGAGGCTGAGAGGTGAGCTGGGGTGACGTCTGCAAGAGCCAGGGCTCACGCTTCTGTGTGACCTTAACCATGGGTTGCGCTGCCTTCTTTCTGATTTAACTCTAGCAATGGAAAGTCTCAAACACATGGAATCTGAAAGGTCAGTAGAAAAGACCCCCGACCCCTGGGTCCACCTTGGTCTGCCTACCCTGATCACGCTCATCCCCCTCACCTTGCTACTGCCCCCAGATTGGACTCTGGGAATAAGTTGGTTCTTTGAATGAGTGTTCTGCAGGTCAGATGGGTGCTCCGGAGGCATTTCATGACCCTCACTCTCAAAGAGCTGACACTGGGGACACGCTGGCAGTCAGAAATCTAAACGGATAGGGGACAGCCAGATGAGCCTTTTTCTCTGCCTGAATCACATTCTTTGGTTCAGTGCTGACATAGGCCTCCCTCAAGGGCCCATGTCAATGACTAGAAGGTTTCGGCGCCTGTCAGGAACCTGGAATCTGCTCAGTGGATGCTGACTTTTATCATGAAACACCTACTGTGTGCCACCCCATGCTGGAATGTTCCACGCTGCGCCCACACCAGAGGGAGGGTCTGAGATGTGATTTAGCACAAGCACTGGCATGGAGTTTATTCAGCGGTTGCAAGCTCAGGATGTCAAGTTTAATAAAGAAAAATCTCTCTGGGGGTGCATGGGCCTGGGTTGTAACCAGTGTGCTTGGATAGCCCACTTGGGGGCCCCTGCACGTGTCACCTGGCTGGAATTCATGTCTGAGCGAAGCCTTCCTTTGGTTAATCACAGCAAAAAAGCCCCCCAGGAGTTGCCACTAGGGGAAGAGGGTTCTGAAGATCTGGCCATGCTCCTCCTTGGAGAAGAATCATCCATGGCTCCCCAGTGCCCTTCAGGTAAGTGCGGCACCTGCTGGTGGTTTGCAAGGCCTTACCTGGACCAGCTCTGGAAATTCCTCCCATTAGCGCAGTCGCCCCTGCTTTAGGGTCCCCCCGCACCCTTTCCCTCTCCCTTCCTCCACATCTGTTTCTCCGGGGAAGCCTCATCTGACCTCCACACTAATTCTTGTGCTTTATATTCCAGAACTTTCTGCACTTAAACTTGGGCTTATTTAAGTGGTCATTTGAGAGACTTTGCTTGCTGTTTCCCCACCACGTTTCAAGGGTCACATGTGTGCCCACACTAAGCACATCATAGTGTCTACGCTGAGTGAGTTGGCTCAGCTTAGGATTACAAACCTACCCCAGTTTTCCCCGCTCTGTAGCTCATGAAATGTCCTGAAACTCAGCAGTGAAAGACCTTAAAGGGCCTTTCATTAGTCCCCCTATGTTCAGTTGGGTAAACTGAGGCACAGAGAAGCAAGGTGACACACAAGTTTGGGAGTCAGCATACCCTTCCCCATGATTTAGTCACAGCTCATGCCTTAAAATAGCATTTAAGTAAACTTCTTTTCCCTGTAATTATACAACCACTACAGGATCATTATAGAAACCTGAAAAAAACACAACAGCTTGGTCTAAAATAAAAATCTAAACCTAAACATTCGTATCATTTAAACCAACTAGCACAGAAGTCCCTGTTCCGGATTAGCAGCTCTAAGCAAGATTCATTTTTGCCTCAAAGAGAGGCAAAACTCTCCCCAGTTCTACTATAAAGGACTCCATATTTTGGAGAACTTCCTTCCAGTCTTTTTTCTTTTATCTTTTTAAAAAAAGACTTATTTATGCATACAAGAGCTGCTGGGGTACAGGCCAGAGGCACAGGAGGTGAGAGGATTCACCAGAGACAGAGTGGGGAGCAGAACAGGCAGATGGACTGAAACACACTGCTGAGGGGAGCAGCGGGCACGGCAGGAGAGGTCTGCTGCGCCATGTGGGTCCCCTCCCTGGCCGGGGATCGAACTTGCACTTCTGTGCTGTGGTCAACCTGCTGCGCCACCAGGAAGGCCCCCAGTCTTTTTCCTACATGCTGTCTATGACTAGCATTTTTAGTCTACTCTATTAACAGCAAGTCTCCTTGAAGGCAGACTCTACCTGCTGCAGCTATGAAACTCTCAGGGGTCTAGGACAGAGACTGTCATTCAGTAAGTGCTCAGCCACTATCTTTCGAGCCGTTGAAAGACTTTTAGGGAAAGCAGACACACAGTCATTACAGACTTTTGGAAGGAGGCAACTTTTGATTTGGACCTTGGGGGAGCGTCCCTGGGGCTAGGGAAGGTAGGTATGCCTCCTGGCAACTTCTGGGCAGGCCTGGTTCTGAATTTCACCTGTCCCTGGCTACCCCCGCCTCCTCCGTGTGTGCACAAGTGTTTTCTCTTTGAGGTAACAGAAGATGCTTTAGGGGGGCTGCTGGATTCCAGCCCAATCACTGCTGGGCTGGCAGGGTCAAGTTCTAGGGCATGGCAGTGTTTAGAAACAAAAGAGGTCCTGGCCTGGGGGTCAGGGAGACCTGGATGTGAATTCTGGCTTGGCTCACACTGGCTGTACAGGCCTGTCTTTTGAGCACGAGTCCTACAACAGTATGAAGTCAGGAAGGTCTCACTCTTGGTGTGATGCTCTTCTAACGCCATCTTGCAAATCTTGATCATTTTGAACATGGGACCATTTCAGACCATGCCCTGCAAGCCATGGAGCTGGTTCTATGACGGTGAGACCTTGGATAAGTCACTTAACCCTCTAGGACTTCACTTCCTGATTGGAAAAGGGGAGAGCAGGTTATCACAACCTCACTGCATTATTGCTATGACGATGATGGTCGTCTCACATTTAGAAGTGGTTACCATCACTTGCAAGGACCGAGGTGTGCTTGTTCCTGGCCCTGAGCTGAGGGCTTGATGGATCCCATTAATTCTCCCAGTCATCCTGTCCATTGTCTAGATGAGGAAACTCTTCTATAAATACTTGGTCAACTCCTTTGCGGAAAGCCAGTGCACCATCACCTCAGTCCTTGTGCTTCTTTGTGGAGATGTTGGATGGGAGATGCAGGGAGCACCCACCGTCACATGGGAGCGAGACGGACTGCAGAAATGGGGTACCCAGACCGCGCCAACCTAGCCCTGCCCTGCAAATTCAGTGTGGAAATTGTGAAGGTATGGGGTCCCTTCTGATGCCAGCTGGGGCTCTGCCACCCACAGGGCCTCCGAGGACCGTGGAGAGGCTGCCATAGGGGTGGGTCTTCCAGTTCACCTTCCAGGGCCACAGAAATGAGTAAATCTCTGCAGCTTAACTATGTCCTAGTCTTCCTGGGAGCCTGCAGCATAAAAGCCTCTGATTTTCAACAGCCTGTGGGAGAACGAGCTGTCTCTAAGGAGGAAGGTTTTGTTTCTCCCACCCCCTCCCCCAGCCCCCCAGCCTCTGTTCCCCACCTCCCCACCGCTCGCCAAGACCTGAACGATTTCAGCTGCTTTGGCAAGAGCCTCAGTGAATTCCGGGGCTGAGCCTGCTTGTGCTTTGTGGGGGCGGGGCTGGGGGCAGGGAGGTGGAGTGTGGGGTCGGGGGTTCCAGAACATTCTCCCTGGAGACCCTGGTAGGAACAGCTGGGGCAGGTGGTTGCAGCTGTCATTATGCTGTACCCCAAAATTCAAGGGGTGCTGTCCACCTCATCAGCTGTGGGGACAGAAGAAGACATGTTCCCAGGCCTGTGGTGGAGAGTGGGGCATTGGGCAGAGTGTGGTGCAGATTTAGCCAGTAAGTTGCCATGTGATGTCCAAGGCACTCCCCTCTTTAAGCCTCAGTTTCCTCATATAAAACGGGGGCATCTCTGCACCTTCCTGCTATTGGTATGAAGAGCGAAGAGGAAAATGGAGAAAGCATCCAGGCAGGAGCCTCTGTGTCGGCTCTGGGTGCCTTCTCCAGACCCCCAGAAGGCTGATGCCCCCACCTGCTTACATCTTTGCTCAGATGTCACCTTGGCATGGAAATCTTCCTCCACTCCCTATTATTACTTTTTTCTTCAAATGGCACCTATCACTTCCTAATGTTTCATATAGTAAAAACAAAACCAAAAACTGACCGAATGTAATCGTAACACTTAGGAAAGCATCCGTACCTGCAGTGGAACTTGCCTCTCTTGGGCAGGGCGAACACGCTCCTGTAGCCAGTCCCGAGGTGAAGAAAGGGTCATCCCAGAGCCCAGCTCGTCCTGCACACCGCCCCCCTGCCCAGCCCTATTACTGACCTGCTTATCGTCCGTAGCGTTTGCCCCTCCTGCTGGAGAGTCAGATCCTGGGGGACAGGGGTTCATGGGTCTGTTTGTTCAGACAAGAATGGTGCCTGGGAGTGCATTGTTTGTAAAAAGAATAAAGATCTGGATGGGCCTGACAGGCCTATGCGTACGTGCTATCTTTGTCCCCATTCATACAAGGGGAAACTGAGGCCCATGGAGGTGAAGGAAGACTGTGTGCACACTGGAGGCTTCTGGGCCATTTGTGGGACTGTGACCAGACTCCTCCTGCAGACATGGTCCAGGAAAATTCTGGAAGGTGGTTCCTGGGGCATGATGCAAAGGGGCCCCTGGAGGCCTTCATTTTCTGCAGAAGTGGGGACCACTCACTAGCACTTCTTTTTTTCCCTCTTTTTCTTTCTTTCTGTATATTTGACATCAGTTGTGGTCCCCATGGATTTCCCACCACCATGTCACCAGTGCACCGTCACCTCCGTCCTTGTGCTCCTTTGCAGAGAGGCTGGATGGGAGATGCAGGTAGCACCCACCGACACATGGGAGCGAGACGGGCTCCAGAAATAGGGTACCCAGATCGCGCCAACCTACCTAGCCCTGCCCTGCAAATTCAGAAGCGGCCCCTGAGGCCCAACTCCTGGTACAAGTGGGAGGACATGGGAATTCAGGGTAGGGAGTGGGGAGTCAGCTAGAATGGAGCGTGGAGTGGTGTAGCTAGAGAGCTAGTGGAATCAGATTTGGGGGAAACCCGAGTGTTGGTTTGAATCAGAAGAGGATAAATGGAATGAGATCTTTTGGGTGGGGTTTTCACGACATCACTCATCCAGTTAGGGTGACTGTGGGCATTTCTGTTCCAATGGCCCTGGTAATAAGGACAGGCTTCATTCATACTTGTAGAAAAAATGTGGGATGTGGCAGTTACAATAGGGGGACAAAAGATCTAAGAGGTCCCCAAAAGGGGCTTAGACACTCAGGGCCAACCACATAGCAGTGGAAAAAGTCTGTAGAGTGTCTTTGACAGACACCACTTTTTTCCCTATGAGTTGGCCAGAAAGAAGCTTCGTATGTGTATAACTTGGGTTTCCTCCAGCTGATTGCTTGAGATGTTGCTTCAGTCTTCTTCCTGATTCCAGAGTCACCTCTGGAAACACTTCTTACATTGCGCCATTCCCCTAGCCCCATCGCCTCAATGGTGCCCTGTTATCTGCAGTCAGTTTTTTAGTTTTAATGAGCAACAGAATCACCTGGGGTGCTTGTTAAGGCATGTAAGATCCAAGTCCTGGGTGTTTCTTGTAGCAATGACACATAATTCACACACCACATGATTCACCCATTTAAAGTACACAGTTCAATAACCTTTAGATATGCTCATCACGTAGTCAATTTTAGAACATCTTAACTACCCCCCAAAAAGACCCTGCTCTCTTTAGCCACCACCCAATGCCCTAGCTCTGTGAATCACTAACCTACTCTCTGTCTCTATAGATTTGCTTATTTGGTGCATTTCATATAAATGGATTCATACAATCGGTAACGTGTGTCTGGCTTCTTTCACTGAGCATGTTTTCAAGGTTCATCTATGTTGTAGAATGCATTGGTATTTTGTTCTTTTTTAGGGCTGAATAATATTCCATTCTTGGGTGGACCACTTTTGTTTTTGCATTCATTTATTGATGGACATTTGAGTTGTCTACACTTTTGCGTTATGGTGAACAAAGCAAATACAGTATATAGTTGAGTTCCTGCTTTAGTTTCTCTTGGGTATAACCTTAGTAGCTGACTTTCTGCATCACATGGTAATGCCATGTTTTACATTCAGAGGAACTTGTTTCATCTGGCATTTTGACTTTAATATGTCTAGAGTAGGGGTGAAGAATCCAAGTACAACCATTCTCATTTTGCACCACAGACTGAAAAATAACCCTCTCACCTGGTTTTTGACTCCTTCTGTGATACAACCTTAGCTACTATCCCAACTTCTATATATTAGTCCAATCAGTGGTGCAATGTTCATAGCCTCATCTTTGCACCTTTTGCTCGTAACCAGTTGTCCCACTTAGAAACGCCTTCCCCTACATGTCACTTCCCTATAAAAAGACCACACCACAGGTCACATTTCCCAAAAGACCCTTGTTAAACTCCCCAGGCCCCAAGGCACTGCCTCTGTCTTAACATCTACTACTCAAGCTCTTCAATTTGCAATTTTTCAGGTACCCACAGTTTCAAACTTACTAGATTTTCTAGGGCTGTGTCTTCTTCATCTTTGTATCCCCCTGTCTTGAGACAGTGCCTGCTATGCAGGAGAGACTTGATATATGTCTCTAAAGTTCCCAAAGGCACTAAACTTCCAGGGCTGAGAATGGACATTTGGGCAGCCAGCTGGGACCATGTATTCCCCGAGCGTAGGGTCATGCGTGGGCTCACAGGTTGCTGTCTTCCTGGTTTCTATCATGAAGTCTGGTATGTAGTAGGTACTCCATAAATGCTCATGAATTGAGCATGTAAATCAAAGACCATTGGGTAGAACAACAAGAACTTTGAACAGAAGATGGGGTGTCAAGTGAGAGCCTAGCCTGGGAGTCAAGGACATGGATTGGAGTTCTGGCTTTGCCGCCACCTCTCGCCCTTTGACCTTGAGCAAGCCCATTTCCCTTTAGGGGTCTCAGTTTCTCTATCTGCAGAATGGGCACGTTGAGGCCATTTGCATCTCGCTAAGTCTGAGATTGTCCTTGCCGTTGTCAGAAACTGGCTTTGGAAGAGGACACTGCACTGCACAGCCCATCCCTGTCTGTCCCCTGAGACATTCTGGGACAATTACAGCGTTCTCCATTTTCATTTGTGAAATTGCTAGGGACATTTGGCCGTGCAGGGAATACGTGTTGTGCCTGGAGCCTGGCCTCTGCTCTCGGATCGATCTGGATGCATTTTCAATGCACACTTTACAGTAGAGTAGTTCAGAGCACATTGGGCTAGTCCTGGGCTCCCAATCCCTCCAGTTCCTTCTGATCTCAGCCTGCAGTGGGCCTTGCAAGTTGGTCCAGCTTATCAAGAAGACCTCAGAAGGGCCAGGACCTGGGGGTTCTGGGATGACAGACCCCGGGGGTCCTGGCTCATTTGTGGTAACCCACGTGGTCTTTAGGCTCCCTAGCTGGGCCTCTGGCTCATCCCACTGTGGCTGCTGAAGCTCCTGACCGATCACGAGTCTGGCGCAGGTGACATGATGCTCTCCTTTATCATATACCACTTGCTAGACAAGGCTGACTACCATCATTACTGATAATAATAATCAATACGGATTGAACTCCTGCAGAGTGCTGAGTACTTCAGACACCTAGAAAGTAAGAGTTCAGAGCATGGGGCTTTGGTTTCAGAAAGACCCAGGATCTAAGTCCCACCACCAGGCTGTTGCAGGTCTGGAACTAAGCAGAACTGCATCCAAACTCAAACTACCATTCAATTCCTTGTTTCACTTTGAGCACAAAATTTCACCTTCCTCATCTGTGAAATGCATATAAAAACTTATAAGGCTACAATGCAACCTCATATGCTGGACATACAGCCTGACTTACAAAGAACACTCTAAAGCACCCCAAGAGGCATCCTTTCTTGCTAGCTCATGCCCTGCCCCAACAAGCATAACCTCTATTCTCACTTCTAATGTTCCCTGTTCTTGAACTTCACCTAAATGGAGTCAGAGTGTGTGTTCTTTTGTGCCTGGGTTCTTTTGCTCACAGTGCATCTGTGAGATTTAGTCACGGCCTTGTCGGTATTTGCCATTTGTCCTTTTTCATGGCTGAGTAATTTTCCATTCTTCAACTCTCCCATAGACTGTCATCATTGTCTGATTGATGAGCATCTGAGTAGTTTCCAGTTTGGGGCTATTATAACCTGCCTGATGTGACTGCAGGTCTCTTACCAGTGGGCAGAGCTGCTGGCTCCCCAACAAGTGCACGCCCAGATTTAGCAGATATTGCCACGCACGCTTCCCACAAGCTATGCCTGGCATCCACTTTTATGTTCCAACTGTTTTTTTTTAAATTGAGGTGAAATTCACATAATATACAATTAACCATTTTAAAAACCAGCTCAGTGGTTTTTAGTACAGTCACAATGTTGTACAACCATTATCTAGTTCCAAAACATTTTTGTAAGTCTAAAAGTAAGCTCCAAGCCCATTAAGTTGTCTGGAAATGAAACTCTACATTCCTCCCTCCCTTGTCCCCTGCAATGACCAGTCGGCTTTCAGTTTCTATGGATGTGCCTCGTATGGTGATTTCATACCAAAGAAAGCATAAAAGAAGTGGCCTTTTTCACTTAGCATAATGTTTTGGAAGTTCATCCATTTTGTAGCATGCATTAGTATCTCATCCTTTTTTAGGGCTGAATAATATTCTTTTGGATGGCTATACCACATTCTATTTAATCACCCATCAGTTAACAGACAATATTAAAAAAAAAATCTTTACCCAGACTACTTAGGGTCAGAAAAATTCATCTGGTGTGAAGTGTTTAAAAACAAAGCTCATCCTTTTCTCTACTCCTTTTCTAGATAACCAAAGTAAGTTACCATTGCCATAAACACACATGCCACCTGATGACACAAATGAGACCCTCCTGGGCATCTGGTCCTGCAGTCACCTCCCCTCTCTTTGTAGTCACTGGAAAGAAGGTGAAAGTTCTATGCTCCCATCCCTGGAAATCTCCCTCTATGTGGTGGTTTCACTCAGAGGTCTGCCTGGACCTTCCTCCCCGTTGCCTGAGTCTGGGCCATGATGGTGTTTCCGTGGGGGCAGGAGACTAGTGGTAGGTGAGGATCAAGTGGGGGCCAGGAAGGCAGTGGGCGGGCCTTCCCTCCTCCTTTCCTTCCTCCTGTCCTCCCTTCTCCCTTCCCCCGAGACTTGCTTAGCAGCAGCGCTGTCTGCGTTCTGCCGGTCCAGAGGCTTTGGTTGAAGCATCACTCAACCCTCAATTCTTTCTATAAAAATCGCTCCGTCCTTTAATGACTCCTCAGGGCTGCATCTCCTTGGTCCGTGACTTTGAAAATAATTTTCTCCTCCTTTTGCCCAGCTGGCCCTTCCTCCTTGCTCCCAGAGCTTTCTAAAAAATGCTCAGGAATGGGATGCAGATGGGGAGGGGTGGGAGGAGGGGGGCTGGTGGTGGCCTATGGGAGTCGGGCCAGGGCAGGCCAGATTCTTCAAGGGTTGGATTTCCTCCCAGGTCGGCTTCCTGTGGTGTTGTTCCACCTAAAGCAAACAAACTGAAATCCAGTCCAGGCACTGCCTCTTGGGGTATTTTCACCTGGAGGCTGGCTTGAGCAGACTACTCCCCAGGAAGGCAGAGTGGCTGGGGAGCTGGAGGTCATCTGTGCGACCTCCATTATGTCTTCAGACAGGCAATAGGAACTCAATATAGGGTGTCTCCAGGAGACCTGGGGGACAGCGTTGGTGTCTTAGCATGGGGCTCTGTAACTGCCCAGGACTCCTGGCTCAGAAGCACCTTGCACTCTGTTTGAAGCTTTGCTATTACTGTCTTGAGATTGTCTGTGTGTGCATGTGTGTGTGTGTGTGGTGGGAGGGAGAACTGGGGTACAGGCCAGAGGTGCAGGGGTGAGAAGAGTCACCAGAGACAGAGTGGGGAACAGAACAGGTAAATTTACTGCAATCCACCGCCAAGGGGAGCAAGACCTGAGACAAGAGAGGTCCGCTGCACCCTGTGGGTCACCTCCCTGGCCGGGGTGGAACTCACTCAATGCTCAGTGGTGATAGCCTGAGACTTAGGCCACCAGGGAGGCCCTTTCTTGAAATTCTTAATACATTTGATCTTTTCTTTTAATTCATCAGTTGTTTACATATCTGTATAATTTTGGGGTAACATTTGCTCCTTCATAAGTGCACAGGCTTCACTAACTCTCCACCAAACCTCTCATGCCTCATTTCTACCTCCTCTAACCTCCTCCTGTCCCCTTTGGTAACCAGTGCATTTCCCACAAAGACCAGGAATTGTTTTTGCCATGCTTTGCCAGTATATGTTTTGTGGTTGTTTCTATCCCACAGATAAGAGAGGCCATCTGTCTTTCATCATCTGACTTATTTTACTAAGCATAATCACCTCCAGGTCCAGCCATTTCATCTTTTTAATGGCTGCGTAGTACTCCACTGAGTGTCTACTCCACAGCTTCTTTACCCCATCATCAACCTGGACTCTCAGGTTGGTTCTGTGACTTGGCAGTTGTGGGTAATGCTATGAGCATAGAAGCACTCAAGTCTTTTCACAGTTGTATCGTCACATTCTTTGGTTAATTACCTAGCAGAGGTATTGCTGGATCATATGGGATTTCCATTTTAATTTTTCAAAGAAATCTCCTTACCATTTTCCAGAGAGGCAGCGCCAGACTGTCTTCACAGCAACAGTGGACGAAGATTCCTTTTCCTCCACACCCTCACCAACATTTGTTGTTCCATTCTTTTGACATGGGCCATTCTCACAGGGGTGAGATGGTATCTCACTGTGGTTTTGATTTGCATTTCTCTTATAAGTGACATTGACCAATTTTTCATGTGCCTTGAGGCCATCTGCATGTCTTATTTAGAAAACTGTCTATTTAGGCCTGGTGCCCATTTTTCCATGGGGTTGTCTATTTTTGTTTGTTTGTTTTGTTGTTGGACTGTATATATTTTGGAAATAAGCCCCTTGTCAGATGTGTGAGGCATAAATAGATTTTTCAGCAAGGAGTGTTGCTTTTCCAGTTTGCATTGGGTTCTGCAAGTAATGCAGCTGGTTCTGCTTGGGGGCCTGGTCATACGCAGCCTGGCAGTGCCTCTTTGGTGTCAGGTATTCCCTCTCAGGAGCTCAGCATTAAGGATGTCCCATTTGCATTTGGCTATGTAGAATGACTTTTGGGGTGCCACCAGCCCTGTCCTCAATATCGCCTTTTGAGCTTCTCAGACTGATTCTTGTCACGGGGCCCCTGAGCCAGCAGCATCAGCATCACCTGGGAACGTGTTAGAGATGCAGATTCTCAGGCCACTCAGTCCTTGGGAATCAGAGTCTCAGATGCACCTGTACAGTTGAGAATGGCACCCTGCAAACCCCCCTTCTCTGGGGGGTCTGAGGTTGGCTCAGATTCATGGGTGTCAATATCATTGACATCCTCTGCAAACCATGGGATGCTGGCTTGGGAGTCAGGGAATTAGGGGTCCTTCTGGACCCAGCTCTGTGTCAGATGACCTCAATCCGGTCACTTCCCTGATGTCACTCTCAACTTTGTCGTCTGTGACATGGGCAGGGCAGGCAAGTTCTACCAAGTGGTGGCTGTGAAGGGGAAGTGTCACCTGTGCCATTAACGTAAAGCACCCCAAGGGGGCCTCCCTGGTGGTGCAGCGGGTTGAGCACCACACTGTGAAGCATCAGTGGCACAGCAGCACGAGTTCAATCCCCGACCAGGGAGGGGATCCACATGGCGCAGCAGACCTCTCCTGCCTCACCCACTGCTCCCCTCAGAAGTGTGTTTCAGTCCATCTGCCTGTTCTGCTCCCCACTCTGTCTCTGGTGAATCCTCTCACCTCCACGACTGTGGCCTGTACCCCAACTCTTGCATGCATAAATAAATACATCTTTTTTTTAAAAAAATAAAGCACCCCAAGGACAGAATCATTTTGCAAACACTTTTATCATAAGGAAGTAGATGACTTAGGTCCCCACAGGTCAGCACTTCCCTGTCTCCTAAGCAGACTGGAGCTTCCTTGACCCTGGAAAAGGATTTTGTTTGGTTTTGGCAACTAAAGAATGGTAAGTTTGGTGGAGAGAAGGCTGACTTTTCAATTGTCTTCTTTTTAAAAGAGAAACACAAGCGAACACATATCTATGCTCCGTGGAACCTCAGTTCCATCATCTGTGAAATGGGGAGAATACGGCCTACCTTTTAGAGTTGTCATGTGGATTACATGGGATGCCTTATAGAAGGTTTGGATCTCGGGCACGAATGTTATGCTTACTATTACCAAAAGCTCAAGGGTCATTTCCGGCCTGCCCTTGCTGTGGAGGGATGGGAGTCTCAGAACCAGCATTCCTTCCTCTTCCAAAATGCCATGTGAACAAGAGAGGGTGAAGGTAGCAATGCCACCGGGGCCCCGGGTGGATGACCCTGAAGTTCAGGAAGAGCCTTCCCACATGCAGTGTCTCTATCCACAGCTGCCCCCAGGAAGGCCGACCCTGTGCAATTCCATTTTCCACGAGGGGTGCAGACCCAGGAGCTCCCGCTGTCAGCCCAGCCTCCACCGCAGATTCCCAGCAGGTGGGGTAGGGGTGACTGGGTCCGTGCATGCATTGCAAGGGCAGCTCCACGCTCAGGGTCCAGGGAGGCTGCAAAGATGTCCAAAGAGCCAGGTGCTCCTGCAGCAGGGTGATGGAGCAGTCACAGCAGGACTACCTGAGCAGGTGGGGCCCGGCCTGGGCAGGGAGAGCAGCCAGCTGATGGCCCTGGTGCTGCCGCCCTCAGCAGGAACACATTGGGCCGAACAGGGAAGGACAGAGAGGCAGAATCCCTAGGACGTGATGGCTAGGGGCAGGGGTGAAAGGGGCAGAAGGGGGGTTTCTCAAAGGCAGCTGAGCTGGGGGAGGGGGAGGGGAGGAAGGTCGGCCTCTCCCCATGTGTTTTGAGTTCTGGGCTGGCTGTAGCTCTGGGCCCTGTTTGCTTTGGAAGGGCCTCTAGTTAACTCTTTGCTGCCTGGCAGGCCGCTCCAGGCTCTAGTGCTGGAGGGACTGGGGAGCTGGGAGGTGGCTGGGAGGGCTGGAGAGACCCTGTCTCATCTTCCCTGCTTGATCCTTCAGGGAGTGCTGGGGTCACAGGGTTGGGACTAGATGCCTCTGTAGAAGGCGTGCCCTGGCACCTCGCTGTCATCACCCGTCACGTCACCGGGGTCTGATTTGGGCTGTGGGGCCTGCTCCCCGTTCGTGCCAACTCAGCTCTCGGCACGGGGTGTCATCTCACGCACACACACTGCACTGCTCGTAAGTCCCTTCCATCCATTTTCCCTCCCAGCTTCACCATGACCCTCCGCTGGGTGCCACACCCCATGCGGTGGAGAAACCGAGGCCCACCAAGAGGCAGGGGACTGGCCTGTGCTCACTCGTGAAGTCTAGAATTCCAACGCTGACCTCTTGGGCATCCGTGACTAGTTCTAACACCCCCCTACCCCACTTTGGGGGGTGGCCCTGGATGAGACTGCTGTGAGCTGTCTCTGTCCCTCTGTTGAGGCCAAGCCACTACTCCTGCGCAGTGAGTATTTGGGCTACAAATATGTACAGGGCAGACTGTCGGGGCTTGGCGGAGTATAGGAAGGGTCTCCCCACCTCTACACACCTCCAGGAAGGCCCTGGAGATGCCTTCCTTGGGGGACCTTGGGACTATCTTCTGTCTCTGTGCACTAGCAGAGTGAAGGGAGGCAGGCAGCCCCCGCGTGGAAGGACATGAGCTCATATCTACTGTGTGACGTGTCTGCCTGCAGGTTGTGGTACCCCATGTCACGGGGGAGTGGACAGGGCCTCAGATGCCACCACTGAGCCCCATAGCGTGTGGCCAGACTGGACTGACAGCCGGAGCACCTAAGTCCCAGTGACGCCCCAGCGGTACCACCATTTGCGTTTCCAGGCATCCTGTGGCTGCTTAGCAGCTGTGTCCCCGTGGGGAGGAGGGGGGGAGGAGGAGGGCTGAGGGCAGACGGGAGCACGGGGGACTGAGGTGATGGTGCACTGGTGATATGGTGATGGGGAATCCATGGGGATTACAACTGATGTCAAATATGTAAATTAGAGGGAAAATTAGAATAAATAAATTAAAAAAATTGTTTAACTATATATATATTAAAAAAAAGAAACATCACACGGATTCTAGACCTTCCCCCCAGCTGGATGTGGAAGAACCCACCCAACCCCTCCTTTGGAGCTTGGAGGCAGGTGTCGCGGGGCATGGAGCGAGGGGCAGAGGGGAGGATGGAAGCGTCTAGGCGCTGGCTTGTTCATTCCACAAACACCAGTGGAGTTGTGTGCCGGGTGCTGGGTGACAAGACCACGGCCCCTGCCTCCTGCCTGCACACCCTCGCCCCCTCTGACTGTTGAATGCTGTGTGACTCTGGGCAAGTTGCTTTCCCTCTCTGTGCCTCAGTGCCCTGGCTCCGCGATGAGGAGTCTGGACCTGGACTCCAGGGCTCCCTCCAGCTCCGACCTGCGTAGCCGGCACCTCCTCCAGGCGGGCACAGCCTGTGCTCTCACAGAGCCCTCACACCAGCGGCGTTGGCCATCCCAAAGGTCGGAGGGTGCCCGCGCTTCGCTGTCTTACCGTCTTGGCATCTGCGTGGTTGAGCAGCTTGGATTTTACCCTCGAGCATTTCCTCTCCACACACTGGAGGCTCAGAGAGGTCCTCTGCTGCCCAGGAGGAGCCCCTGCAAGGTTGCTGCATGTGGGGGTGACTGACTGCAGGGCCAGGAATCGGTAGGGGAGAGGCTTATACGGAGACTGGCGCAGAAATCCAGGAGAGAAGATGGTGCTTGCAATTGGGCGAAGGTCGGAGTCCTCCCTCCCTCCCTCCCTCCCTCC
>JAGFMF010011719.1:7535065-7652643 GCA_019455555.1 Galemys pyrenaicus | reverse complement strand
TCCTTCCTTCCTTCCTTCCTTCCTTCCTTCCTAGATTTATTCACTTATGCATACAAGAGCTACTGGCCAGAGTCATGGGATATGAGAGGATTCACCAGAGACTGAGTGGGGAGCAGAACAGGCAGATGGACTGAAATGCACTGCTGAGGGGAGCAGCAGGCGAGGTAGGAGAGGTCTGCTGCACCATGTGGGTCCGCTCCTTGGCCGGGACTCGAACTCGGGCTCCTGTGCCACGGATGCTTCACAGGGCGGCGCTCAAACCGCTGTGCCTGGAATTTATTTCGACGGGGTGGGCAATGTGGCAGTCCTCACTGCCACAGACGGCTGTGTAATAAACCTGCCCAAAGGCAGTGAGTCAGAGCATTCACTTCACTCCTGAGTCGCAGGTTGGCTTCCTTTAGAGTGTCCCGCTGATTCTGACCGGGTGAGCTCACACCTCCAGGGCTCGGCCACCCGTGGGCTGACCTGGGATGGCCTTGGCAGGGACTGCTCACTGGTCTTGCAGAGGCTCCGCTGGGTGTGTTCTGGGGCCATCACGGAGGAGCGGGGGACGCAGTGCCATGCACGAGCATGCGTGAAGCTGGACTTGTTTGCCAGCAGCCCACGGGCTGGAGCAAGCTGCAGGGTCCAGCACAGAACCCAGAGGGCACAGGCTGCAGGTCACACCGTGAAGGGCGTGAGCAATGGGAGGCTGGGACTTGTGGCTGAGAGAGAGGAGGAAGGACAAGGAGGTAAAGCTGTTATTCCTACTACCAACGCCCTACCACAAGGTCATGTCAATATCATGTTAGTATCATCCTTCCGGTTAGCTTCTGGAGACCACTCGCTGTCTTTCATCCAGACCACCCTCCCTCTTTAACAGCTGCCCAGTCCTTTCAGGCATGGGGTTGTCCTCTCCACTGAGCACATTAAAACACGGAGACTCAGAGAGGGGGAGTGACTTGCTCGAGGGCACACAGCTGGAACTGGGAAGTGCTGGCTCTGTTCTTAGCTACCGCGTCCCATTTGTTCACTTCTTCCCTGAGAGACCTCCAAGGACAGTCACCAGTGTTTATAACCAACGTTCGAGAAAGGCTGGATTTCAGCATCCAGTTCTTCCCACCTCGTGATCTCAAAAATCACCGACCCAAGTTGGCCTTGCCTCTGGGAAGACACTTTGCTGTGTGCAGAGAACTGAGCTGCGCTTTCTCCATCCAAAAGAAATGTGGTCTGGTGGAAAGAATCCTTTCTTGGGGAGCCCCCTGGGCTGAGCGTGGCTGAATGGTTTTGGAAATGGCAGGCAAGATCTCTGGACGTAGGGTTTCCTCGCCCTGAGTAATTTGGGGACTCACATTCCGAGGGAACAGAAAGCATCCCAGAGAGCCTCTTTGAACGTGGAATAGAGTCCAGTTCGCTTGCTTAGGATCTGGTCCAGGAATGTGGGCCTGGATTGCCCATAGGAGCCTTTCTGGATCTCTCTTTCCCCCTCTGCAGACTGGGGGGACAGAGTCTACCCCAGCAGGGATGCTGAGCTAATGGGTAAGAGGGCGCTGACCCAGCCCCATCCAGGGACTCATGGCAAAGTGGTTTTGCCGTGAAACATGCTGTTTCTCCAGCTGTTCCTCCTGCTGTTCCTCCTGCTGTTTGGGTGGGAAAGCCAAAGGCACTCTCACTCTTACTCTGTGCTGAGGGAAACTGAGGCGCAGCTTGGAGGGAACTTTTCTAGGGTTCAGAGGAATTAGTGACATTCCGCAGCCCAAACATTTCTCCTAAATCTCAGCCCCAAACCCTTACTACCCCACCAGGCTGGGCTCCAGGGGGGATGATGAGGGACATGCCAAGGTACGGCACCCCACCAAGGACTCGGCTCCCTCTATGAGCCCTCCGTGCATTCTGACCACACCCTACGAGGCAGGCAGGGTGTGGTTCACTTTGTAGGCGAGGACACCGAGCCTTGCAAACCAGAGTGGCGGGTTGTGGGGTCCATGCTATTCCCTTAGTAGGTCAACAGCTGCTCTTTGGATTTCTCTCCCCCTGGACAAAATCCACCACAAGGCCGGCGAGGGTGAGGTCACTGGAATCCACACTAAATGAAATGAAAAAAGAACCAAGCCGCTCCCGGGTGTCAGCACTCGGATTGTTGTTGGCGATAAATGACCAGGGGCCTCCTCCACAGACACCCTCCACAGACAGGGGGATGGGGTGGGCCTTCGTCATCATGTGCTAAAAACCGGAAATGATGCTGCCATGTCCTGGGTTTGGAGCCGTGCCAGGGAGCAAGGCCAGGTACATGTGAGAGGGGGTTTTGCTGAAAGATCGGGGGGTGTAGGTGGCAATGCAGGATCCTTGACGGACCTGGAGTGTGGTCTTGGGGGTCCCTCAGCATTCCTGGATCTCAGTGTCCTTGTCTGTGAGCTCGGACAATATCTAACAATGTCTGACTCCATTGCCCAAGACAGAGCACCTTATATGGATTTAAGAGGACGCACAGGGGGTCTGGCAGGTCTGGGTTTACGTCCTAAGGTGAAAACCAGCCTTTAAGAATCTTTTTTTTTTATAAAGATTTATTTATTTATGCATACAAGCACTGGGGTACAGGCCAGAGGAGTGGGGAGGGGGATGAGAGGATTTACCACAGAGAGTGGGGAGCAGAACAGGCAGATCAATGGAAGTACACTGCTGAGGGTAGCAGCAGGCACAGCAGGAGAGGTCTGGCCGGCAGCAGGGCTCGAACTCATGCTGCAGTGGCTGCAGTTTGCTTCATAGTGCATTACTTAACCCACTGCGCCGCCAGGGAGGGCCCCTTTAAGAGTCTTAAGCAAAACAAAATCAAACTGAAGTTGGGGAGGGGTATTACAATAAATTGACTGCTAATTTGCACCAGCTTCAGGAATGGATGGATCCAGATACCCAAATGAGGTCACTTGACCTCAGGCTTCATTTCTTTCTTTCTTTTTTTAAAAATATTTATTTATGCACACAAGAACTGGGGTACAGACCAGAGGTGCAGGGGTGAGAGGACTCACCAGAGACAGAGTGGGGAGCAGAACAGGCAGATGGACTGAAACGCACTGCTGAGGGGAGCAGCGGGCAAGGCAGGAGAGGTCTGCTGTGCCATGTGGGTCCCCTCCCTGGCTGGGAATCGAACTTGCGCTGCTGTGCTGCGGATGCTTCAGAGTGCGGCGCTGAACCTGCTGCGCCACCAGGGAGGTCCCTCATGCTCCATGTCTGTGTCTCTCCAGGCTCCTGCCATTTCAGCATCATTCATAGGACCCAAGTAGGGTGCATCACGATGGTGACCCAGTGCTAGGGCTCTCAGAGGTAACTCCCACACCTTTGTCGACTCCAGCGAACATGAATCGACCCCTTGAGTGTGCCTGATACACTGGCTCCTAGCGGTCTCCACGCCCCTCCTAGGACTCACAACTAGCTGAGAAGACGGGAGAGCAACTAACCCAAGCCAGGCGGGACCACCCGCTTCGTGTGGTTAAGAGTAGGACTTCCCCAAAGAGAAAACAGTGATACCGTTGACTGGAGAAAGGATAAGAGGAGGTAAAAATTTGCACTGTAGCAAGTGACAGCCATTCTGGGACTTCACTTTTTTCATATATAAAGTGGAGATAATCCTTATATTTATCTCATGCAAATCAGATGAATAAATACATATTTAACTCAGTGTCTGGAAAGGAGAAAACCCCCTTGTTCATAAACATAAAAGAAGAGAGTTGAAAGGATCTACATGGGGAGCTGTCAGCCCGTGATCCTCTGTCTCGGGCGACTCCCCCGCCCAACGAGCACAGGGATAATGAGAACAAAGATACCGCAGCCAAATTGTTTTTGCCACAATTGGATTTAATACCATTTCTGAGGTCCTTTCCTGCAGGACTTGTCAGTGCCTTGTGCATATTAATTGACTTCGGGGGTCTGGAAGAGGGGACCATACCGGCAGTATTTTCCAAATCTAATTGATCTATAGACCATTTTTAAAGAGATTGATTATTTATGCATACAAGAACTGGGGTATAGGCCAGGGGCACGGGAGGTGAGAGGAGTCACCAGAGACAGAGCGGGGAGCAGAACAGGCAGATGGACTGAAACGCACTGCTGAGGGGAGCAGCAGGCGAGGCAGGAGAGGTCTGCTACGCCATGTGGGTCCCCTCCCTGGCCAATGGCAGAGATGGAACTTATGCTGCAGTGGCTGTGGTTTGCTTCCTGGTGCATTGCTTAACCCATTGCGCCACCAGGGAGGCCTTAGACCATTTTTGTTTGCTTTTGTGAAGTCTCTTTCGGGGTGGTGTTCTGGTTCTGAAGTCTGGGAAATGTCAAGTTCATGGGATACACCTAGACCTTACCCCTGAGCAGGTCTACCACGGGACTTCAGACGGATACTACGTCCTCCTTATATAATGTAAAGAACACCTTTCTAGGGCCACTGGGAGTGCAGAAAAAAAATAACAGTTTTTAGCGGCTCTGGGTGTTCCACCCTTGTTCATGAAGGAGAGTTGATCTTTCCATTTTTGTCATTGTGATAGACAGAACATAGCGTCTCACTTTAATATGTGTTTCTTAGCAAGTTTTCCTAGGGTTGGATGTTTTTCAGCTCTCCTGTCAGCTTGCTTGTTTGGGAGACAAAGATTCTGACTCCCAGAGAGGAACATTGGGGAGAGAGACAAATGAGGAGAGGGGTGGTGGCGGGGAGGGGAGTGAGATGGAGCTGGACGTAATGACAGACGCTGAGGTACAGTGTGATGGTGGTTTCAGAAACCCGTATGGTGTGTGGTGGAGTAGGAGAGACCCCAGAACAGAGAGAGAGAGAGACAGACCGACAGACAGGCAGACAGACAGACAGACAGGCAGGCAGACAGGCAGACAGACAAAGATAAAGAGAGAGAGAGTGAAAGAGAGAGAGAGATAGACACACACAGAGAGACAGAGACGGAGAGAGAAGGACTCCAGTCCCCACACTGGTCTCACTCAGGAAACAGGACTCACGCCCCGATGCTGGACCCCCATCACCTCTGCGGCCAACAGCTGGGGGACCAGCCAGCATCTGGGTTGGGACTGGAGCTGGGAGAATTGCTGGCTCGGTTCCTGTTGGCCTGGAGCCACCAGCCTGTTTGTATAGCTCTTCATGCTTCTTCCCCATATCTTGGTGTTTTTGGCTCCGCATAGCCCCCTCCCAGCCAGGGAGGAGATAACTCCACTCGGCCCAGGCCTCTGGGGCGCTGGAAAGGACGTCAGGAAATAGCCCGAGCATTACGAACCTCCCCACCCTCCACCGTCCCATCTCATTTTCATAAAGTGTGGAAAAAGAATGGGGCTGCTGAGGGAGGCTTGAACGTTTCGAGTTGCTTCCTGTTTTCTCTCCATCACTCTGGCTCCCCGAGATATTGTCGCTGGGCCTGTTGAACCCTGCCTGCCTGGGTGTGTCCTGCGGGCCTACACAGGTTGACGCAGATGTATGTGCACTCGTGTGCATTAAGGAGCCATCTGACAGACCCAGGGGAACCCTGGAGGGGGGACATCTTACTCTTGCAACCCCCTGAGAAAGAAGAGTCAGCCTAGATACTTCTTCTTCCAGGAAGCCTTCCCGGATGCCACACAGACCTTCTTTGTGTCATTCACATCTACACCCACCACAGTAAATACAAGCTCCAGACTGGTAGACACAAATGAAAGAAGTGAAGCTACATTTTGAATACTTAGGATGCAGGGAGAAGAAGGACTTGAGTAACTTTGTGTAGTGTGTCAGTAGCTGAGCAAAAAACTAGAACCTGGTGTTCCTGAGCTCAGCACAGTTTATTTTAGGTCATGATGCAAGGTGCTTAAAGAAACTGACAATTACCGCGCAACTCCTTTATATATAACTTTCCTTGGAACAACTGAGGAAGAAGGAACCATTATTCCTCTGACATCATAACCATTATCTCTCTGGCATAACCCAGGGGGAAACTGAGATTTGAACTTGCCCCAGGACATCTGTGGAAGAGGCTGGACTG
Organism: Galemys pyrenaicus; assembly: GCA_019455555.1. NCBI lineage: Eukaryota > Metazoa > Chordata > Mammalia > Eulipotyphla > Talpidae > Galemys > Galemys pyrenaicus. Next base: position 7,646,665 of record JAGFMF010011719.1, on the reverse strand, counting down.
GACTCAAGGTGGCTGCTGCAGACAGAGGGCAGGTGAGGGAAGAGTCTCACCTCACCCTGGCCAGTCACCCAGAGAAGGACTTGCTTTTAGGTTCTTTTAGAGGAAGATCGATGGTGTTCTGCTGAGTCAGCCTTAAAATCTATTCTTCTGGGAACTTTCCACTGAAGGTGAAAGCTTCTCCCAGAATTCACGGAGAGTTCAGTGGGGTCCTGGGCTGAGCCGCCATGCCATGGGTTTGGCCAGTGTGATGAAAGGCCTTTTTTGTCTTGATTTTAACAACAACTTCCAATTGACCCCATGGGTGGAATGTGGAGAATTTTGAGGGGTGGGGCACCCATCGCAATTGCATTCAGGGCCCCACCTGGTCTGTGGCACCTGTATCTGCACACACCTGTACCCACACACACTCACATGCGTACACATATGTGAACACGTATGAACAGGCACCCACACACAATTGTGCACACAGACGTGGAAGATCTTGTAACCCCAGGCCTCTTCTTGCTTTTTCTGGGGCCACTTGGTGTCATCTCCAGCTACTTTCCCCTGCAAAAGGGGCTGAAATTCCTAGGGATGAGCTGAACTGCAAAGTGAGGCCCCACAGCTCCCCACTAACATCAATTGCGGTCATCACGTGATTCTGTGCTCTGGGCTGCAGCCACCCCCCTACATACACACACACAAACATACTCTCTCTCTCTCTCTCTCCAGAGTCTGCTCCATCCTTTTCTCTTAGGAGGTTTCCTGACTGCGCATTCTCCTAGGAGACGTCCAGTTTGTCCATCCCAGCCGGACGTCATAAGTCAGCCAACAAACCAACCAGTGAGAGGCTCACCCGCCAGTAGATGCCCATCCCTTCCCAGTCAGCACGGCCAGGAGCCCATCCTGAAGAAAGGGACTCTGGGAAGAAGGAGTGTGGGTGGAGGCCCTCCTAGAACTGGTGAGAGTGGTCTAGTCCTTGAAACTAGCCAGGAGCAGCCAGGAGAAACAGAGGCCCAAGCCCCGCTCTGCCTCCTGTCAGCTGGTACCTCTGGACACGTCCTTGGCACGAACCTCTGTTTGTGGTTTGTGACTTGCTACAGGAAGGAGGCTACGTCTGCTTTCCCCGCACACCGTGCAGAGCCAGCCTCACAGCCGCCACTAAGCGAATTCCCTTTGACTCCTGGGCTCTGACTCTGAGGGGCTGGGCGCCCTCCTCCCTATCCCTTATGGAAGGCACCCTGCCTTTGCCCGCACAGCTTGAACCAAGGGGGTTCATGTAATTTTAAGCCCAGGGAGCCTCTGATTTATTTTAGTCCATGAACTGTTGCTCGGCACCTGTTGGCATCTTGGAATGCAAAGTCCTTCTAATTTTAAGCACCAGCAGGGCTGCTCTAATTTTAGCTGGATCCTGTGCTGGGGGTTCCCTTGGGGACGCAGCTCTGGCCTCTGGAGCTCCTGGGGCCAGGCAGGTTCAGGCTGGGCGGTGAGGGTCTTCAGGGGGACACATGCAGGGTATACCCACACGCAGACTACGCCTTCTTCGGAACTTCCGGTTTGGCAGCCATGTCGGGACCGGCACTTCCGCTGTGAAGTGTCCGTCAGTCTCCGCTTGCTGAGTGCTCGCTGCGTGCGAGGCGCTGAGAAGCGGAAGTGGACCTGACTCAGCCCCGGCGGCAGAGAACTCACAGTCCAGTGCTCGTGGAACGTCAAGAAAGGGTATATACAGGGCAGTGTGAGGGGGACCCAGTTGCCCTGAGGAAATGTCTGGGAAGTGCACGAAAGCAATGCTGGTGACAGATGAGGAAGAGCTGCTGCAGGAAATTGAAGTCCAGTTCTCCTTGGAGGATCTGGAGGAGGCTTCACTGAGGAATCGGGTCTTCACCAAGACCACCGCTGAGGGGTCTCGAAGAAGAGAAGGTGTTTCTCCACACGGAGAAGGCAGGCTGGTGTGACCTGTACCCGCCCAGTGCTAAGACCAAATACCGCTGGCCTGGCCACCAGTCTGTGGCCACAGACAGGTGCTGCTCTGTTGAAGGGCAGGCAGGAGGGAAGTATAATCAACCCTCCCAGGAAGCCCTTGGGCCGTTCAGAGATGGGGCTTGAGGTGTAGCAACACCCCCACTCTCTGCTTTCCAGGTGGGGTAACCCTGAGGTGTGTTTGTGGAATCTGCCCATCTCCTCAGTGGCTCCCAGTGGGAACCGCCCTCGACATGCATCCCTTGTGGGTGCCTTCTCCCCTCGCTCGTTCCTACACCCCACAAGGGCTCCCAGCACTTGCCTGGGAAACTTGTCATCTCAGGGTCTGCTTCTAGGGAAATCCAAGCTAAGACAGTGGAGCGGCCAGTGACAATTTCCCTCCAGAGAACAGCAGAGACAAGTGTGGATGACTAACAAGCTTGGCTAAAATGCGATGGAGACCCGCATCAGTGGTTGTGCTGGAACCCGCCATCCTTGGCCACCCCCATCCGGTCTGGCTTGGACCAGCCCACAAGAGCATCATCCTCATTCTGTGAAGCCTCCAGTGCTCAGAGGAGTGAAGTGACTTGCTGAGGGGCGGTGTCCGGGAGCTGCAGACTGTAGCCTGGAAGGCAGAAGCAGTGACCCAGCCTGCTATAGTTCCACACCCCATGTCTGGCTGATGCCTTTCAAGGCTTCTTGACTCCATTTCTCCACATGTCACCATGTGGTGCTATGTGGTAGGAGGCGAGATCTGAAATCCTCTGAACCTCAGCCCCTCCTTCTCTCGGGGTAGCTCCCAGATTCTATAGTTCCTTGCAAGGAGGTGGGGACAGCCAGGATGGTGTGTGTGTGGGGCTGGGGCAAGCCAGCAGTGGGTGCCGCTGTGCAAATGGCTCTAGCCCTGCTTCTCTGCGGAGCTGGCAATGAGGGCTGGTGCAGAACACTCCAGGTGCAGAGAGACCTCAGACTGGGAAGGGGTCCTGAAGAGGACGGTATTTGAAAGGCCAACAGGAAGGAAAGAGACTTCCGGGAGAAACCGAAAGGGGGTTTCCCAAATGGCATTGTAATGGGCATTTGACCTTTCTCCCTCTCTCAGTTTAATTTTGTGTTCCTGGGCCTCCCTGGTGGTGCAAGGGGTTAACTGCACTATGAAGCACCTGAAGCCACTGCAGCATGAGTTCGATCCCTGGCCAGGGAGATGACCCACATGGTGCAGCAGACCTCTCCTGCATCAATCATCAAGCTCTGAAGCATCTCCTGCCTCAAGCATCCACCTCCTCTCTCCTGTGGTTTTATTTTTTTTAAAGATGTATTTATTTGTGCATACAAGAACTGGGGATCAGGTCAGAGGTATGGGGTAAGAGGATTCACCAAAGACAGAGTGGGGAGCAGAACAGGCAGACTGACTGAAACGCTGCTGAGGGGAGCAGCGGGCGAGGCAGGAGAGGTTTGCCGCGCCATGTAGGTCCCCTCCCTGGCCAGGGATCGAACTCATGCTGCAGTGGCTGCAAATGCTTCACAGAGTGGTGCTTAACTCCTTGAGCCACCAGGGAGGCCCTCTTGCGGTTTTCTTATCCTCTTTCTGCAAACATCAGCCAAACAGCCTCTGTGCACCATGCTAGTCACCAGCTCTCGTCCCCACTCCTCTGGAGCCAGCAGTCAGACTGGGCATCCCCGTTTGGACTTGAAGGAGACCATAGCCATACAAATAAGACAGTTTGCTACTGTGGGGCTATTGGCAGGAATTTAGTTCCTTTCAGCCCCCACTCAAGGGGTGGCTGGAGGTCAGGGGTCTTTCCAGAGCCTGAGAACCAGGAACAGGGCAGATGGATGGCATGGGTCCTTAAGAGCCCACAGTTGGTGGAAGGTTAGTGTTTTGCAGCTACTTCTTCCACTGGGCAAGGAGGGGGCTAACTTTCCATGCTCAATAAACCAATTGCTACTAAAGAGGAGGTGCCCTGGTGACTGGGGATCAAAAGTTGGGGTGTTTCTGGTGGGAGGCATGGTAGGGAAGGAGGACTAAGGGGCTGGGGACTGGGAGGTCTGGGTTCTGATCCTGCCCCATTGTGGGCTTGGGGCAATCATTCCCTGAGCCTTTCTGCACTTAGTAGGCACCTGCTGTGTGCCTGGTTCTCTGTAGATGGTGTCAGGTTGTTGTAACTCAATGAAAGGGCTCGTGGGTGCAGCCTCAGGGCTGGAGAAGACTTGTGGGGTCTCTTTGTTTGGAGCTCTGCCTGTGTACCTGGGGAACCAGAGTCCTGGGGAGGACCACCCCACTTCAGACAGTCCAGTAGATCGCATAGCAACCTCTGCACCCCAACTGATGACTCACGAAGACTTCCTTGATGCACTTTGACCATGATGTTTGAAGGGGACTAGATCTGAAAAGGGACGTTTCTTAGATCATCTCACCTGCAAAATCAAATTCCCTTTCACCTGCTTCGCTCCACCTGCTGTACCTCTTCCTGGGTCTGACAGAGCCAGTACCCAGATGAGACCTGATCTTCTCCAACCCAGAGCCTTGGTAAGAAGCCCGTGATCAGTGGGCCAAACAGACCTGGGTTGGAGTCCTAGATCTGGAGCCGATGTGCCTGGATCTGGAGACTGCCTCTCACCTCCAGCCCAGGGTGAGAGGCCAGAGATGAAAAACGTGAACACAGGCCTGTGCGGAACCTGCACAGCTAAAGTGCCCCAGAGGGACTCCCTGGTGGCGCAGGAGGTTAAGCACCGCACTATGAAGCATCTGCAGCCACTGCAGCATGAGTTCGATCCCCGGCCAGGGAGGGGACCCACATGGCGCAGCAGACCTCTCCTGCCTCGTCCACTGCGCCCTCAGCAGTGTTTCAGTCCATCTGCCTGTTCTGCTCCCCACTCTGTCTCATCCCCCCACACATCTGGCCTGTACCCCAGCTCTTGTGTGCATAAATAAATAAATCTTTAAAAAATAAACAAAGCCCCATATGCTGCCCCCAGGGTGCCCAGGGCATGTCCAAACCGCCCTTGCATTTTGGGTTTTGGGCCTCTGCTGAATCCCACCACCACCCCCCATCAACACTGGTGTGACTCCCACCCCGAAGCATGAGGTGACGGATGAGGGGAGGAAAGCGTGCTTGCTCGGGCATCTTCCAGGGCCCGGGCATCAGCAAGCCGGACCGTGGTCACCTCCTGCAGCGGGTGCACCCCAGGAAATCTGGGGGGCTCCTCTGTGCAGACTGGAGATGTGGTATACAGCCCCATCTGGGGAGACCCAGGGAAGGGCCTGCTCTATCCAGCATCTTCGGGTCCCCAGCGCCTCCTCATCTAACCCGACGCGGTGGTCAGGCGGCATTCCTGGTTCCACGTTACAGAGGAAGTGGAGGCTCAGGAGGCCTCAGCTGGGCAAGGCCGCTCACAGGGGCCTGGGGCAGGTACAACCTGGTCCAGGGTCCTCGCTGTCCATACTTTCTAGGGCAGGTCACACCCCCTTTTCTAGAGCCCCCACTTTCCACGGGGATGAACAGAGGCGAGGAGCAGACCAGTCAGTGCTTCTGCAGCTTGGGCCTGCATCAGAATCTTCAGGGGGCTCGTTAACATACAGCTCACTGGCCCCCCCAGCAGTGAATTGCTGACTCGGGAGGCCAGCGATGGGCCAAGAACCAGCATTTACGAGGCCCAAGGTGAGGCTGATGCTGCTGGTCCAGGGACCACACTTTGGGAACCGTGCGTTGGATGCACGCAGATTCCTTTGAGCTGTGGCGGTGCCAAGTGACTTCCTCCCTGTGCTGCTGTGCCCGCTCCCCACCCCAAGGGCCACAAGCAGCCTCAGGCTTGCAGGGGGGCTGGCAAACCCAGAAGAGGGACCCGCAGCTTTGGCTCTGCGGCTGCGGCATCAGCTCTCAGCCAATTCAAACTCTTGCAGGTGAGAAGGTGACATAGTGCCTCAGAGATCGATATTCCCGGGAAGAACTGGGGAGCAGGGCTGGGGTGGCAGTGGGGGTCGAGGTGAGAGCTCCTGGAGACCTCCAGGCCTCCCCCCACAGCTTCCCCCATTAGGCTGCAGGGTTTGCACTGCTCTGCCAGGCCGCCCTGATATATAGGCTCTCCTTTGGGAACTCCCCCAACTTGTCGTTGGTAAACAAAGCCTTTATTTCCTGGGCTGGTGGGGGAAAATTTCAGGCCTCTATAATTAAGTGTCCTGGTGAAGGGCAGCTGCCGAATTCTGGCGCTGGGTGGCTGTCAGGTGGGTGATGGATGCTTACTACACATCATCCCGCGGCCGCCGGGCTCTGAGCTATGGGGGTCGTAGATCACAGAGGGCCGGCTGCTTCACCTTACATGGGCGGCAGGGAGCACGGGCTCTGGCTGGGGTGGGGGAGAATAGTGTCACCCCCAGAGTGGTCTCCCCTAATCTCTAAAGGTGAAGAAGAAGAAGCCAAAGCAACAGCAAGCTGGGGGCACCCCCCTATGTCTATTTTTTCCTGCATTCCTATCTTCACCCATCTACTCATCATGGTGGGAGAAATTCTGGACCCAAACTTGAGTGCGCCTCGGTCCTTACTTTTTACCTCCAATCCGTTGGCAACATGCCTGCTGTTTAGGCCCCTGAGTGGCGATGGAATTTATCTGCTTTTCCCCATCTTGTGGTCACCATCCTCACACAGACACCGCCTCTCCCTCTCCCTCGCCTGACCCCCCCACTGTCAACGGGATGTCATTCCCTGCCCCTGCAAGAGGCTGGTGACTTGCTTAGGCCAAGAGAGTGGAGTAGCAATGTGTCGATTCCAAGTCTAGGTGGCAAGAAGCCTGTCAACTCACTGCTCTGTGTCCCTACCATACTCACGAGAAGGACAAGCCCAGGAAGAGGAGGAAGGATGTGTGGAGCAAAGCTTCGTCAATGAAAGTACTCAAGTCAAGTCCACCATAGAGCAGAGTGCCCCCCAAAGAGCCCCCCCCAAAGTGTGAACAGTAATAATAGAAGTTAGTTCTTATAAGCACTAAGTTGGGGAGTATTTGTTATGCAGCAATAGCTAACCGATGCACAGTGCCTTCAAGGAACAGCATTATTTGGGCCCGCCAAGCCCATCTTCTGCCATTCTTCTCTATACTTATTTCCTGCCCCAGGGCCTTTGCCCATACAATATCCTCTACCTGGAAAACTTTCTTGAGGTTATTGGCTTCCTACTCTTAGGTCTCAGTGGGGACTCCTAGAAAATCTTCCTTGACCATCTCAGCAAGTGTAGGTTTCCCAACTCATTCCATTAAAACGTTTTTTTGGGGGGCCTCCCTGGCACAGTGGGTTGAGCACTGCACTGTGAAGCATCTGTGGCACAGCAGCGTGAGTTCAATCCCCGGCCAGGGAGGGGACCCACATGGCGCAGCAGACCTCTCCTGCCTCGCCCGCTGCTCCCCTCAGCAGTGTGTTTCAGTCGATCTGCCTATTCTGTGCCCCCACTCTGTCTCTGGTGAATCCTCTCACCAACCATGACTCTGGCCTGTACCCCAGTTCTTGTATGCATAAATAAATAAATAAATCTTTACAAAAATAAACAAAACTTTTTTTTTTTTTTGAATTACTGCATTTTTCTCTCCTTTCCTTCTCTCTACCCCTCTTTGCATTTCCTCTCTATCTTCTTGGCACTACGGATTTGTGATATCAGGCCATGTTGGGGTCTCTCTTATTTGTAGCCATGCCCCAGCACTAAGCTCGGTGCCTGGACATAGTAGGTCTCGGTTAACATAAGTTGACTGAAAGTCAATCGAATGTTCTAAACTGCATTCTCGGTGGCACTGGGCTGGAACCCAGGTCTCTGTGCTTTTCCTTTAACCCCAGCACTGGGCTGACAAAACCTTCACGTGTGCATGAATGCTGTGTGATGGGAAGGCTGGAGTTGTTGGTGGAAGCAAACCCAGACAAAGGGGTTATCAAGCCCAGATGTGGGGTCTCCCAGGTAGAGCAGGGGACACATAACCCATCATGTCACCATTGTGTCCTCAGAGCTCACACCATGCCTGGTCCAGAACACTGCCCATAACTATCACTGGATCAGCATATGAAAGAAGCTTCCTAACTCCTGGGTGAGATGCACCTCGAGGGGCTTGTGAACCTTTGAAATGATGAGCACACTGAAGAGGTGAAAACCCTATGGGGGGGGGGCGGGGGGGGGGCTATGTCTCAGAACAGGTTCTTTGGAACATTAGTGCCCTCCTGGGCTTTACAAAGTTAATAAGGTCTCTTTCCTGCAAACCTTTTCAGAGTCTTTACTATGCTAATGAGCGCTGGGCTCCCTGAGGGGATTAAGAATGCCTGTTGCCCAGCAATATTTACTACAGACCCTCTAATCGGTGGTTATTTTGTGGGATTTTTGGTCTGCAGGACACACTTGCCTGGAATATGGTTGCAAACGACTGTCTTACCAGCCAAATTCAATCTTAAGATACTTTTCATTAGATCCTTGTAGGATTTGAAAAATCAGAACTTTTACTTTGGCAAAAAAAAAAAAAATTAAGGGGGGGAATCTAAATTTTCAGCATTTCCCTAAGAATCAAGAAATGGGCATTTGGAGGTTCATATCTTGCCTGGCCATAACTAGCCATAGCTGAACAGCTTCCTACAGGCAGGCTCTGTACTCTACAGTTTGCCATAATCCCCACCACTCCCTATTGCCTCGCACTCTATTCTCTTTATGTATTTCCCTTCCTTGTTCATCCCTAAGCCTTCTGAGTTTGCTACCTGGGGACCAGAAGATTCTGTGAAGCCCTAGCAAGCTGGCCTTTGCCCTAGAGGGGGAGCATGAATGTCAGAATCTCTTTACTGGTTGGCACATCTTCTAGGACAAGGAGGGAGCCCAAGAGAGGGCCTAGGAAGGATATCTGAACTTGTTTGGGCATAGGAGATGGCTGCAAAAACAGCCCAGCTGCATCCGTGGCAGGACAAAAGGGGAGAGAAATAAAAGGGGCAGCTCAGATTTTCTTTTCAGAGGTCTTTAGGTCCAGGGGAGGGTGCATTGTTGGGGAGCTGGGGGGAGGGGACGGGGCCTGAGACCAGTTCACATCTCCCCAGCAGCTGTCTTGCCTCCTTGCCTGAGAAGTCAGAGCTGAGGTGCTAGCAGGCCAGCTGGGGGAGTGTTGGAGAGGTGGGGGGCTCTCCTTGCTGACACAAGGCAGTGGCCACCAGCCGGGGGCCAGGGGCTGGCAGAACACTGCGAACAAGAGCTGCAATCAAATTCCAGGGTCTACGTGGCCAGAAGTTTTAGCTGGAAGAGGAATAAATATCATTATGATTATGATTTCTGAAGTAGCATACCAGAGCTATAATTTGGAGAAAAATGTACCATTTACAGGGCATACGTTCAATCTTTGCATGTCCTGGGGCTGGTGGTTCTCGAAGTGCGGGATCTGGGCAGACCTGCAGCGCTGTGCAACCTGGGAACTTGTTAGAAATGCAAACTGTGGGGGGCAACTTGGGGGTGAGCCCCTGTGGTCTGAGGAGTCCAGAGGTGGTCCTGGCCCAGCTCATGTAAGCCACACCACCCTGGCGAGCAGATGCTAAAATGCCTTCCTTTTACAGCGGGGAGAAATGAGCAGAGGCCAGGTAACTCACCGTGGGGACTTAACCCAGGCTGGTCTCAATCTGGAGCCTCTGTCTGGGCTCCCGTAATAACAGAAGCTCATTGACTGGCAAAGCACCTTCCAGTATCCTGGCCAGGGGGTCATTCTGGGCACAATGAGGTTGATAAGGGGTGAGAAGTCAACGCCATCTCCAAGACGAGGAAACCGAGGGCCAGAAAGGTGGCGGCAGTGGGGGTAGGGGCTCAGTGAATCAGGCTAGATACACCTGGCTCCCCTAACCCCCAACCAGTTCCTCTGGGAGGGGCCCTGGGATCTCACAAGCTCACAAGGCTCACCTTGAGTAGGAGACGCCCACCTCTGCACCTGCTCTTTGCACCCATTTTACAGATGAAGAAGCGGGGGCCAGACACACTGGCTTGCCCGAGGCCTCCCAGAAGTCTACCCCCAGGATGCCTAACGCTGACTCGGCTGCTCGGGTCACAGCACCCCGCAGCTCGGCGGGAGAAGGGGGCCGTGGGTCTCACCACTGGGAAAGCCACCCCTTCCTGCTCGAGGACCCCATGCAAGACTCACGTCTGCTCCAACCCCTGGAACGTCTTGCGGGGACAGGCCTTTGCCCAGGCAGTGCCCTCTCCTGCGTGCCCTCCCCGACTTCGTCTGCTGACCTTTCCCTGTCTTTTAAGAACCTGGTCAAATGGGCCTCCCAGGTGGCGCAGTGGGTTGAGTGCTGCACTGTGAAGCATCTGCAGCACAGCAGTGCGAGTTTGATCCCCGGCCAGGGAGGGGACCCACATGGCACAGCAGACCTCTCCTGCCTTGCCCGCTGTTCCCCTCAGCAGTGTATCTCAGTCGATCTGCCTGTTCTGCTCCCCACTCCGTCTCTCGTGAATCCTCTCATCTCCCGGGACTCCGGCCTGTACCCCAGCTCTTGTGTGCATAAATATTTAAAAAAAAAACCTGGTCAAATACCTTTGGCCTGGGACCCTTCTGTGCATCTTCTAAGACTGGACAAGCTCCTTCATGGGATCAGTTTGAGTTTCCCGAGGCCTCTACTGAAGCTCTCTCTCCACAGGCTACAGTGAGGGCACTGCTCTTGTCCTTGCTCCTAAACCTCTCTGTGCCTCATCAGCCCTTTAATGCATCCTTCCTTTAGGGCCGTGAACCGCGGGCACCAGCCAGGTTTGAGGTCTGTCTCATGCCTTGCCCTGGGGGACTTGCCTGGTGCCCACGGCTCGCAGGTGCAGTGCGGGGAGCCTCTGGGCCTCGCTGGGGCTGCTCTGAGCCCGGCTGGGGGCAGCCCCATGAATGACTGCCCTGTCTGGGCTGCCCCCTGCGCCTCACCCCCAGGCCATGCGGTCATGTCCTGTGTGGGGCTTAGGTAATGGGGCGGCGGGTGGCAGCACGGGGACCCCAGCGAGCCGGCCCAGTCCAGCTGCAGGATGAGTCGACTTTTCCAGGCCCTGCTGAATGTCGGTTCCTCCCACCGTCTGGCCCAGCTGCCAATGCAAACATGGGGGCTCTTCTCTTCAGAGCCGGGCTGCAGATACTGGGGACAGAACGCAGCACGCTGGGCCCCTTGGCGTGCCTGTGGGGAACCCGCCCTGGCACCCCATCCTGGCCTCGAATGATGTGCCACAGAAGGGCAGTTAAGGCCAGGGGCGTGGCGCCCCTCAGGCCCCCTGGAGAGGCAGCTGTGTAAAAGCGGGGTGTTATGTTTCTCAGGGCATCACTGGACTCGCCTCTTCAGCTGGCATATGGGGAAACTGAGGCCAGAGAAGAGAAGGTGGTCTCCTGAGGGACTCCTCAGAGCTCCTCCTCCTCTTGGCTCTGGGACGGTAGCAGGACTTCTGAAAGCACAGGGGGACTTTCACCAAGCAGCACTCTGCCAGTGGAGAAACTGAGGCCCAGAGAGGAAAAAAAGCCTTCCCTGAGGTCCCATTCCTGGCAGACGTGGGTGATGGTGAGGAGGAGGACAAAAGGCAAAAGTTTTGCCCTTGCCTGTGCCCTTGCCTGTCCTAAATGCTCTATGTTCATCAACACATTTAATCCTTGCAATCATGTCAGGAGTGGGGAATTTTTAGTAACCCTACTTGACAGATGAGGAAACTGAGGCACAGGGAGGTTAAGCCACTCACAGCAGGTCACACAGCTAATATGTAGTGGGCCCGGGACTTGCTTCCCGACAGCCTGGCGCCTGTATTGGGGAGCCCACCAATTGTCTGTCTCCTTCCCAGCATCCTTTTGAGACTAGTCCTGGACCTCTGAACTCCAATCCTTAGGCACTGAGTGGGGAGAAGGACCCCTTCCCTCCCTGCCTTGCAAGGCTGCTTGAATGCGCCAGGGAGAGCTCGTGAAGGGGCAGCATCTCACAAACTGTGGAAGACCGTGGACCATGCTCTGGTGGGCTTTGCCTCTCCTCTGTGAGTACAGGTGCGCTTCTTGGGGGTTCTCACCTTCACACTCTTGCTGGTGCTCTGCCACCATTAGACAATCCTGGGGCCCTTGGTGGTGACCCCTGAAATCACCCAGAGTGGGGTCTGCTCTGTAGCCACACGGTCCTCCCACCAGCCCGAGTGAGGCCTCACCACACAGTGTCTTCACCCGAAGACACTGATGGAGGAGGAGGAGGAAGATGGCCAGATCCAGGCATCTAGAAGCATCCATTCCCGGTGGGAGGCACTTGGAGGTGGGAGACCGTGGAATGGAGAGGGCAGCGGGGTCTGGCAGGCAGGAGGGTGGTCCTGGTCGGGAACACAGGTCTGTGAGGGGGTCAGAGGGGGCAGTGAGTGTCAGGGCGCTGGGTGAGGGGAACTGGCAGGACTGCCTTTCCCATAAGCCCCTGGGGGTTCCTGTGCTCAGCAATCTAGACCAGGTGCCTGGTGCTCTGCAGGGACCAGAGGCAGCACAGGCAGCGTGAAGTGGGGGAACTTCAGGCCAGGGCTTGGTCTTGCAGGAGCTTTTCATCGGTTCAGATCTTGTGAATTTGCAGGCAGCCGAGATGGCTGATGCTCGTCTTCAGGCCCGGGGTGGTGCTGAAGCACCGGGCCCAGACTCCTGATGGCTTGTCAGCGGTGGTGACGTCACGTCAACTCACCTGACCGACAGAGGTGACCCTGGCCTCCTGGCTTTCTATGAGGTGGGAAGCAGGCGCGGTATGGACTCAGGTGTCTCCCAGGCTGAGAAATGAGATGACTGTCATTGCTTCTGTCGGCCGACTCTGCTCTTAGAAGACCCTTGGGACGGGCTGATTAGGACCCCAAGGCTCCCCAAGGTCGGCGTGGCCTCCATTGCAGCGCATCTGAGAACCTCTGTACTCGGAAGGCTGAGATGTGCGCCCCGAGGCACCCTCATCTGTAAAAGTGAAAATGATTGATGCTCACGCAGAGGGTTTCAGGACGATGAAATCATCAAGGCACACGGCAGGGGTCTCCAGCTCGCGCCCCATCTTCTGTTGCTTTAGCTGTGCACACCCCAGAGCTGCTCGTGGGGTTGTGCTGCCTGGGGAGGGCGGAGGTCAAGAATCCAGCTCCTCCCGGGGACACCCCCACGCATTAGTTTCGCCCAGTGGGTCCTCATTGGTTGTGATGTCTCCTGCACGTTCTACTAGCCCTGGCTGAGGCCCAAATACATGGGCTGTGAGTTCGGATCCTTTGTGGGGATAAAGGCAACTTCTCTCTCCCCACCCCTTAATTTTCTAGGGATCCCCTCATTTTCTATAAAGGACAGAGGCACCTGGTCTAGTTTTTAAGGATGGGCTGAGGCATTCGGCCCAAGCGCCTCTAGGAGAACATGTGTTAGAAACCAACTTGGTGGGCCCTCCCTCCCTGGTGGCGCAGTGGGTTAAGCAACGCACTATGAAGTAAACCACAGCCACTGCAGCACGAGTTCGATTCCTGCTGCCGGCCAGGGAGGGGACCCACATGGTGCGGCAAGACCTCTCCTGCTGTGCCCGCTGCTCCCCTCAGCAGTGTGTTTCAGTCCACTGCCTGTTCTGCTCCCCACTCTGTCTCTGGTGACTCCTCTCACCTCCCGTGATTCTGCCTGTACCCCAGTAACTGTCTGCATAAATAAATAAATTTTTTTAAAAAAAGAAACCAGCTGGGGTGTGCAGTGCTGCGAGCTCACCCACGGGCTTGCCACGTTGCCCCTCTTCTCAGCGTCCTCTCTGCAAAGGGAGTTTCCAGAGTACGCTTTCCCTGGAGCCCCTTCGTGACTCAGATCTGCTCTGCCAGACCTGCCTCCTTCCAGGTCCCTCTTTGCTTTGCATTGGTGCCCCCCACCCCTCGGCCCTCCTGAACGTCCACCTACCTCCGCTTCTGCGTTCTGGGGCACTGGCCTGGGCCATCACCCTATGATGCTTCTCAACCTCCGTCCCCACCTCAGTGACTCCGCAAGCCCCAGGAGGCGGCAACTATGATTCCAGTGGAAGTGGAGGAAGCTGAGGCTCAGAAGAGCCTCTGCTGTTGAAGCTTCCCCGGCCCTCGGTGGCCAAGCCTGGACGCACATCAAGACCCCCAAGCCACGCCTGCTCCCCTTCTGCAAATGGTCAAGAAAGATCCTCTGGTTGTTTACTACTTCCCTTTCCAGTTTCCCATTTCCGGGCAAGACTTAACTAACCCACCCACCCACTCAACCTGCCAACCATCCAACCAACCCACTAACCAACCAACCCACTGACCGACCGACCAACTGACCAAAAAAACAATCTTTTGGCTAAAGCGCCCTGCTCAGTTCCTTCCAGAAGACCTGGGGATTCGTTCTTGGCATATCTGCAGGAGGTGGGGGCCCCTGCAAGGGAGGAGGGTTCGCCCTTCGACTCTTTGTGGCCCACTGGGGGAGCTTTTCTGAGGCCCGCTGCTCCGGAGGCTGGGGGGCCCCCAGCACAGTCCCCTCCCCTTCCCCAGGTCTCCTGGCAGGGCTGAGGGGGGGCTGGGCGCTTGTCAATGCATCTTAGCAATCGGAATGTGCCCTTTGACCCCGCCTTCGCCTCCCTATGAGTTTCAGAGAAGGTTCTTTTTTCCAAACCGCTGCCCCTCGGCTTTCTGGAAACAAATGGAGCTTGATTCAGTCTGTGTGTGGCTTGAAAAGCTGCTGTTTGGGGGGTTACTTTTTGAAAAAAAGTCTTTGGAACCCCTGCAATGTTTGAAGGACTTTTATTTTCGGCTGGGAGGATCCAGCCGGTGCTCGGAATGCTCTTATGTGAGAGGGAAAGGGATCCGGCCCTTTCTCCTTCCGGGGGAGAAGGAGGCACTGGGCTGGGGGCCCACCTGATACACCCAGATTGGGTTTCTGACTTTTCATTATACTCCCTGCAAGAGGGGTGCCCTTGGGGGCTGGCGGTCCCTGCTGACTTAGAAGGTCAGAGGCCACGTTTTCTAGAACATGCCAAAGTCTCAGAAGAAGCCCTTGAGTTGGAGAGGAGGGGACAGGGTTGGGGAGCGGGCCTCCAAGATGTCCTGGCTTCCCCCTCCCCCATCAGATGAGGCGTATGTCACAGGGAAGGAGTCTTTCTCATCCTCCTTTGCTTTTCATCAAGGGGTGCCTGTGCGGGACCCCAGTCAGCTCTTTTCTGGGTTCTACTAAGTAACGGCCAAACCACCAGGTTCTTGTCCCCACTGTGCCGCTCTGTGGGTTCATTAAGGGGTCCCGTACTTTGGGTGTTATCCTCATTTCCACAGAGAGAAGCCAGGAACCCTGTGTGCTTATCCTGGATGAGGAATGGACAATCTTTTTCTGTCAAGGGCTAAGGAGTCGATATTTTAGGTCACACATTCTGAACTACTCAACTGTTCCATCATAGCAAGAGAGGTTAGTCACATACAATACGTAACTGAGTGTGGCCACGTTTAGTGCAATTTTATTTGCAAAATCAGGCAGCGGCTGAATGGATTGTGGTTGGCCAAATCCTGGTGGGTGCCGATTTTGGGGTAAAGGCCTTTAGGACCACCATGTTCTAACTCCAACTTGAGAACATGATTGTGTCATATGTCAAAGATGGGGGGGGGGTCAATCAATGGTTGAAAGCTGGGTTTTGGGGTCAGGCACACCTGGGTTCTCTTCTGAAGTGTGAAGAAGACTGCATGTCTTTGGGCCCATCACTTCCCTTCTCCGAACCCCAGTTCCCTCCCTCATAAAACACAGATGACAACCTGCTCTGTAGGGTTGACTTTTAAAAAATTTATTTTTCTTACAATGTTTGCTTTCTTTTCTAGGTGTAGTCCCCATAGAATTTCCACCACCAATTCACCCCTGCACCGTCACCACAGTCCCAGGAAGAGCACAAGGACTTATTATTGGCATGACAACTTAGCCACCTCTGGCACTTGGTGAGACCTCAACAAAACCCCACTACTGTTTGTTTCTGCGATGGAAAGGCAGCATTTCCCACCCAGCCCCTTGGGTCTGTGGTGAGCAAGAGGGAAAAGATAAAATGCTTGCTGCTTCTCACCCAGGGTTTGAATCTCAATTCTGACAAATCGCTGGTTGACCGTGGGTAAAACACTCAACTCTCTGAGCCTCCAACTCTTGCATCTGTAGAACAAGGTTAACCACCCCTAACTCTCAATGTCATTGTGTATGGAAGGAACTGAAAGAGCTCCCTCCCCTTCGACGGGCAGCCTGTCTGCTATGGGGATTCTCATTTGGCCAGCTCAGAATCAGCACAGCCCAAATGGAACTTTGATTCTCTTCCCTACCACCCCGCTTCTCCCTCGGTCTTCCTCATCTTGATTCATGCCACTACTGCCCTCCCAGTGGCCAGCCAAAACCCTAGGACCTGTTTTGAGTCCCTTCCTGTCCACCTACATCCCTTCTGTGCTAGTTGGTGGGAAGATGGCCACAAGAACGTCTTCCCTGTTCCTACATGAGCCCTCCCATCAGTGGGCGGGGCCTTCGGTCAGGTCTCAGTCACGTGACTTGCCTTAGCCAACAGGGAGTGGCGGAAGTGACTGTGCCCCTTCCGGTTTAGGCTTAAGATGCTTGCAGCCTCCTTTCTACCGTTGTGCTGCCTAGGCCACCCCACAGGGAAGCCCAGGCCATCCTGCTGGAGTGAGAAGATACTGTGGGGGAAGGCGATGCCCCAGGTAACAGCCAGCCGTAAAGTCTCAGGCGTTTGGTGGAGCCTTCTGGGACTTTCCAGTCCAGCTCGCAGATGAGCACAGCCATGTTAATGGGCCCCTGTGACTCTGATTCTGGGATGACCCGTCCCTGATGAGTCTGTCTGACCATATGACCTACGGGGTCACAGGCAATAGAAGAGGCTGGAAGAGGCTCTAGACCTTTATGCTCTGGGTGGTTTGTTACATGCAACAGGCAGCTGGGACATTGCACACCTTGCAACCTGTCAAGGCCCCTCCGTCTTGCTTCTAGAGTTTGTTCTTCTCTCCCATTTCCAGACACCTTCATTTATCACCTGCATTATGGCATGAGCCTGCTCCCTGCTCTCCCGACTTTCTCTCGGATGCCTTCCAAGTGATTCTCCCCAAGGAGAGCTTAAGGCAGATCTCAGACCAGCTTGATGTCTCCAGCAGTCCCCCTGCACTTGGGACAGATTCACCCTCCCCAGGCTGCAAGTCCCTCGTGTCACACCCTCTGGCCAGCTCCCTGACCTCAGTCCTCCCTGGTTCTGCCTCTGTCCACCCTCCAGCAGCCTCAGGATCCTTCTTCTATTCTTAGGAATCACAGAGCTCTCTCTTACCACTGGACATTTGAAGCAGCTGTTATTGTTGCTGGACACGCTGGCTCCCTCTTGTCCTTCAGATCTTAGTCTGAGATTTTTCTGGTCACCCAGCTAAGGTGTCTTCTGTCCCCCGTGCCCCAGTTACTCCCATCTTCCTCTTCTGTTTTCTTCATAGCACTTGAGTTCCTAGTTATAAACTCCTCTGTTACCCTCCTGAGCCTCTTCTGGGATGTCCACCCTTTTTATAAACCAGGATGTCTAATTGGGTGACAGGTGGTAAAGAACTTTAACTTTTCCTTAAGAAGATAAACCAGGGCCTCCCTGGTGGCACAGTGGATTGAGTGCCCGCACTGTGAAGCATCAGCAGCACAGCAGCACGAGTTCGATCCCCAGCCAGTAAGGGGACCCACATGGCACAGCAGACCTCTCCTGCCTTGCCTGCTGCTCCCCTCAACAGTGTGTTTCAGCCGGTCTGCCTGTTCTTTCAGCCAATCTGCCTGTTCTGCTCCCCACTCTGTCTCTGGTGAATCCTCTCACCTCCTGCGACTCTGGCCTGTACCCCAGCTCTTGTGTGCATAAATAAATCTTTTAAAAAAAGAGGGCCTCCCTGGTGGCACAGCGGATTGAGTGCCGCTTTGTGAAGCATCCATGGCACAGCAGCACGAGTTCGATCCCCGACCAGGGAGGGGACCCACATGGCACAGCAGACCTCTCCTGCCTCGCCTGCTGTTCCCCTCAGCAGTGTATTTCAGTCGCTCTGCCTGTTCTGCTCCCTATCCTATCTCTGGTGGATCCTCTCACCTCCCATATCTCTGGCCTGTGCCCAGGCTCTTGTGTGCATAAATAAATCTTTAAAAAAAAAAAAAGAAAGAAGATAAACCACCTGCCTGTCACTGAGCCCTTGACATGTGCTGGGCCCCTCTTACCTCTTGCCCATCTAAGGCCTCATTCGATCTTTCTAGTCACCCACTGGAGAGGTTTGGACATTGGGGTTCAGAGAGGGAAGAAGCTTGCCTGAGGCTACCCAGCAGGGGAGGAGCGGAACTGGGGTGAGCCTGGGCTTGTGCGACCCACGTATGGACCTTGAGCCTGATGCCACAGGGCCCCCTTGCTGTTGTGACCCTGCCCGTGTTAACAGCCCCACACAGAGAACCAGGGCTCTGGACGAAGACAGCCACACAGCTCTCCCCTCACAGCAGCCACAACCACCCTCACAGGCCTCCTCACTGGAGCCTCTTGCTACGCGCGAGTGAGTTAGCGCCAGAGAGCCAGAGAGCCGCTTCCCTCACCCCACCCTCTCACGCTAGCTGGAGTTTCCGCAGTTTGTCCCGTGTTACCATTGTCTGTGGCAAAAGCCAGGATCTGGATACTTGCTTCAAAATGGACGTTTTTTCCTCTTCTTGCCTCCAGGGGTCCTGCACACGTGTGGCCTCCGGTGGGCCTGCTCCCACCCAGGCCCCGGAGCCGGGCGCCGCCCGCACTGCTGTGGGAGCGGGTTCCTGGTGGTGACTGGATGTCCTCTGGGCCCAGCCCCGGATGGCTGACCGAGACCCCCCGCAGGGCAGGTGGGTGCCGTGACCGAGTGACCACTCGCTGCCGAGTGACCTGCGTCTCGGTGAGTGACCACTGCCTTGGTGACTGACGGCCCACAGAAGCTTTCTCTCTGAACCTCAGCCTCTCGCATGTAAGATGGAGACAGGCACGGGGCACGGGGCAGGGACCCTCGTATCACAGGGCACTTCAAGGATGTGGAGGCCACTGAGCTCGGTGCCCGGCGTGTCGTCCTCCATGACAGAGACCAGGCCCAAGCCGCCTCACAGACCCGCCACGTCAGGCTCTGACAGCCATGCATCTCTCCTGGGCAGGAGGAATGAGTGTGATAAATCGAGAGGGTGAATGTGATTAGCCTCATTCTATGGATGGGGAAACAGCTGGAAAAGGAAGCTGATTTGCCCAGGGCCAAGAGCGAGTGGGGAGGAAGAGAGGATTTGAACCCAGGTAGGTCTGCCTTCTCTGAGGTGCCAGTGCCCTCTCATGCACCTCCTCCCTGCAGCTGCAGACATCAGTGAGCCCCTACTGTGTGCAGGGGCTGTGGCAGGTGCTGGGAGGGTGCCCTTGCTTACAGAGCTGTGAGAGGCACTTGTGAACCCTAAGCATTTTACCTTCTTTGGTCCCTCATCCTTTATTTTTTTTAACATTTATTTATTTATGCATACAAAAACTAGGGTACAGGTCAGAGGTGTGGGTGGGTGAGAGGAGTCACCAGAGACAGAGTGGGGAGCAGATAGGCAAATGGACTGAAATCCACTGCTGAGGGGAGCAGCGGGCGAGGCAGGAGAGGTCTGCTGCGCCATGTGGGTCCCTCCCTGGCCTGGGATCAATCTCGTGCTGTGACTGTGGATGCTTCATAGTGCAGGGCTTAACCCTGTGCACCACCAGGGAGGCCCCCCCTTATCCTTTAACAAGTCAAGAAATGATCCTTTATGACCGCATTGTTTTCTGGGCTGGATTGTATTCTTTATCTTTTTAACTTTAAAAGAAATGCGAGCACGTTTGTGGACCTCCAGACCAAGTTGGAGTCTTAGGCATTGTACCTCTTGTACCTGGTGGAGACATCAGCTCTGCCTACATGACACAAATTGAAGAATTGCACGGTGAAGCTTAAATTGTGACCGTGATGAGCTCTATAAGGGAGAGAGTCTGGATGTCGTAAGGATTTGTAGCTGGGGTTTGGCCCAGCAGGAGGACTTGAGGGGAAACTGCCCCCAAGTCCCTTATGAATCAGTAATCAGGAAGGGACCAGTGACAAGTGAGGGGAGAAGTGTCCCAGACTGAGGGAACAAACAGTATATGCAAAGGCCCTGTGGCAGGAGCTGAGGGCACAGGGGCTACAGAAAGCAGAGGCTGGGTCGGGGTCAGAGGGACTTCCTCCACGCGAAGGCTGTCACAGTCTCCCCTAGTCTCCACGTGATCTCCAAAAAGGGGTGTCCACATCCTCAGCCCCAGGATCTGTGCTGTGAACTTATTAGGAAATAGAGTAATTGTAGATGATCAGGTGGAGGATCTGCAGGCAACGTCAGCCTAGATTACCCAGGTGATAACATGTTCTCATTAAAGACAGCTGGAGAAGAGACTGACAAGATAAGGAGAAGCCGCAGACAGGCAGAGGCTGGAGCGGTGCAGTCACAAACCAGCAAGCGCCTGCAGCCAACGGGATCTGGAAGAGGCAAGGACGTCTCCTCCCCTAGACTCTATGAAGGGATCAAACTCTGTTGACATCCCGATTTTAGACTCCTGTCAGAGAGTAAACTTGTTATGGTAAACCATCCAGTTTGTGCTGATTCGTTACGGCAGCCACAAACCGCGATTACCAGGTCCCACCCTACCGGCAGAGTGGGGTGGGGGCTGGGCCGTGCAGGGAGCTGGAAACGTCCCCACAGAGAGGAGGTGTGCAACCCCAGGGCGAGGACCCTCCAGAACTTTCTGACGCCTGAAATGAGGCCCAGAGAGGGCTGCTCAGCCCCGGGTCTCAGCCGCTGGTGATGGGGTGTGAACAGGCGTCCATTTCCCACGCAGCATCCTCCCCTCACATGGCCCCTGTTTACGACCTGCTCGCAGCCACACCACAGGGCACCTGGTTTGTTTATTTATTTGGACATCTCCTGTCCTGGACCTTGACCTTCACAGGATGGCTCCTGGGAGGACCTGAACTGGGATGGGCCCTCAGTGCCAAAACTCTCCCTGGCCAGCTGCCCACGACCCAAAGCAGGGTCATGTCTTCTCATTGCGGGCACCCCCTTTGTGTCGGCCAGAGCCCCTCTCCGAGAGCAGGTATGCCCAAGAGGCTGGGCACTGGGCTCGAATATCGGTCAGACTGGCCTGATTTTGTTCAAATGAGGGTTTCAAATGAGGAAGCTGGCTGGGGGCGGAAGCCGTGTGAGGGGAGCTGGAGGAGGCGGCCTGGGTGGAGCAATAGTCGGAAGCTTTGGACACAAACTTTATCACTTTCTGTCAGTGTGACCCTGGGATGGTGCCTCAGTTTCCCATCTCTGTAAGCGGAGCCATTGTGAGGAGCGGGCGTGATCCATGTGAAGCTGATGAACTAGTGTCATTTGTAGAAGCATGGTTGGGGCTAGAAGGGATGATGCTCAGTGAAATAAGTCAGAAGGCGAGAGAAAAATATCAATGGTTTCACTTTTAGGAGGAATATAAAGAAACAACAACAACAGAAGGGGCTCAAGGAAAAGAACAATCACAATAAAAAAACCCACACAACAAGAACAAAGAGACAAATTCAAATCAAAGGCACCTTGTGGGGAGGGGCCGGGATGAGAGCAGAAAGAGCACAAGGGACTGAGGTGACGGTGCACTGGGGACATGGTGGTGGGAACTCCGTGGGGACCACAACTGATGTCAAATAGATATAAAATAAATTTAATAATAATAATGATAGTAATAAAGTCGCCTGCAATCTGTCTCCCGATGTTAGTGCTAAATAATTAAGTGTCCTTACTGTCACTGAGACAGCAAGACCCCCACTGTACCGGTCTCCTGACATCAGATTCCTCCTCGCTTCTTATTTGCCTACATGCCTGCCCTGCTGTCTTTCTCTGGAAGAGCAGAACGAACCCGGCTATCGTGACACTTGAGTTTTCGCTCCAGCTTCGATCTCAGTGGCCTGGGGCGCATGAAATCCTCTTCTGAAATTTTTCTTTGAACACTTTATTTTGAAATTATATACTCGCAAGAAATTGCAGCCCTGAGACAGAGTCCTGCGTTCCCTTGGTCCAGAGTCTTGTACAGGTGACATTTGACATGGCTGTAATACAATCTTAGAACCAGGAAGCAGGCGTGGGTACAAAACCAATACTAGACCACAGGATCTTACTGGGTTATCAGTTTGTGCCTGGACCTGTATGTCAGCAGTTCTGGGAAACTTTGATGCATTGGCGAGAAGTCACCAGCACCCCTACAAATAAGCCACAGAGCCTGGAGGGGCTCTCTCTTGTGACCCCTTTACATCTTCCATCCTCCCCCACCCCCAGGCAGCCTCTCCCCTGCTCCCCCCAAGACCTGCAATTCTGTTATTTCAAGAATGCTACAGACACCGCCCTCTCTGAACGTTTAATTTCCATTTGAGAAAGTGTTCTCTAAGATTCCTCTTCAAAACAGGGGCCTCTCTGGTGCTGCAAGGGATTAAGCGCTGCACTGTGGGGCTTTTGAGCCACTGCAGGGCGAGTTCGATCCCCGGCCAGGGAGGGGACCCACATGGCGCAGCAGACCTCCCTCTCCTGCCTCTCCCGCTGCTCCCCGCAGCAGTGTATTTCAGTCGCTCTACTCTGTCTCTGGTGAATCTTCTCAACCCCCAGCCCCCAAGCCTCTGGCCTGTACCCCTACTCTTGTGTGCATAAATAAACAAAATCTTAAAACAAACCTGCCATGATCCCCTGTGAGGTTGTAGATTGTAGCCACCGGTTGGACTTTTTACAGAACAAAAGGACTAGCTGGCAGATGGGGAAACTGAGGCCCAGTAGGGGAATCCAAGTGGTCGAAGCCACACGGCAAGTGTGCCCGGGAGCCCGGCCTGCTTCTGACTGTGGCCTCAAGGACTCCGCCAGTCCAGCGCAAACACAAACAAACAGTGTGACCAGGTGACAGGTCTTCAAACAGCCCGCGACCTCCCACCGCACGGGCCTGTGGGTGGCGGCCGGCTTCTGGGCAATCTGGGCACCGGCTCCGGGATCCTCCCTTTTCAGGACAGTTTTCTCACTGTGTGCCCCCCTGCAGCGCTAGTGGAAAAGCTGATGCCCTGGTGCGGATTTGGAGAGAGCGGCCAGGTAGACTCGGCCCGGGGCCAGGTGAGCCGGGCCGCCAGCCCTACGCACAGACAGGCCCCTCAGACCCAGGGCGCTGGGCAGGAGAGCAGACGCGTATGTCAATAAACGCTGCTGTAGGAGAGCTGACCCACGCCCTCGCTGGAATTAAGAGCTTATTCATAACGCTCTCCCACCACCAAAACACACTTTGGAGAGGGCTAAAGTAAATAGTGCCGTTTAACCTGACCGCCTGGGGGTCTGCTGGCCCTGCCCAGCCCTTGCCACTCAGAGGGGAAATTTGGCACCGTCCCCCCACCCACCCCCGGACCACTTGGACCACCCCCAAGGTCTCCCACTTAGAGAAATAATCAGATAATGTCCGTGATCCAGTGAGGGGGGTGGGCGTGGGGGACGGTGGTGATAGATGGGCTTGGAGAGGAGGTGACAGCCCACTGTTGATTGAGGGCACGTTGAGGAAATCTGGATCCTATTCCAAGAGCAGTAGGAAGCCATGGAGAGGGTTTTAAGTGGGGGGATGATGGGAAATGATTTATGTTTTCAAAAAGAAGACTCGGACCGCCGTGTGGAAAATTGACTGTAGAGGGCAGGAGAGGAAGCTGCGATTTTGTCTCGGGTGGGAAAAACTCGAGCGAGGGGTGACGGCTGCTCGGGTGGCGTGGTGGCCGGGAAGGTGGAGGGAGGGATGAGACTGTGATGGATTTGCACAAGAGGGGGCACCGGCACGAGGGCGTGGAGGAACCATCTCTTTTTAGAGGAAGATGAGGAATGAGGTCCCGTGTGTGGGAGTGGGTGGGTGTGGGTACAGAATCAAGCCACGATTCCATGAGTGTGTTGAGTCGGAGATGACCAGGACTCTTTTTTTCTTTTGTTAAAGATTTATTTATTTATGCATATAATAACTGGGGTACAGGTCAGAGGTGTGGGAGGTGAGAGGGGTCACCAGAGACAGAGCGGGTTGCAGAACAGGCAGTTTCCACTGCTGAAATACACTGCTGAGGGGAGCAGTGGGCGAGGCAGGAGAGGTCTGCTGCGCCATGTGGGGCCCCTCCCTGGCTGGGGATCGAACTCATGCTGCTGTGCAGTGGATGCTTCACAGTGCGACGCTCAACCTGCTGCGCCACCAGGGAGGCCCCAAGGACTCTTCCAGATTAAAAGGCCAGGGGCTCTGGCTGGAATGGACATCAAACAGCCTCAGCTTCAAGATGGGGTTTAGACCCAGAAGAAGGGATGAATGACCCCAGGCAGTGACTATCAAGTGAGCCATCCTGGGACCCTCATGTCATGTAGGAGCAGCACCTGGCACAGGGAACCTGGATGGAGGGGTGTTTCCAGCCTGGGGAGAGTGACTGAAGAGGGCAGGAGTTGTCCAGGGTACTTAATACCTAATACCCTGTGGGCTGAGGTCTGGAAAGGGCCAAGGACAGTCAGCGACCCGGCAGGCCGAGGTGACCCCAGACAGCAGCGTGTGCAGGAGGGTGTTAACAGCAGGACGAACACTGCAATGATGGTGACAGAAGAGTCTCCAAACAGCCTGTGTGCAGGGAACTTCATACATGATGGAGGAGGTATAACCAGTCAGTGGAGAGGGGGAGGGCCATCCACCAAAGAATACTGGTGGATATTATTCAGTGCTAAAAAGAAATGAGCTATCAAACCATGAAAAGACATGGAGGAACCTTAAATGCATATGACTAAGTGAAAGAAGCCAGTCTGAAAAGCCTCCATGCCGTGTGATTCCAACCATATGACATTCTGGAAAAGGCAAAACTACGGAGACAGGGAAAAGATCAGTGGTTGCTAGGAGTTAGGGGAGGGTGGGATGAATAGGTGGAGCACAGAGGCATTTTAGGACAGTGAAAATATTCCTTATGATACCGTAATGATGGATCTATGTCTTTATGCATTTGCCCCAAACGACAGAACAACAAGCGTGAACCAGAAGGTAAACCATGAACTTTAGGTGATAATGATGTGTCAGTGTAGGTTAATCGGTTGTAACAAATGTACCCCTCTGGTAGAGGATGCTGATATTGGGGGAGCATGTGCATATGTGGGGGAAGGGAATTTCTGTACTTTCAAGTTTCGTTGTGAATCTAACACTACTCTAAAAATATCAAGTCTTTAAAAATGAATGATGGGAAATGATGACAGCTACGCACAGTATGGCTGACAATCTTTGAGATGATTCCTCTGACCCCACCTCCTGGTGACCAGGCCTCTGGGGAGTCCCCTCCTCCTGAGTGTGCTTGAGACCAGTGCCTCTCTTTCAACCAACAGAATGTGGCAAATGGGAGGGATGCCACTTTTGTGATTACTTACACTATATGCCTCTCTGTTTCTCCCCGTTGCTGACTTTCTCTTGCCATGAATCTCACAGTTTCAAGGAAATCAATTCTGCCCGCAACCTGAGAAGCTTGAATGTGAATCCTTCCCCAGTCAAACGTCAGATGAAAACCCAGCCCCAGCCAACACCTAGCTTTTAGCATTGGGACATGCTAAGAAGAGGTTCTAGCCAACTTGTGCAGAGACTCCTAACTCACAGAAACTATGAGATAATAAATGTGTGTTGTTTTAAATCAACTTTGTGCATAACTTTATTACGCAGCATAGATAACTAGTATAAGCAATATTATGTTTGATTTCCAAATCACACAGCAGATGTACACACAACTAATGCAAGATGCCTTAGAGATCTAACTATAAAAAGGAGAAAACTTAAAATTTCTAGATGGAAATAGAGGATGTCTTTGTAACTCTGGGGTAAGGGAAGATTGTTAATCATAGTACCAAAAAACAGAAGCCCTAATAAAAAAGATCTCTTTGTAACTCTGGGGTAAGGGAAGATTGTTAATCATAGTACCAAAAAACAGAAGCCCTAATAAAAAAGATCAATAAGTATGACAATTTTAAAATGAGAATCTCCTTTTCGGCCAAAGTTATTACAAATAACGTAAAAGAGAAGAACGAACCTAGAAAATGACAAGTGAACACATCTAACTGAGAGTGGGATGGATCCATGGTATATAAAGAGCTCTTGCAAATCACTAAGAAATGCACTAACCACTCAGTAGAAAAAAGAGGGAATGGGCATGACCAGAGAGTTCTCCAAACAAATTGCCCAATGACTGATAATCACAAAAGATGTTTAGCTCTACTAGTAATCAGGTGATACAAATTGAAGCAACCAAGAGCCCACCATCTGCTTCACAGAAATTAAACTTTGAGAAATACCAAGTGTCAAAGACTCTCTGGGAGAAGAAGAGCCTCTTCTCTGCTGTTGGTGGGAGTGGAAGTTGGCACAACCATGCTGGAAAGCCATCTGGGAGCATCTGGTAAAGCTGAAGCTATGCAACAACTACCCAAATATAGCACTTCTCTGTGAATATCCTCTAGAAGATGTTAGCTTGTTGCCCAGAGAGATATGTTCGAAGATGATCACGGCAACTGAAAGATGAGAAGTCAATGGAAATATGCTCACATAGCGGAATACTATACACTGATAGAAACTGACCAGCACTGGGTAAACTGAGAAAACAAGACTGGCAGTAATCAGGTTGTTGCTGAACAATGCACAGGTAGGTTGCTGGGTGTGTACAGTATCGAAGTTGAAAAATATTTCCATATGATGCTTGTGGATCCATCCATATAGAAAAAAACATGAATGAGAATGATAAATACCAACTTCAAGACAATGATGAACGAAGCAGAGGAAAAAGGGGAAACAGATCTATAAAATTTAATTACGTAAAGAAATTTGAAGCAGAAATGACAAAATGTAGACATGGTTAAGCTGGTGGGTGGTGGATATGCAAGGGTTTATTATGTGCCTTTCTAGAGCTGAGTGCTTCAATATGGACCCAAAGGGGTGACTTAAATTTAAAGATAAATTAATTAAAAATCAGCAACATTTGAAGTTTAGGACCTCAGTCACATTAGCCACGTTTCAAGTGCTCACTAGGCATAGGATGGCTACAAAAATGATTTCCATTATTGTAGAAAACTCTTTTGGAAGGTGCTGTTCTAGAAGGTTCTGTAGACTTTGACTATTTTATAATGACTTTTGCAAAACAAGGGTTGGATGGTGAACAAAGAGGGCAGGGATGGTGAAGAGTTCTTTGGAGGCATTTGGTTATGGAGGGAAGGGGGGAGATGAGAACGAAGAGTTGGAGCCGGAGGAGAGGGGCTGGAAGGGAGGAGCCAGAGAGACGGGATGTGGGTCTCACCCACCATCATGGTGAAGCCTGTCCCTGAATGCTGATGGGAGATGGTCATCGGGGGAGAGTTGAAGGTGGAGGAGGCAGGGGACGATGGAAGACCCAAGTGGGGTCGGACCCTGTCGCCAGAAGTCCCCGAGCCCCCTACCTGGTGCCCCTCTCAGAGTGACTCCCACTCTTTGCCTTCTCAGACTCGTGCTGCTGGAGATAAATAACGCCTGCCACGCCTGTCACAGATATTTGAAAAACATATTAATCACCTTAACAAATATTAGCTCAGAACAGCAATAAACAGTCTCTAGAATCTCCTCTTTGAGGCTGTATTACAATGAAAAATATGCTAATATGGGCACCTAATTGATTGTGTTTGAATAACTTCCTTTATGACAATAAGTGTTTGACGTGGCATCACTCAGAATCATAACCAGCATCTCCCAAACCCTGGAACGCCTCCCTCTGTTCCTGCAGTGTTACCTTTTTGGGAAAAATGCTCCAAGTCAATGAAGCAGTAGGCCTTGCGGCTGTTAATCTAGGGAGAATTTTGGGGGCACTGAGCAGAGAGTCTGGCATTTGAACTGTGGCTCCTGTGGGCTGGCACCTCACACACTACGTCTCCTTTAATCTTTGCAGCAGTTCTACAAGGTCAGGATTATGGTTTCATTTCACAGAAGGGAAAACTGAAGATTTTAGGGCTGCAGATATGTGCCCATAATCCCTGAGTGGGCAGCCAGGATTCTTTGCAGACTTGAATCTAGAACCAGTGCACTCTGCATTCCAAAGGAGAAGGCGTGACAGAAACTTCTGGAAATAACCCAGTCCCCTCACTTGACATGAATCCTATAAAGACAAGTCACGGTTCAATTAGATGAACAATTGGGCAAGGTGACCCTCAAATTTCCTGGGCACTTCCCCGCTGGCACCAAACACAAAGATCTATTCCTTTGCTGCTCTTGGAGGAGCTTCTGCCTCATCCATTGCTTCTTGTAAGTATCATTCTGTCTCCTTTGCTCTGTCCTTTCTTGAACTGCATTCTAGAACTTTGCACTATGCACAAGATGAGATGATTCCCATGGTGATGGAACCGGTTCTTCAACCTCTCCATTCCCATCCTTTGGCTGGAACATCCAGGACTCACTGAGGCCTGCTGGTGAGACCGCAAGGCTTATTCAGGTTCATTCTCTTTTCCAGCTTTGCTGCCTTGCCCAAGATCAGGCTGCAGCATCCTCTACCGCGCTCCAGCCCCAGCCTCACTGTGGGCTCCAGGGGCAGACGCAGAGGTCCCTGCCCGGGACAGCATCCCTTCCCTTCGCTGCCCAGTGCGTGAGGATGACTTATGGGTTGGCAAACATCTCCCGTGAAGGGTCAGCTAGTAGATACTTTTGACCTTGTGTGCCACAGCTCTCTCTAGCAACCATTCAGCTCTGCCTTTGTAGTGAGAATCACAAAGCACATGCATTCCAATAAAGTTCACTTAGGGGGCTGAAATTGGAATTTGATAAAATGTTGATATGCCATAAATTCCACTTCTTTTAGTGATTTGGAACCATTTAAAAGTGGTTAATGGCAATTTTGATTTTTAACTTGTGAGCTATACCAGAAAAGATTGCAAATTGGATTTGGCCCATGGGTCATAATTTGCTGAACTTGTTCTTGGCATTTACTTTTTCTTAAAAAAAAAAAAAAAAAAAAAAGATTTTTTTCTTCTTTTTTTTTAAAAAAANCTTTTTCTTAAAAAAAAAAAAAAAAAAAAAAGATTTTTTTCTTCTTTTTTTTTAAACAAAGATTTATTTATGCATGCAAGAGCTGGGGTACAGACTAGAATTGCCGGAGGTGAGAGAAGTTACCAGAGACAGATTGGGGAGCAGAACAGGCAGATCCACTGAAATCCACTGCTGAAGGGAGCAGCAGGAGGGGTCTGCTGCGCCATGTGGGTCCCCTCCTTGGCCGGGGATCGAACTCGTGCTTCTGTGCCATGGAGGCTTCACAGTGCAGCGCTCAACCTGCTGCACCACCAGGGAGGCCCAAGTTTTTATTTTTAAGTTTTCTGGCATAGGTTTGGGGTGGCCCTGCTTTGGCCAATGCAGGTGGAATAGGGTGGAAAGGGAAAGGGGATTTTAATCTACCGAAAGGGCCAACAGAAGCTCAGGGTGCTGGGAGGGGCATAAAGAGCCTGCTTCGAGGCTGAGGACATTATGGGTTGAGAGCTGGGCACAGGTTACCACAGGTGTTGACTTGGTGAAAATCCATCAAAATCTGATAATAGTGTTTTCTTCTGTACATACATTTCATTTCAGTAAAAAGTAAAGAAAAGGGCCTCCCTGGTGGTGCAGCAGGTTGAGCACCGCACTGTGAAGCATCCATGGCACAACAGCACGAGTTCGATCCCCGGCCAGGAAGGGGACCCACATGGCGCAGCAGACCTCTCCTGCCTTGCCCATTGCTCCCCTCAGCAGTGCGTTTCAGTGGATCTGCCTGTTCTGCTCCCTCCTCTGTCTCTGGTGAGTCCTCTCACCTCCTGCGACTCTGGCCTGTGCCCCAGCTCTTGTATGCATAAATAAATATTTTTAAAAAATAAGTGTATATTGAAAGCGACCAGTTGTATGTGAGAAGAATGACACTCACACATTCCCATGCTTTGGCATGTGAGAAAAGAGATGTTTCTGGAAAGACACACAGGCTCCAGGCGGGAGGGAGGACGCATGCTTAGGGCTGTTTCATTTCCTCTCTTAGCCTATGCCTGGTGACTTCACCACCAAGGACAAAAGAGTGAAAAAAAAGGAGTGAAAAAACAGGGGGCTGGTTTCTCATCTACACTGAATATTTACGAAGCTCCCAGTATTTCCCAACCGCCTAATGAAACCTCTTGCCTGGCCGGTGGAGGCAGCTGGGCTGGAGAGACAGGCCCTGGTGCCCCTGGCTGGTCTGAGGACACGGCAAGGCTGGCTGCTAGTCCCAACAATGGGCAGGACAAAGGCCCCTTTGTGCTTTTCCTCCTGCCCCAGCAGAGCCCCAAGACGGGCCTCTCCAGTTACAGCCCCTGAGGGTTTTCCAGCTCAGTTGGCTGAGCCTCGGGGTCATGTTCTTCCGGGATCACCTGTCAGGCACGGGGGAGGGTCCACTAGGAGCTGGGGTGGTTGTTGCTCCCATTTTTCTTCTTGGCCTGCAAAACATCAGTTCCCTGGAGGTCTGGGACCAGGTGGTTGCTTGGAATTTGGGATGTGGATGAATATCCTGGACCAGGGGCTCCATCTCCTGTGTCTGGAGGATGGGGTTACAGTCATGCCCACCTACTCTGTAGGTTGTGCTGAGGACTTAACAAGACGGTGAGTGCGAGCCCCTGGCTTAATGAGCATTAGCTTTGAAAACTGGGGGGAGAGTGGGAATGAAAAAAGGCACAGTTGCTTTGGAAAATAGTCCAGCAGTGCGTGCAATGATTAAAGCAAGAGTAACCATATGAGTCAGCAATTCCACTCCTAGGAATCTACCCAAGAGAAATGAAAACATGTGTGTGCACAAAAATTTGCACACAGATGTTTGTAGCAGAACTACTGGCAATAGTCAAGTGGCAGAAACAATCCCAATGTCTATAAATGAATGACTCGATAAACAAAACGTGCTCTAGGCATACAATGGAATATTATTCAGTCGTGAAAAGGAATGGAATAGTAACACATGCTGCATCATGAACTTTGAAGGCAGTATGCTAAATGAAAGAAGTCAGGCACAAATACTACATACTGTATCATTCTATTTATAGGAAATGTCCAGAATAGGAAAATCTATACAGACTAAAAGTAAATTAGTGGTTGTCAGGGGCTGGGGTAGAGGTGGGAGCTTGAGGGGTGGGGTGGGGATGATAGCTATGGGTATAGAGTTATTTTCCTGGGATGATGAAAATGTTCTAAAATTGACTGTGGTGGTGTTGGCACATATCTATGAACGTACTAAAAACTATTGAATTCTGCACTGTAAATGGGTGAATCGAATAGTTTGTGAATTATGTCTCAATAAAGCTATTTTGTGCATTTAAATAGATTTTTATTTTAGAATGGTTATAGATTTACAGAAAAGTTGCAAAGTTAGTGCAGAGTGCGGCGCGAAATACCTCGTTTCCCTATTGTTAATGCTGGTACGTTTGTCACTCTTTCTGAATTAATGTTGATGCATTTCTCTTAACTGAAATCCAGCCTTTTTCAAATTTTGTTAGGTTTTTCTCAGTATCTTTTTTGCTGTTCAGGTTCCCCCCCAGAACACCACATTACATTTAGGTGCCTGTCTCCTGGGGTTCCCATAAGCTGTTACAGGTCAGATGCTCCGTTTCTGATGACCTTGGAAGTTCTGAAGTGCCAGGTCTGGCCTTTTGTAGAGCGACCTTCAATTTGTGTTTGTCTACTGTTTTCCTCCTGCCTGGGCTAAGGCGACGGGTTTTGGGACACAGACCAGGGAAGTGCAGCGCCATTTTCAAAACACACTACTGAGGACGCCTGTTAGCACATGGGCTAGCACGAAGATGCTGACTTCGGCCACCTGTGTGAAGGGACTTGGCCGCTTTCTCTGTGTCGGGCCACTGCACTCTCTCCGTCATGTATTCTGTGCTGTGTGACCCTGCACAGCCCACATTGTGGGAATGGAGATTTAGGCCTCCCTTCCTTGAGGGCACAGCAGCTACATCAATTACTTGGAGTCCTTCTGGAGTGGACATTTGTTTTTTAATCCATCATCAATAAGCTAATTTTTTTAAGTTTTTTTTTTTTTTTACGAAATCTTTTTCTTCCCCTGAAGATTTATTTATTTATGCATACAAATAAATACAGGGGTACAGGCCAGAGTTGTGGGAGGTGAGAGGAGTCACCAGAGACAGAGTGGGGAGCAGAACAGGCAGATGGACTGAAACGCACTGCTGAGGGGAGCAGCGGGCGAGGCAGGAGAGGTCTGCTGCGCCATGTGGGTCCCCTCCCTGGCTGGGAATAGAACTCGTGCTTCTGTGTCGTGAATGCTTCACAGTGCAGTACCCAACCAGCTGTGCCACCAGGGAGGTCCCTACTTTTTTAAGTCTTAAAATTGTTGTTTAAAATCAAACTTAGGGAGAGGCTATGGGCAGAGACATAAGACCAGAGGTATGTAAGGGAGAGGAAAAACAAGGTGGGCTGTGAATGAGAAGGGGTAGAAAAAAGTGGGGTGTCAGTCTAGCACTGGGGAAACCAGCCCTGCTTCTCTGTGGGCCCCAGCATCTGTGCTTATCTTCCAGGAGGGACCCCATTACTGCTGGTGGACAGGGAGTTCAAGTAGTTATGTAAGAAGGGGGCCGTGTCCTGCGGAGTGGCTGCTCTGCTAAGTGGTGGGGTCTCAGGGTGGGCTTCGGCAGCATGCTGGGGTTCACTCCTCGCCTGAAAAGTGGACTGAGCACCCCTGCTTTGTAAAACAGTCCTGAGGCCTGAGGCACGGGATGCTGGCTGTGTGACTGGGGTTAATGGAAAGGAAACAATACAGAAAAGACAAAGAATATAGTTACTAAATCAAGCATCCAAAGTTACCCATCCCTTTGTGGGTAAAAGTCCAGCCAAAGAGGATTCGCCCACAGCAAGTCCCGAAAGTTGCCACAATCTAAAGCACCTTCCGGTAGAGACCCACAGAAAAGGGTCAGAAAGGGTCAGACAAATCTGGGAGGAAAAGAGCAAAATCAAAACCAAGATAAAAGCTCCATTGTCACCTCCCCACGGGTCTCTCACCGCTCCAGCCCGTCCAGGACCAAGAAGCCAGTGCAGCTTCTTCACGTGTCTCTGCTCCACGCGCCTCCTCCGGGTCTCCTGCTCTCCTTCCTGCTTCCTTCCTTCTCCAGTCTCCTCTCCAGCTTCTCCTCCTCCCTGCTCAGCTCCACCCACCTTTGGGTGGGTCAGGGAACCTGGAACTTCCCCCTTTTCTGGGGACCACCCTGTTACAGCACCTAATCTCCTTTGGCCTTAGTTTACTCCTCTGCAGCTCATTTCTTCCTCTCCTCCGCCATCACACCATTCACCACCCAGCCCTCAGAACCCCTGCTTTGTTCGTCTAGGCACACGGCAGTATCTGGTCACAGCGCATCATCGGGCTCAGGTCATGGGGGGCAGCTCCAGGAGCACCCTTGCCTTCAGTAGGCACCCAGTAGAACCTGGGGCCTGGGGCCATCCACCCTGGGAAGAGTCGCCTGCCAGGCAACATTCTCCAAAGGCAGGAAGCTTTACTTCCCTTTTGGTCCCTGTGCTAAAACTGCTAAGAAGACAAAGCAAAGCAAAACAACCCCACGCAAGAGGAACAGCAGCTACACTGTTTTGGATGCTCCCATTACATGGACTTGTTTTCTGGAGTCAACTCCCAGGTGCGGTTTTCTTTGCTGGAGCCACTCTCTGACTTGAGGGTCACACGGCACTCGTCCAGCGCTGGTCCTTGCACCTGGCTCATCAGTTATGCACAGGCTGCTAGGTGCCGGGAGAGACCCTGTGGTGGTGGAGGACAAGTACCCAGCCCCCTCCTCCTTGGGTGGGACAAGTCCAGGCATGTTTCATGAGACTCCCAGCGGTCCCCAATGGGGAAAAGACCTGGTTATCCACAGGGACTGTTGTATGGTAATGAAACATTCCCCTCCTTGCTTTGCCCCTTCCTTTAACCCCCTTGCTTTGTACTCCTCTTCTGGGGGTGCACTTCTAGCAAACCACACTAGACAGTACGGAAGGAGACATTCCTTTGAAACAAGATCCAAATTTTGTCCTCTGCCATGCTGTCACTCCTTCCCTTCCCTTCCCTTCCCCCCAGCAGGTGATTGTTATCACCAAAAGGAGGAAATTCTTTTCTTTCTTTATTTATACATTTTTTTTAAAAAGTATTTATTTATGCACACAAGAGCTGGGGTACAGGTCAGAGCCACAGGAGGTGAGAGGATTCACTAGAGACAGAGTGGGGAGCAGAACAGGCAGACTGACTGAAACACACTGCTGAGGGGAGCCGTGGGTGAGGTAGGAGAGGTCTGCTGTGCCATGTGGGTCCCCTCCTTGGCCGGGGATCGAACTCGCGCTGCTGTGCTAAAGATGCTTCCCAGTGCGGCGCTCAAGGTGCTGAGCCACCAGGGAGGCCCAAAAGGAGGGAATTTTAAGTCAGGACTTCCGATATAAACAAGAGGTTGGGAAGCACTGATGATCAGTGATCCCCTCCCCCTCAGTGAGACAGAGCCCCCCAATGGGGCAGTCAGAGGAGAAGCGAAGACAAAGGCCCAGCACCAGAGCCAAAGTCACCCATCATGCGGGTTAAATGGCAGGCGGGTGAGAAGCCAGCCGAACGGCTGCCCTCCTGCAAATCCAGTTACAGGAAACTCACGTTCGTGCCCTGCATACTTGACTTCGGGCCAAGAGATTCTTGATATTATTGGGAAAGAAACTTGTTTTCCTGACTCACTGACAAAAAAAAATCTCCCCCCACCTGCATCTCAGCCTCCTTCTCCCTGAGCTTTCCTCCACCTGGCCCTGAGTCACCTCGACCCTCCCAGTCTGGAGCCCCCGGGATATTTTCAGTAGGTCCAACCCTTCTGGAGAAGGAGATACCTGAGGGGAGCACCTGGCTGAGGGGTGGTGTCTTGTAGACAGGAAGAAGCTGCTTTTTGGAATTGGCCCGAGGGGGAGAGGGCTGGGCGGGGCAGGAGGCAGCAAGTCTGGAGATGTGGACTCTCTTGGGGGAGGGGGGGGTGGCGGGCAGCTGCCGGGGCCATTCAGCCACCAGTGCTGTGTGACCCTCGGGAGTCAGCCTCTCGGGTTCCATGTGGCATGAATGACCGGACACCGGACTGTCTCCCATTCTGAATGCTTTTTGAGTCAGGGGCAGCTGGAACTTTCCGGGTCATAAGGATACTTGTGCCTTTATTCCTCTCCCTCCCACCTTCTCTCCTTCCCTCCTTTCACTCATCCATTCCCCCGTCCATACCAGCTTTGCATGACCCACTGAGGATGTGGTGATAGGAGCCCAGTTTAGCAGGAGACAGACACTTAACAGCAAGTTGCAAGAGCAGGTGGGCATATTATTAATGGGCATATTATTAATGGCTGGCATCGCTTCTGGAATTCTCCTTTGTGTCAGGCCCCAGGCATGTCTGATTTCATCGAATTCATGCACTTTCCTAGGGTGTGATTCCTTGGGCATCTCCATTTTCCAGGTGAAGAAGCTGAAGGAAAAGAGACGAGGGCCAGGTGGACTTTAAGGAAGGAGTGGGACTGGGATTTGAACCAGATCTGCCAAGTTCAAGGTCCGATCTAACAATCACCCATTTTCCTTCATCTTAGAACAGGAGCAAACAGTGGACATTTGAAGGGTCAAGAGAAAAGGCATTTAACCGGACTCTGCCGGAGAAGACAGAAGCGGGAGGGACACTATGTCCTTTAATTCCGTTGTCTCTCCCCACTCCATGGGGCCGAGAGCAGGGGCTCAACATTTAATCACATAAAGATTGACATAATAACCTAACAGTAACAGGAATGCTGGTTGGTTGGCTTGAGTCAAAGGCATGCTCCTGACCAATTGTATGAATTGTTGTTGTCAGAGAAAAGGATTGTGCTGATTGGCTAGTTCTGCATTTATGGACTGGTGGGTGTGGCCAGAGCCGTCCAATCCACATTGAGAGTCTAGTTGCCCCTAGCAGAGGAAGCAAGAGTGGAGATGCCTTCTAATCTTTCTTGGTAGGCGAATCGGTTCATTCATCTCCTCAACAATCTGGAGGCTGTTGGCGTTTGAACCTTAAAGGTTGGCTTCCAGAATCCATGTTTATAACTGCCATGCTGCCTCTCAGGATAAAGCTCACAGCTTAAAACAACTGCGCCTGCTTGAAAATGGAGTCAGGGAAAAGAGGAGAGGGAAAGTTGCTGATGAGGGTTTTGTGTTACCAAACTCCTCCTACTCTTTAGCCCTCCCCAGACCCCAACCCCCACTCTAGATGGAAAGATGGCTAAACCTGGCCTGCAGCTTGGCTCTGTGGTTACTGGTGGGGGAACAGCCACAGGGCCTGGGGAAGCAGATCATCGCCCTCCAGCTCCATTTCCAGCTGCCACTCGTTGGTTCTGCATGGAGGACCCCTCTGGGGCGGTGTCAGCA
Source organism: Galemys pyrenaicus (assembly GCA_019455555.1). Lineage (NCBI taxonomy): Eukaryota > Metazoa > Chordata > Mammalia > Eulipotyphla > Talpidae > Galemys > Galemys pyrenaicus. Next base: position 7,610,339 of record JAGFMF010011719.1, on the reverse strand, counting down.
GCAAGTTCAAGTGCCTTCTTGAGGATACATTGTAGAGAAGAGCCTCAGGGTCAATAGCCCAAGCTTCTTTTATTGACTGTGTACGTGCGTGCGTGCATGTGTGCACGGCTGTGTGTGTGTGCATGGCTGTGTGTGTGTGCATGGCTGTGTGTGTGCACGTGCTGGTGGAGTGATGTTTAGAGCCTCCCTCTCTGCCATCAGCATTCTTTGTTCTCTGAAAAGGTTTTCTTGCTTTAAAATATCTAATTTTATTGTTGCCGAAATATCCAGTGAGATGTCCCTAAACTAGCACTTTTAAGCTCAAATGCCCTTTCAGTGGCCTTGGTTAAACACATTCTGGAAATAACTCCAGAACCAATCTTCCTTGTTTATTTCCTTCTTTCCTCTCTCTTCTCCTTCTCCTTCCACCATCTGGCCTTAAATAAACCCATGTTGTGCATTTACCGTTTGTCAGGCTCTGGAGAGGCAAAATGAACAAAATGACTACCTTAAAGGAATACCCAGTCTTTCAGGGGAGACAGAGAAGTCATCATCATGTAGTGGGTCCTTGAGGGTAGGAGGAAAGGAGGGGATCCCTGCTGGGGTGACTTTTCCAGGCAGACATAGTGGTGGAGGGTAGGGAGGGACAGGCATCCTGGGCAGAACGGTGAAGGCAGAGTAGGCTTCAGCTCATGGTGATGTGTGGTTTTGTTTGGTTGTATACATGTGGAGTCACAGGGGTGGTGGCAGGAGGCACGGCCAGGTCTCTGACCACTGAGGGTTTTCCATGGCAGAGGGAGAACAGAAGCAGTTCAGCACCCAAAGAGCACTGGATTAGGAGTCCAGGAAACATGGTGGAGTTTCTAACTATTTTGAGGCTGACTCATAGGTCTCTCAGAGCCTCACATTCTCATCTATAAAAGCAGAGGCTGGTTCACCATCTGCATTTCAGTGACACTCCTTTCCTTATCCTTCCCGAAGTCTCTGTCTGGCTCTCCAATCCTATGATGATCTTGGCCCCCAGACCCAGCTGGCTCAGAGAGAAACTGATCTTCCTGATCCTGGCGGGCCTATCCATTGAAGCTTTGAGGGGGGCACTCCTGGGGTGTCATTGTGTGCCCTCTAATTGATTTTGATTTTATTTTCATAGCCGTGGTGTAATTATGAAAGCCTGCTGTAATTATCAAAACATGACTCCAAGTATTTCATTATTAAAATGCCCCTATGGCCTATTATTAATTCATTAGATAAATTTGGATTATATCACTCAATAATTAATGTGCAGGCATGGATCTGGGGAACTTGGCTACTGTGAGTCATGTGGCAACGCAGGAAGCTAGGGAGTCTGCGTGATTGTGTGGGGTGGAGGAAGGAGAGAAGGGAACAAACAAAAGGGAATCCAGGTCCTTGTGGGGGTTGATGGCCAGATGCTCTCTGGATATTCATTCAACCACCAACTCAATAAGCATTTATTGCCTGCCTACTGCATGCTCAGAACTTTCACTAAAGTACCATGCACATATTAACTATTATAAAGTGGTTTCTGCATTTTTTTATCTGTCTATACATTCACCCATATGTTTATCTATAGCCCCAACTAGCCACCCCATCCATTCATCTATCCACCCCATATTTACTTACCCATTCGTTGATCATCTACTCCATCCCTCCACCCATCTATCTACCACCAATTCAGTCATGGATCATCCACTCCATTCATCTGTTCACCCCTTTACCCTCCATCATTTACTCAGTTTATCCATCCATCCATCCAAACATCCACCCACTCATCCACCCACCCACCCATCCACCCATCCATCCATCCATCCATCCATCCATCCATCCATCCATCCATCCATCCACCCACCCATCCTTCCACTCACCCACTCATCCACCCATTCATCTACACAGCTACCCCTTCACCTTCTATCCACCTACTTATTGAGTGCTTTCTATGTTCTAAGCGTGGAGAGTCCCTGAAGGAACAAAATTCGGCTCTGTTCTCATGATGCTCACCTTAGGATCTGGGGCTATGGGATCCCGGGAGGAATCTGACTTTGCTTTTGAGGGAGACATAGTGGTCAGGGGGTACTTCTGTTGAAGGGCTGGTTAGCTGAGGTAGAAGTGGGCGGGGTGGACAGTATTGGGGCAGCTGAGTCAAGAGGAATGGCCTTGTGGAGCCAGATACTTGAAGGGGCTCAGTGCGGCCTGGGGTGGTTGGGCCTCAGAGTGAGATATGGAGGCTTCTTCACCTTGTTAGCTTTTTAGATTTCATTTTGAGGATGATAGGTTAGTTGGCAGTGAAATGTTTAGATTCATGTTTTAAGAACATTTCTTTAGCTGAAGTTTAGAGAACTGACTGAAAGGGACCACGGGTGGAGGCAGAGAAGCTGGGGAGGTGATGTGGCAGGCATCTTTGTGAGCAATACTGGTGGTCTTCGCAAGAGTGCTGGCAGAGGTCAGAGAGAAGGAAATGGATCAGTGGAACATGAAGTATTAGGATCCTGGCTATGGGTTGAAGGAAAGGACAGACACATCAAGGGTGTTGACACCATGACTGGACTCTGCCCTCATAGACTCTAGCTGGACAGGTCAGTTCAGTCTCACCAGCTTTTAAAAGAGTGCTTGTGTCAGCTTCTGTGTAGGGAATCAATAGTCTCTGACCGGATAATTTAAGAAGTAGTCTTGTGTGTGCAGAGATCTAACTTCAGGCAAGTTAGAGGGTGAGAAAACCAAGTGACAGGGTGCTGTGGTTATAGATGTCAGCAGAGATCATATCATTGAGGGTCTCAATAGTTCATCTAAGGAGGTTAGATACTTTTGGAGAACACTGTGAGACATGAGAGAATCTACAATCAGAAGTGTCATAACTAGTGGTCTGATTTGTTACCATGCTGAGAATGGTCGGGGTAACTCAGGAGCATCCCCTTTTGAGGATGCTACTGCCAGCATGTAGGGGAATGACCAAATGGTCCTCTCAGAAAAGTGCGACTCACTTATTTGCTGTGTGACCTTCAGCCAGTTACCTAACCTCTCTGTGTCTCTGGAGAATGGGGACCATAATAGTTCCCATCTCACAGGGCTATGGTGAGGATTAGATGAGGTAACCCAGGAAAAATGCTTGGAACATAAGAGCCTACAAGGGAAACATGGGGGTGGTGATGACCTCTGACCTCTTGAGACTCAGTTTCCTTATCAGCTAAAGAGAAATCACAGCAGCGCTTGCCTTGAAAGATTAAATCATTTCATCATTCAGCTATTCAATACACATCATCGGCTCAACTGGAGAGTTGCTGCAATTTGTGAGGCCAGTTGCAAAATGAAAATGCCGGGACTCTTGTTCAAAAATAAGAAATTTCAAGACAGTAACAATAGCGCTTTAAACAAACGCAGGCCCCTTCGTGTCAACTTGACAGGTTGACAGAGGGGAAATTCCAGGCAGAGGGAACAGCTTGTACGAAGCTTATAAGGAGCCTGGAACAGAACATTCAAAACAGGGATTGTCTCTGAAAATTCAAACCTGTGGCTGCGGTGATCCTAGGACATTTGCAGGATGTTTTGGATGGAGGGGCTTGCAAGCCCCCGGCCCCGATTTGGGGCAAGTCCAGCTGAACTAAACGTGTCCCCTCTGGAGCCCTGAGTTGGATTTGCCAAAGCTATGTAGCCTGTTGGGACCAGGCCTCAGCTGGCGCTTGGGGTGCTCCTCCCCAGAACCTCAGTACTTCACATGCTCCATAGATGACCAGGGGTGGAAACAATTCATAACAGCTAAAAAGAAAAAAAAAAAAAAGCCAACCAGTGTTTTCTGTCAGTCTTCAGAACCTACGGGGGTGATCTGGGAGGAAGGACGCTATAAAACGCAGTGTTTCCCCGCTAGCTTTAAAAAGTTTTGCACAACATATTTTATGTGTGTTTATAGAAAAAAAAATCCCAGACCCAAATTGATTGAAAAAATGTGTTGTTATTGAAAGGGCTGAGTTGAACTCTCCACAGAGTATGGTGTTCAGCAAGACTTGGAAGGCAAAGATTTCGCATAAATAGTTGTGCCGAGTTGTTATGGCAACTGAAATTTGAAAAGTAAATAGGTTTTGGGGAAATATTTTTCGTTGTCTCTGGAGGAATTTTCTGTTGGGGATCATTTGTGAAAGGAGGATTAAATCCAGTGCTCGGTGGGTTTGGGAGTTGTCGCTGAGGGACAGAAATAGGATAGTCCCTGCCCTAGGGGTCTCCCATGTCTATGGGGCGGTTTCTTTCCTTTCCCCAAACTAAAGGTCAGGAAGGAGTGAGATGGACTTGGTCCTGCATGCTGTGTGGCCTTGGGTCTTAGCCTGCCCTCTCTGGGCCTCCACTTTCCTACCCACAGAATGGTCTGGTCGAATCAGTGTAATGACTACTGTTTGGGGGACAGTCATCTACTTGTGGCGTCCACCCTAACGGCCGGCTGAGGTTGACATGCTTATGTCCTTGAAGAGATGGGGAAACTGAGGCCTAGGGAAGCATGGGGCTTGCTGGTGATAACACAGGAGTGAACAGAGGCACCCATGTGAACCCCAGCTCCAGAGTATTGTTCTTCTGCACTTTCCTGCGCCTGGTTGCTCATACAGGTAGCAGATGGCCATCAAGGTGAGGCCTGGATAACCGCTTCTTCCTGAGCTCCCTAAAAAGTTGAGAGCCACTCACTTGCAGAAGGCTGGCCAGAGCACCTCGTGGGGGGCAGGGGGCAAAGCCTGCTGCCCAGGCTTTGCTTCAGCTCCAAGTTCAGCTCCAAGCAGAGGTCCCCTTAGCAACCTGGGGACCCTGTTGCTCCCCGCTTTATGGCAGCAATGCTGTATTCCAGGCAGAGAAGGGTATGTTGGCTCAGGTATGTTGGCCATAATGGGAATAATTACTCGCATGTTTGCTTTTTGGGGTGCACTGTGCATGCACCAGGGCGCTTGAGGCTCTTGGGGGCAGAGACCAGCTTGGTAGCAGATACTGTGATCTGTAGGGATGTGATTGTGTAATGGCGGCACAGAGAAGTGAAGGGGATTTATTGAAGCCACATGGTGGGCCAGAGAGGATCCTTCTGGTGCCTTGAAGTGTCTGGCACTCAGGTGGGTGTTTAGACAGGTAGTGAGGTCCCCACCTCTGGGAGCATTCAAGTTCATAGCCTGCACTTGGGAAAGGAGTGATAAAGGGAGGTTGAACAGGATGACTCCAAAATACCTCCAAAGACTCCACAAATAGGATTCTGGAGAGTGGAGGTCTAATCAGGAAATCAGATCTGGGTTCTGGCTCTTTAATTTCCTTCAGCCTCAATTGATTCTTCAGTGTGGAACTGCCATGGAAAAGCAGATCTGAAGACTTGCCCTTCCCTCCTGGGGTCAGAGAGACTGTGTTTGTGCTTGGAACATTTATACACGTGTGTATGTGTATGCATGTGTGAGTGTGCATGTCTATGTATGTGCGCATGTAACAGCCTGCAGGTGCTTGTGTTATGCATGGGCACATCTGTGTGTATCTGTGCATGTGTGTGTGTGCCTATGGGTCCACAAGCACATGTGCTCTTACTTGTGTTTGTTCACTTGCACGCTCATGGAGGTGTGTATGCTAATACCCGTGAATAGATGTGCATGTGCTTGTGTCTGCCTTCGTGTGTGTGTGTGTGTGTGCCCCACTCCCACCACTTCTGTCTGGATCCCCTGATCTCTGTCGGGGCCCACCTCTCTGTTTAATTATGCAGTCCCCAGGCTTCCCCAGCAGGGACACATGCCATTTTGGGGTCCTGGTCTCATAGGAGGAAGAATTAGCCTTGGTAAGTTAAAGTTTTGCATTAGTTTTTACAAAGGTGAGGGTGCAAGAAGTATAGAGATCCAGAGATGAGTGACACACACATACATACATACATAGACATAGGTCTGTCTGTCTGTCTGACCATCCATCCATCCATTCATCCAATCTATATCCATCCATCCATCCATCCATCCACCCTCCCACCCACCCATTCATCTATTCATCTGTCCATCCATCCATCCATCCATCCATCCATCCATCCATCCATCCATCCATCCATCCATCCATCCATTCATCTAGAAAGAAGAGAGAATGTAGGAAAACAGAAAGAGCAAGAGCATATTCTGCATAGCTCAGGAGAATGATATTAGGAAACTGTCCAAGCTTGACCTCCCAGAAACCAGCCCCAGCCTTGTCTCAAGCCTGGTGAGTGACCTTCTTCCTAGATGAATGGATGGATATAGATTGGATAGATGGATGGATGGTCAGGTGGACAGGGAGACATAGATGTCTATGAACCCCATGGAGCCATCCACATGCTAATTCACAGTACAAGAATGGAGGCCCGGGAGCGGGTGGCGGAAAACCCGACATGCCGTGAAGCACCACCACCTGCCTGTGGGCCCCTCCTTATCGGGCTTGGGCCCCTGCAAAGATAATTTTCCAATAGGTGAGTCACAGGCTGCCCTGGAGGAGCACCCCACAAATAGTGGAGGCGCAGAGACTGTGAGTTGCCTTTCCCACACATGTTTGCTCCCTATTACTGGAAATAATGGGTGCAGGTCCCTCCAAATCATGACTTATTTCTCCACCTCTCCTTGAAGCTGTGTGGCCAGGTGACTAAATTTTGGCCAGTGAGACAGACTGATGTGGGTCAACTTCAAGGGAACCTGAAGTTGGTGAGTGCCCCTTTGCCTTTCCTTCCTTCTTGCCTCCTTTCTGCTGGCTGGAAGCTGCATGAGATGGCTGACACTCAGCAGCCATGTTGGGCCAAGAGGAAAAAGTTCCCAAAAGAGGATGGATTTCCTCCCTCTGGACTTTGGTTATGCCAGTGAGAAGTAACCTCTCCTGTGGAAGCCACGGCGATTGGACTTTCAGCCTAACTTAATCCTAATGGCTTAAATAGGGGAAAGGTAACTTATCCAGCTTTTGCTAATAAGAGACTTTTAATTGCTTGGAGTTGGCAGAAGCCTGGCAGAAGTTTACAAATGTCAGCATGTTTAGTCTGGAAGAAAAATACTATCAACCGTAGTAAGAATGTTAATAACAATGGTATTATTTATTGAGCAATTACTATGACCCAAACCTGTACAGCTTGCAAGAGGCAGGGCCCACATCCAAACCCACATGGTGCTGAGACCAGCAGGTCTCTGTGCTCGGCATTCAAGGCCCTTCATGTGCTGGTGCTGGCATCTACCCAGATAGGTGTGTGTGGGTGCAGGGCCACAGAGCACTGGGCAGCAAACCTGGGGCCCCACTGCCCTTCCCTGGGGTGACCTCGCCCTCCAGGCCCAGCAGGCGAGAGACTCACCAAGCCGGAAGCTGCAGGAAGGCAGAGCAGGCGAGCCGGAGAGGCCCGCTGGCAGGAGGTGGGGACAGGCAGAAGGCCGGGGCTTCTCCCGACAGACGGACGGGCAGGGCGCAGACACAGGTGGACAGCCACGGGCAATGATGGTCCTGTAGCCTCTGACCTGGGAGCAGGTCATACTTCCCCGGCTCCCCTTGGGCGTAGGACTCTCTCTGAGCTGTTTCCTAATCTGCGAGGTGCCCTGGGCGTTCTTAGCTGCTGCTTCTCGGCTCAGGTGCTGCTTCTCGGCTCAGCAGCCGGGCAGACCGCTCTGCGTGCACTGAGCTCTGGCGGGTCTGAGGGCTCGCCTGCGTTGGGGTCCACTGGGCCACCCTTTGGGGAGCGAGGCCTCAGCTGAGGTCTGGGTTTGGCAAACCGCAGCCAGGGTGCAAGCCCAGAGATCTGTGGGACACAACCACACCCCACACTTTTATTTCCATATTCACAAAGGCCGATGCCTGCGGGCACACAGTGGGGCGAGGCCTCAGAGATGGCGCCTGCAAAGCTGAAATGTTTGCTCTGCGGTGCTTTCCAGCAGGAGTCTGCCACCCCCAGGAGCTGTTGAAGGAAGAAGAGATGGGTCGGCAGCCCGGAGGCCTGTGTACCCCAGGCTGTGCAGAGCTGGGACCCTTCCTACCTCCCAGGAGTCCAGGCTCTGGGGAAGATGGAGGCTGGCCCAGAGCTGCAGGGAGGGGAGAAAGTCCCCCCGGAAGCCCAGCCCTGAACTGCCGGGATGCCCGCAGATGGCCTTGCCGGCCCTGCTGGCGGAAGCTCATCACAGGCGGCACCTCGGGTTGCATCCAATTTCCACGGTCTCCCCATCGAAATGAGAAATCTGAGGCCCGGGCAGCCATGGAGAGCTGATAAGACTCTGTCAGGTGAACCTCCTCACTTATCACTGCTGGGGTCACCTCTGTCTCCAAAGACTTGTTTTCCTTACAAAAAATTGCCTGGGATGTGTGATGGGCCTGCCTGTGATAGAGGGGAAAAAAGGAGAGAGAGAGCGAGCGAGCGAGTGAGGGGGAGAGAGAGAGAGAGAGAGAGAGAGAGAGAGAGAGAGAGAGAGAGGCAGAGAACTCTTTATTTTTCCAGACTTGGGGGAGGGGGGAGCAGGACTCCCCCCGNAGAGAGAGAGAGAGAGAGAGAGAGAGAGAGGCAGAGAACTCTTTATTTTTCCAGACTTGGGGGAGGGGGGAGCAGGACTCCCCCCTTCCCACCTCCCCCCTCCAATCAGGCCTTCAAGCTCGCATTAGTCCCTGCCTGCCAAGAGCTGGAACCAGGAGGGAAAATGTGGAATTATTTAGATAGGGGTTCACGCCACGGCAACAGTTGCCACACAGAGAAATGGCAGTGGCAGTCTCCCCCCCCCCCCCCCCCCACTCAGGTCCTTTGGCCAACAAAGCCGGCATTTGTGCGGGAAGCAGTGGCGGGGAGGCGAGGCAGTGGCCTCTCGGGGACCCTGGGCTGGCCTCTGGCCCCACCGGTCTCTCAGAGAGACTCTCTCTTTGGCTCCGGGTGTCTGTCCCCCTGTTTTTCTATCCTGCATCTCTTTATCTCTTTGTCTCTCTCCTTTGTCGTGTCTCTGCCCCTCTCCCCTGCCTCTTGTTCTCCCTCTGCTGCTTTGGCCCTTTGTCTGTCCCCAGTGCCCCTCTCCATCTGTCTTCTCCCTCCCGTTCCCTTTTCCTCTGGGCTTTCTCATCCCTCATCTTTTCTCTCCCTTCTGTGCATTCCTGTCCCTCTTTTTCTCTCTTTCTCCATCTCTCTCCCTCTGTTTGTCGCTGTCTCTGTCTGTCTCAGTATTTCTGTCTTTCTCCCCACTCTTTCTGTGTCTCCTTCCCTTCCCACCTGTGTCTTCATCAGCCTCCTCATTCTCTGGGAAGTTCAGCCATGGATCCTTCTGCCTCCCTAAGTCGAGGGGCTGAGCCCTGCATGCCCCAGTATGGACTCTCTCCCAGCTGCTTCTCCCCACCCCAGCTTGCCCCCACCCCAGGACTCTGTCTGAAGAAAGAGCAAGCGTGACCAAAGGACCAGCGTCCCTGAGGGTGACGGTGGCCTCAGAGGGAGGAGGGGAGACTCAGGTGGCAGGAGAGCTCTGAGGTTCAGAGTTAAATCAGGCCAGCCTCCTTCTCCCAGAACCTGGGGTCTTACCCATCTCTAAGCACAGTTGCCAAGCGAGGTGGCAAGAACTTATTGCTTAGGGCAGACTGATGGCGAGTTGGATTTTGAGTCACAGTGAGTGGCATGTAAGGCCACTTACTAGCTGGTGTTCCTTTCATCTCTTTGAGTCTTCTTTTCTTATCTGCAAAATGGAAATCCCAATATCAGCCTCCGGGGTCAATTGAGGACCAAGTTATTTAAATTGGGCAATGCTTTTGAAATATTGCCTCTGTGTAGTGGACTATTTGATAAACAGTAGCTTTCGTCAGTAGTATGGGGAAAGCACACGACCTGAGAGCTACTACTTATGGTCAGAGGGGAACAGTTATTTTAGTTGGGGTTTTGAGGGTTGAATAGGAGTTTGCTAAGTTTACAGCAGACCCTCCAGGTTGATAGTATGGCTTGAGTCAATGTCATTTCATAGATGAGACAATTGAAGTCTTGAGCGGGGAGGGAGCCTTAGTCATAATGGTAGATCCCAAAGAAGGGACCATGGTGAGGCTGTGGGTCAGTGTTGGCACTCACTCCAATCTGCCCCTGAGATCTCAGGCACAAAAGTGTGGATGGAGTGCTCTATCCTAAAGTGGACACTGCTTGCTCTGCCTCCCTTGCCTCCCTTCAGTCTACTCTTGTCCACTGTGCTGTGAGCATGCACGTCTTGGCCATCCCAAAGCCAGGCAGGGGTGGACCTGGAGGAGCAGGAGCAGCTGCAGCTGGCATGTCTACACAGCCCGTTCTGTGGCTGGCACATTCTTGGCCCTGAACAGCTTGCAGATGCTGAAAGAAATGAGGAAAATATTCCTTGGGTCAGCTGACTGGTATTTAGCTCTCCCTAGCACCAAAAGTCACAGCCCTTTGCCAGTCCAGGCGGTTAGAAAATGCTGCCAGTTCAGGGCTGCCTGGCGGAGCTGATAGCTTCCTTCTTGCTTCCCCTTTCACTGTTACCATGTGGCGAGAGGAGCTCGGGTAACAGGAAAGAGCTTTGTCTTCTCCTCACTGCCTCACCCCCCTAAGGTCTGCTCTACATCCTGGCATTGAGGGACCCTACAGTGCCTGGGTTTCGATCCTGGGTTCCAATCCTTACACGTGGGTGACTGTGGCAGGCAGCTCTGATGTGGCTCCCAAGGGCCCCACCTCCTGCTGTTCCCACCCTGGAAGACCTTTGGAGTGTGAGCTGCACCCAGAAATTGCAGGGGGGCAGGTTGCTACCTCTGAGTCCAGGCATGAAAGACCATGGCTTTATCTTTCTTTCTCCCATTCTCTCTCTCTCCCTATATGGCTTCTCAGCTTGAGTACTAGACAAAGCAAGCTGCCATGCTGGAGATGCTGGCCCATGGGGCAAGGACCAGTGAGTGACCTCTGGCCAGCAGCCAGCAAGGAAGTGAGGGCCGTAGCCTAACAGTCTGCATAGACCTGAATTCCGCCAGCAAGCACGTGAATGGGCCTGGAAGCTCCTCCTGCCCCAGTTAAGCCTTGAGATGAGACCACAGCCCCAACCAAGACCTTGAGTTTAGCCACTGAGAGGCCCTTGGGGGGCACCCAGGATGGCTGATCTGCAGGGCCGTGAGATAATCAAGCAACTGATTTGGGATGTAGCTTAGGTGACTGGTGCAGTGACCTTAGGGATGTGCGTTCAGCTTCTGAACCCCAATATCCATCTGTACAGTGGGTACGGAAATGCCTGAGAACTCAGAGGGAGGATATTTGTGCAGGATCTGGTGCCTGAGAGGAGCTCAAAGATGAGGTCTTCACATCTTAGCCGACAAGTCTTTCCTGGGCCAGGCCCGGCTCTGCGGCAGGTGCTGGGACCCAGAGGCTGGGACGCCCAGAGGGTGAGATGACAGTGGGGGCCCTGCCTCCTGGAGCGCACAGTCCAGTGCGAAAGTAGGGAACCCAGACAAGTGGGAAGGTTTGTGGGTCCCAGAAAGCAAATACCAGAATCTAGGTAGGAAGGGTTTCTGGGGCAAAGGTTTACATGAACCCCAAAAAGAAGGTGCCTCCTTTAAGATGTCAGTGAGTCAGCCACGGCCCAGTCCTGTAGCCACAGGGGCACTGTCTGAGTGGGGGCTCCCCACTAGGCAGATATGGGACAAGATGTGAGGGCAAGTGGCATAGGTGGGGGGGGGGTGGATGGCAGGAGGGGTGGGGAAGTACGGGGTCCATTCATGGGCAGGTTACCGGCGAGCAAGTGGGACCCTCCATCCCATTGGGCCCTCTGGGAGCCAGTGTACGGCCTGCACCTTATTCTCTGTGAGCAAGACGAGAGCTGGGGTGTGTGTGCTCCCACCTTTAGCCTTCATGGCACGTGTGGCCCTGGACCATTCACCCCGGCAAGTCCCACATTCCATGTGCACGTCACCTGAGAGGAAGCCCAGGTGGGGAGGGCAGGTGCCTAGAGCAGAGTGCCATGAGCAGGCCCCGGTTGGAGAGTAGAGGTCGAGTGAGGGACAGACACTGTCTGCGTCTATTCCAGTTGCAGCAAATGGCGGAACCCGAGGAGCAGAAGCTCTACTCTCTGGGGACAGGCTTTGGCCCTCCTGCAGCCCCACAGGTCCCGCCCCTTCCTGGAGTCCCCATGTCACCTGCCTCTGAGCTCCTACCACAGCCTGGCCTTGGCCTCCAAGCCTCCTAGAGCTGGTCACATCTAACTGCAGGCTTCTCTTGAGTCTGGGAGTCATCTTGATCTGGCCTCCCGCCAGATCAAGATGACTATTGTTTTGGCCACTGTCTGATGCCTGGGACCCTGGAAGATTCCCCCTCCCAGAATGCCCTTCTGCCGTCAGCCAGTTCTGGGGTCCTGAGCTGGAAGGTAGCACTGTCTGGATTTGACGCCCAGATGCCTTCAGAGCCCCTGCCTCTCTGAGCGTCCCCGGCACCTTCTATCCAGCACTGAGGAGGCGAGTGATTTGGGAGCTCAGCCTTTCGAGAATTGCCTCTAATACCAAACCATCTGCACCATGCAGGGGTTGGGGTACAGCAGAAGTGGGTTCTGGACCCACTGTGTCCAGTGCCCATGTCCAGGGGATGACAATGAATTCCTCCGGCCATGGGTGCCTGAGACAGGAGCCGCCCGCTCCAATGTGCGTAAGCACAGAAGGGACATACTGATGCCAGATGCTGGGAAGGACCCTGGGGTGACCCCCAGATCTGCAGGACGAGGTGTGGGCTCAGGCTGAGTCTCAGCCTCTGTCATCTGTCCCTGTCACCATCCATCTCTCCTGGGCATCACTCTGCAGACTGGCTCTCCCCAGGAGGCCTGGCGCCCTGGGGTCCCAATAGCACCTCCTCTGAGCTTAGCAGCCTCTTCTTCTAAGCCCCTGCCCACTTCCATGGCCTGTAACGAGCAGCAATTAAGTGCTTGAAAGCAACACCATTTACTTTGGTCACAAATCTGCAATTTGGGCAGGGCTCAGCGGGACAGCTTGTCTCGGTGCCACGTGAGTCTCCACGTGAGTCTCCGACAGCCACTCAAAGGCTGGGGGCTGCCATCATCCACGGGTCCTCTGCTCACGCATCTGACAGTTCATGCTGGCTCGTGGCTGGAACCTCAGCTGGGGCTGGGACACCGAACATGTGGCCTCACCACGTGACTTGGGGCTCCTCCTTACAATATGGTGGCCAGGTTCCAAGGATGAGCTTCTGGGAGAGAGGGCCGAGTGGAAGCTCTGGAAACCTGAGAGGTCATGCTGAGTCTTCCTGCACATTCTGTTTTCTCAGATCGTTGCAAAAGGTCATCCATAGCCAAGGGAAGAGGAACAAGATGCCACCTTTTGTTGGGAGCAGGAGGACGCAGCCTCATGCTTCAAACCCAGCGTGCAGCCTCTGCTCTGTGGACGCTGCCTGTCCTTTCCAGTCCCATACGTGCTCCTTGAGCCACCCCTCTTACTGGGGACGGGGTGTTGCGATCACCCCGGCGTGGTATCCCAGTGACCAGCCAGCACGGGTAGGGAGAAGAGCCTGTGACTGGCAGCCGGGCTGAAGCACATGCAACGAGAGACTAAGACTTCTCCAAAGAAGAGAGGATGGGAAGACAAAACAACATATGTCCTCTGCAGATAGTAAACAAATAAACAAACACTCAAGGACTTAATTACCCATGGTGATAAATGCTCTGTTGGCAAAGGACAGGATGCTCATAAAAGTGACTAATGATGGGTGGATGGTGAGGATTGAGCTTGGACCGAGATTTATAGTGGGGCTTGAAGCATCCTTTGAGAGTGAGGGGCTCCCACTCGCCCTTCCAGGCAGCGGGTCCATCCTGTGCAAAGGTCCTGTGGTGCCTGGTATATTCAGGACTTGAATCCAGCTCTGTGGCTGGGTCACAGTGAGAGAGATGAGGGTGTGGCAGAGGTGAGATTTGATCAAATGGTGTCTCAAAGACGATAGTCAAGATTTTGTATTTGGGTCTATGCATGAGGGGAGGTCACCGGTGAGACCCAGTTCAACTTTATATGTGTTGCACCCCAAATGCCTGGCATGGAGTTTATTTACACAGGGCCCATTGTCAGTCTGTTGGTTCCTTTCCCCACTGCCTTTAGGCCCCTAATCCCGAAGCCCCTCCAAAGTCACTACCAACTTATGGATGACATTTGCCCCCAGCTCCTTATTCCTTCTTTGTTCTCCATGAATTCCTCTTACTCCAGTCCCCTGTGTCTGCTCTGCCCACCCCATCAGAGCAAGCACCAGCAGAGTCTGGCTATCTGCTTCACCTGCCATTAGTCACCAGGGCTTGTCCCTCTGAACCCAAGACAGGTATGACGTCAACAAGTGGCAGCATGAAAGCGACTTTCTTCGGTGGGCTGCCACCCACACTGCCAGCTCATCCATCGCTCCCTGGCACACCCAATCCATCCAATTTAAATAAACAAATCCCCCAAACAGGACCTGGTAATGGAAATGCTGACAGCCCCTTATCTACAGCGTCTTTGGGTGTGCACAGGTCCGTAATAATTTGGGCCTCACCGAGGCAGAGGAGTTATTGCAATTGTGCCATGTCTATGACAGTTTAATCAGATCTTGAAAATCAGGGGCACTACATTGTGCACCTGCTCATGGGGGACAAAAAGGGAAAAAAATGGCTGGCAGAGTTTTCTATCACGGACATTTTTTTTATCCCCGGGCAGGACCTCCCAAGTATATAATTCATTGCTTGTATGTGGGAGGGTGGCGAGTGGGGGAAGTGGGAACTAGAATTACGCTGAACGCTTCTAGACAAGAATGAAGGAGGATGTCCAGCAAGGGGCTTCTTTTGTCTACACAGGATTTATCTGGGGAGGATGTGACATATCCGGGACATGGAAGAAGATGTCCCTGGGTTCAAGGCAGCCCTCCCTCCCCGTCACCCTCCCCCCTTCCCCCCTCTCCTCTGCCTTCAGTTCCCACTTCTTTCCTTGACTTCTCTCTCCTCCCCTGCTTCCCTCCTCCAAGAATATAGGTTAGCCCCATACCAGGCCCTGCGGTGCTGTGACAGCCCTATGATGTCCAGATTCTGCCTGCAAGGAGCTAGGAAGTATGGCCAGGAAGGAAAAACTGGTTTGTGAAGTCTTAGCTTGGGTCCCCCACCAAAGTAGAACCTGATATACCAAGGTCCCTAGACTTAGGGGCAGTGATTTATTTAGAGATGATTGCAGGGATCAGAGAGAGTGAGACAGAGAAGAGAATTCCAGTGAACGAAGGGTGTGTTATTGATCTGGTTCCATTGGCAATGGGTAGTCAACACTGCGGTTGACCTGCTGAGAAAGACCATGGAATGCATCTCAGCTTCCAGAAAACCCGGAGGCAGAGAAGGAGGGCAGTCCCCACTCTGGGATGCTGGTCTCTGGCAAGGCAGTGTCTACTCCTGCTATGCTGAAATCAGTGGGTCAAGACCCTGTGTGCCATGGCTCACCATGGACAGTTCCTTTATGTGAGCACAATGAAGGAGTCAAGGCATCCCGGTAGGCAAAGTGGGCTTCCTGGAGGAAGTGGCACCTGAGACCAAAGCTGCTAGTAGAATGGTTAAATAGGTAATAGAGTGAGGACAAAAGAATGTTCCAGAAAGGAGGAACAGCACATGCAAAGGCCAAGAGGCTGGAAGGAGGATGGTGTTTTTGTGGACTGACAGAGCAGGGAGAAGGAGGGAAAGAGAAACAGCACATGGGACAGGAAGGGGTAGGACTCAAGCCCTGGAGGGGGCTGCTGGAGGGCCAGGCCTGAGGACACCAGGGACACTGTCCTGGCTTGTGCGTAGAATGGATGCACCGGGCATGGGGCGGGGATGCAGGCAGTGCAGATGGTGCTGCTGAGGATGTCTAGGGGGGAGATGATGGGCCCATCACCACTGACCACTGTGATTCTGGGATCAGGTCATGTCTTCTCCAGCTCAGCCTCCTCACAGAATGCTCCCTAGAGTGTCATGAGAAGGTCAAGTCCATGGTGGTGGTAAGCACAGAGCACCACACAGCATAGCAGGTACTCCTAGTTCTTCACTCCTTCTTTCCTCCTTTCCTTTCCTCCTCTCCACATCACAGGCCTGTCCTGCCAGGCTGAGTGTATGTTTGGGAGGAGGGTCTTCTCTCATGCATTACTGATCTGTGGCAATAGAAGAGGGCTGGCCTTGGCTGTGGGACGGGATGTGAGTATCTGCCTGGCCGCTCTGTACAACTGTTGAGTGCTGGGCACAGGCACATGAGTGGATGTCTAAGACTCCAGACTCTGTTGTGCTTCTGTCCCAGGCCAAGATGTCATGCAGATGGGCTTTTCCAGAGTACCCCCTCCCCACCCCCAACAAACATCCCCTCCATCTCCGCTGAGATCTTGCCTCAAATTCTTCCTTAATTAGGTTTCTCAGTCTGAAATCCAAGAGGGCTCTGCCAGAGAGGTCCTGGGGTTCAGCAGTTTTCACTTTCAATGGAAAACACCCCAGGGGTCAGAAAAACTCAGTCATTCACACCTAAGTGTGAACTGGGTTGAAAGACTGTGAAAGTGCTAAATGCTAAAGGCAAGTGACCAAGTTAGGGATCTGATCAGCCCAACCAGCCAGCCTACCTCCCCGCACCCCCCCCCCCGCACCCCCCCCACCCCTGTGTCAGAGGGCAGAGGGATAGGAAGATGTAGGAAGGAAGGGGAACGGTCCCACTCCTTCCTCTCTCTGACCATCTCCTTCCCATTTTGTGTAGCTAGGAAGTTGGACAGTGAACCCGAAGGACTCAGCACCTTGGGGTTCTCAGTGGGGTTTCTATGGCATCCAACACAAAGCATAATACTGGCATGTAGTATTTGAGAAAATAGCAGAAAGATGGAGGAAGGAGGGATGGATGGGTGGGTGGGGTGGATAGATGCATAGATAAATGGATGGACGGGTGGGGAGCTAGATGAATGATTGAGTTAGTGGTTGGTAGAGCATTTGCGTTAGACGATCACTAACCAGACTTGCTAAAACCTATTTGGATAAGTGGTTTGCATCACAGAATCCAGGGTTCGTTGGGTTTGACATTTATTTCCCAAGAAGTCTCCCCAGTTCCAGGTTCTGTAGAACATCTCATTTTGCTTCTGAACTGCTTGGGTGAAACACTTCCAGATGGTTCTCTATCTCAGGTCACTGAGTTTTAAGTGGCTGTGGTGTTTATATCTAGTGAGAGGGATAGATCCTCCAGCACAGGAGTGACAGAGGCCCCTGTCCTGTTGGGCAGTAGGATAGAGAATGGGAGGATGTAGAGGGTGGACGAACCAGGTTTGTTCACTCTTCAAATACCTTCATAATTCCCCAGAGAAGTTCTGGGGCTCCAGATACACTGTCTGGGTGGGTTTGCAATGAAGATGAAGGAGTTATCTCTCATTAACAATTCCTTGGGGTTTCATTCATTCACCTAGCAGTTCTTTGTTTAATTTCCCTTCTGACCATTCACTCATTTATGTTTTCTTCCACCCATTATTTGTCCATCTAACTATCCAACTATTCCATCCATCCATCCATCCATCCACCCACCCACCCATCCATCCATCATTGTAGTCACCATCCATTCATCCATTACCTTACCACTAATGCATACTTCTGTCTTTGAACTACCCATCTACCCATCTATCCATCCATTCATCCATCTATACAAACATCTGTCTATGAATTCACCTATCCTTCTATTCTCCCATTTGTCCATCCATCCATCCATCCATCCATCCATCCATCCATCCATCCATCCATCCATCCATCCATCCATCCACGCATCCACGCATCCACACATCCACCCATCCACCCATCCACCCATCCATCCACACATCCATCCATCCATCCATCCACCCACCCACCCATCCATCCACCCACCCACCCATCCATCTATCCACTCACACCCATACATGTATCCATGCACCCCAAGCACCCATATCCAAGTTTACATAATCATGCTACCATCTAGTCTGTACCAGGATTTGTTTCATACACTGACTTACCAAGGTGGCTGAGTGAGAGCTAATACATTCAAGGATCCTCCACTCAATGGGGTAATCATGATATAAATAATTCTAATAGACTGATCACTGCTTAGGGCAACAAAAGAGGATGCGTGACCTCAGAGGAGAACCCTGTTTCCAGAGTCTTCCCTAATGCTGTTCCCTGCTGGGACCTGTGCTGGATCATTGCCCCTCATCACTTAAGCCTTAACCTGGCACCTCTTCCTGGGGGAGCTATCGCTAATTGTTCTTCCTCTTTTCTCTGAATTGTAACTTGCCACCTACTTTTGGAGAACTGGGTTGTGTCTTAGTCATTCCTGGCTTGGCCCATAGTAGATTCACTGCAAATGTTTGAGGAACAGATGAAGGCAGGTGGCCAGATCAAGGAGAGGGGGAAGAGGGCAGAATTTGTGAGACTGGCGGAGCAAGTCAGCCAAGTCAGCCTGGCAGTGATCCCCTTGACATTCTGAAACCATGTGGGTTCAAATCCAAATCCCCCCCATCCCCATCACTAAATGAGGTCCTGAAAACCCTTTCTCCTACAGCTCAGTGTCTTCATCTAAAAAGTATGGAAAATGATCACTGCCCTCAAATTTGTTGTCCAACATTGGAAGATGCATTGTTCAGGCCTTCTGTATTGGTTTCCTTGCTGCTGTAATGAATTATTATAGATTTAGTGGTTTAAAACAGCACAAACTTATTGCCTGACAGTTTTTGGAGATCAGCAGTTGGAAACGGTTCTTATAGGTCGAGGTATTATGTGAGCTGTGTTCTTTTGGGTCCTTCTCTTAGGTTTGTTTCTGGTCTGTTCCAGTTTCTACTGGCCACTGCCATTCCTTGACTCTTGATCCCTTCCTCCAACTTCAAAACACATGGTTCCCACCTCTGGGTCTGTAACCACTTCTCTTCTCGCTTTACCATTGACCCTCCTGCTTCTGTTGTATTGAAGAATGAAGACCTTTGTGATTATATCAGGGCTATCTGGAGTATTCAGCACAACCTCTCTATCTCAAGATTCTTAACTGAACAGTTGCAGAGTTCCATTTGATGTATAAGGTCATGTATTCTGGAGATCCAGGTATGGTCATTTTTGGGGTAGCATTATTCTGTCAACCACATGCTTATATGGGTTAGAAAGGGGAGGGAGCCAGGAAGGAGACAGAGAGGGCTGCTAGGTGGTAGTACCAGTCTAACTCATGTGCCAGAGAGAGGGTATGAGGGAGGGGTGAGTAGGAAGAGTCTCAAGAGCTACACAGTTCTATGAAAGTTTCAGTTGAAATTATGGAGATTCCTTGCATTAAAGCACCCAACAGGGGACTCCTGTGTCTTACAGGAATGGGCTGCCTCACTGTCCCTGCCAGACCCTTTGTCCAGTTGGAGAAGTTCATGGGAAGCAGGTCCTCAGTGCACATGTGATGGGGCATCAGAGGGCAGCAGCTGGGAGCAGCAGCCATCAACCACATTGTCCTGTTGGGCATAGAGACTCAACACTGAGTCTGGTATCAGATTCTTACAAGGGACAAGGTGCCCCTAAGGTCAAGTTGAAGGCAGAGAAGTAAAGAGGTTGTGGGCCCAAGTGGGGATGTTATTTCTCAGGCCCTGGGTAGGCATGGGACTCTCAAGGTCTCTGAGGCAGACAGGTGGCCTCTACCCAAAGGAGCCCCTACACACCCCAGGACTTCTTTGAGATTTCTGGGGAAACTCTACCATCTATCCATTCTTTAGAGGAAAACTTGGTGAGATCTGCTTCCATGCCCACTTAGTGGCCACTTTTGAGGACAAGTGAGTCCCTTTCCCTCATATAGTCTTATAAATGAAGTGGAATTGTAATTTTCCTTTTTAAACTTGAGCCAGCTGATACTAGCTAAGGTTATCTCACTTTTCTTTACCTACTTTCTCTCTCCTCTTTTGTTATTGCATCATCTCCAGGGCTCTCCTCTAGAAATGTGAGGGAACCTGGGAGGTTCCCTGGGAGGGAACCTTCCTCTTAAGACATGTTTCTGTGGAATGTTTTCCAGAGTGAGCTCTGACTTAGGACCAGGAAGGCAGCTACGTAGCATGGGTGTCCTTGCTCTCCATTCTATTTCCCTTGCAGACATTGCTAATCAATCACAGAATTATTTCCACTGAACTGGACAAGGTCCCAAAATAGGGTGACCTTAGATTTTACTATGCGAACCAGGCTGCTTTTAAGAGTAAAAAGAGGCGTGGCTAATAACCGTGCCTACAAAAGGTCAAAGAGAAACCAAAGGGACTTTGGGGGGGTGGGGAGGCAAAGACAGGGATGAGGGCAGAAGGAGCAGAAGGGACTGAGGTGATGGTGCATGGGTAAAACGGTGGTGGGAACTCCCTGGGGAATACAAATGATGTCGAATATAATTAAATAAATCTAAAAAAAAATAACGGTGTCTAATACAACAGGTCTGGTCCAAATTGGGAGATTCCTAAGAAGACCAGGATGACTGAACATCTTACTTAAAAACCTAGCTTAACTCAGTGTTCCTGGCAGCCATCACCAATGGATCCCCAAAATTGGCATGTGAGAGGAACCATTTTTGCTCACCATGTGTCCCTGTGAGAAAGGGTGTGTTCCTCTAAGGACAGATAATCCGGAGCATCTGTCCTTTCTGGAATGGGATTCTGCTGTGTTTAGTAAGACACAGCTTCGTTCTCCTTTAGACCCCCCCCCCCCATGCTGGCTGGCTGTGCCATCTTCCAAGGAGTGAGCCCTTGTATTTCTGAGCCCCCATGACAGTAGAACTCTGCCTGGCGTGACACCCGAGTAAGCAGGGCAGCCTGTTCCCTTATGTGCTGTGGCTTTGACGGTGACACCAGTCTCACAGGCTGTCCTTGGAAGGGACCATGGTGCGGGCATCTAACTTTCCAAGACCTGATTCAGAATTCTTCACTGCTCTTGAAGGATTGAAGGGGTGGGTCCTTGCCTCATGGTGTCTGAGATTCAGGAGCAGGGTGTCCTACAGAGGGGAGTCTGCCCGGGGTGACCTTTGTTCTAATACAAATTCTGACACCACCTCATCCATACTGACTTGAAGGGACTTGAAAAAGGCACCTCCAAATTCTTTGGTGTCTTCACTCACCTGAGGACTTTCAGCAGTTGGCTTAGTGTTTGGATACCTGTGGCCCATAATCCAGGGCCTCTGAACTAGACCCTGGAGGGAGAGGAAATTTTCTTTTAATTAATTAATTTATTATGCACACAAGATGGGGGAACAGCCAGAGTGCGGGAGGTGAGAGGATTCCCCAGAGACAGAGGGGAGCAGAACAGGCAGATCGACTGAAACGCACTGCTTGGGGGAGCAGCGGGCGAGGCAGGAGAGGTCTGCTGTGCCCTGTGGGTCACCTCCCTGGCCGGGGATCGAACTCGTGCTGCAGTGCCGTGGATGCTTCACAGTGTGGCGCTCAATCCTCTGCGCCACCAGGGAGGCCCAAGGAGAGGAACTTTTCTTTTGCATGACAATCTTTTCCTCTTTGATTTGCCAACTTGGAAACAGGCTCAGAGGGGTGCACCTTGCTCAAAATCACTGAACAAACTCACGGCAGGGCTGGGACCCCCGTCGGAACTACAACCTCCCCATCTCCTTTTCCTCGCATTTCTGGAAGAACTGTGAAATGGGCACGATGAAAGCTGGATATCTGTGAAGGGGCATCTCCTTTTATCACACTGAAGTTGACCAGTTGCTTTATCAATGAAAAATGCCTGACCCAGGGTGAAGGCATGGAGATGAGCAATTATCGACTTCCTACTGTATGCAGAGATGGGTCCATGTTAACACCATCGTAACTTGTTCTTTATATTTCCCACACTCTACAGGGTGGGGAGGCTCTGGGCGTATCACAGATAAGGGAAGAGTCAAGTTCACACAGTGGGGCTGGGATGCGAATCTGGGCCTGGCTGGCTCTGGACACCACATTCTTTACATTTTATCCCCTCTTCCCCAAGCTGCTTGGCCTGAGGTGTCCCCAAACATGACTGAGTTTCTGAAGCGGTACACTATAAATACGTGGTAGGGTGGACAAACTGAGTGTTGTCGAAGGTCCGGGACGAAGACTGATTCACGAGCCCACTGGTTCCAAACTAATAATGACACCTCCAGTTTCCTGGGCGTCACCTGTACCCTCACTTTGATTCTCATTTTACAATTGGGAAAACTGGGCCTCCCTGGTGGTGCAGTGGATTGAGCACCGCACTGTGAAGCATCCCCTGCACAGCAGCATGAGTTCGAACCCCGGCCAGGGAGGGGACCCACATGGCACAGCAGACCTCTCCTGTCTCCCCGCTGCTCCCCTCAGCAGTGTATTTCAGTGGATCTGCCTGTTCTGCTCCCCACTCTGTCTCTGGTCACGCCTCTCACCTCCTGTGACTCTGGCCTGTACCCCAGCTCTTGTATGCATACATAAATCTTTTTAAAAAACAAATTTGGAAAAACTGAGGCTCGGAGAGGGTCAGCGCATGGTAAGGAGGTGGCTCAAGGTAGGCTCTGAACCCCTGGTCCCCTGAGGTGTCCTTTCTAGGCGACCTTGGTGGCGGGGGCACCCCTTTCCCAGGGCCATAAGAAAGCACCTGCCTTGCCCCTAATTCTCCCTGAAGTAGGCACCTGGAGCGCTGTGGTGAGCCAGCTGGAGGTGACATGGCTCTCAGACTGATGAGTGCTATTACCGGGACGTCACGGCGCTAATAACCATACAGGCACGCGGAGCAGGCCGGGAGATGGATGGCGTCTCCAGCCGCGCCTGCCACGCCCAGCCGTCTCCGGCCTTCCTCGGGGAATGTGGTCTGTGGAGGCCGCTCTGGCTCCCGTGGCCCGCAGGAGAGGGTGCGCTGATGCTGGGTCCCACTGGCCTCTGCCAACGGGTTGTCCCCATTTTACGGCCCAGGAAACGGAGGCCACAGCTGAGTAGGAAGAGCCGCACCAGAAGACAAGACCCAGCTGGGAGTCACCATCCTGTTCCCGCAGTCAAATTAGACCCTGGCCTTTTAGGAACACAGTGATGATAAGAAAATTCTGGTGGAATGATGATATTGATTGCTTACCCAGAGGCTTCAATTTGGACAGCCGGCACTGCCACATTTGGCACGACCCCGTTTTATAGATGTGAAAGCCGAGGTTCGGCCCCCATGACAAATTTGCACAAGGACATAAAATGACAAGAGGTGGGGCTGGGATTTGAACCCAGGCCCAACTAGCCCAAATCTTTCTATGTTCTTGTCTTACCTTTGTGAGTTTTCACTGTCCTGCCTCCATCCTACCTGGCCTGGTCCCACACATCTCCTTGACCTTGAACTCTTGTGCTAAAGTGAAGTTGGAGCCCACAGTATGGGGCAGGTGCTTCTAGTGAGAAGCCACAACAGGGGTCTCCCTGGGGGTGCAAGGGGTTAAACACCACACTGTGAAGCATCCGTGGCACAGTGCGAGTTCGATCCCCAGCCAGGGAGGGGACCCACAGGGCGCAGCAGACTTCTCCTGCCTCGCCCGCTGTTCCCCTCAGCAGTGGCCTATTCTGCTCCCCACTCTGTCTCTGATGAGTCCTCTCACCTCCCGAGACTCTGGCCTGCACCTCAGCTCTTGTGTGCATAAATAAATACATCTTAAAAAAAAAAAAAAAGAAGCCGTGACGCTGGCAGTCAGTGACCCTTCCTGAGTCTTCGCTCGCAAAGCGTTGGCTGCAGGGCCTGAACTGTGCTGTCTTGTCCCAGAGTGCAGGTGCAGGGACCGAGGCCTCCGAGCTGGTGACCCTTGAGGACCAGGGCAGCTCCACCTGCCACCTAGGGCAGCGCGCTCAGGTGTTTTCCTGGTTCACTTACACTTGTTTCCTTTTGTGTGTGGGCAGACCCTGGTTTGGGGCCTCCGGGAACTAAAGGAAGTGTTCTTGATGTCAGTTTGGATTGTGGGGTTCTTGGGTCCACTCTGGGAAAGGTTTCACCAGAGCTCCCCATTCAGTGGCACGCGGCGAGTTTCCAGGCGAGTTTCTCCATGAGGCAGAGACGTTGGTTATATCTATTTATTTATTTATTAGAAAGATTTACTTATTTATGCACACGAGAGCTGGGGTACAGGCCAGAGTTGTGGGAGGTGAGAGGAGTCACCAGAGACAGAGTGGGGAGCAGAACAGGCAGATGGGCTGAAACACACTGCTGAGGGGAGCAGTAGGCGGGACAGGAGAGGTCTGCTGTGCCCTGTGGGTCCCCTCCCTGGCCAGGGTTTGAACTCGCGCTGCTGTGCCGCAGATGCTTCCCAGTGCAGCGCTCGACCCGCTGTGCCACCAGGGAGGCCCCATGATGTTGGTTATATTTAAAGAGCAGGTTTATTAGGTAAAGGGACAGACGAATAAAAGACACTTGCATAGACACAAGGGCAGGAAGAGCTGCCCCGAGAGGACAGTTTGCTGAGAGAGGCCACGTGGCTGCAGGCGGCGGCCTGGAGGAAGCTGCCTCGTTGAGGGAGGTCAGTGCAGAGAAGCCCCGGCAGATGCAGGTCACGGCAGGCAGGAGGCCGCTGCCCTGCAGAGGAGAGTCAGTGAGGAGAAGCACCTGCAGGGTCACCGGTGGGCAGGACAGCTGCCCGTTGTGGGGGCGACATTAGGTTGTTATCACCTTTTGGCAGGGAGGGCTCGTCTCTGGGGGTGGACGGTTTAGTCCTTAATCTCCACATCTGCACCTTCAGGTCTGTGCTTCTGACAGTCCTCCAGCATCTGACCTGGCTGGTGCCGCACCTCTGGATCTGGGCGTTGAGCCCTAAGGGTCTTAGTTTCTGTATCTGGGTTTAATCCCTTCCTCCTCCACCTCCTTGTGAGGTTCCTGACCTCGTGTGTCCCCTTCTCTGCTCTTTACCCTGCGTCGCTCTCAAGGGGCCGCTCCCCTGTGCTCCGCCAGCGGTTCTGGCTGGTGGACAGATGTTGTGTCTGCAGAGCCAGCCCCGTGCGGCCTGGACCAGCCTTGGCTGACCTTGTGGGCCGCGAAAGGGCCTTCTCTGTGGGCTTCAGCCCTGCACTTGCGCAGGGGTCAGGAACCTTCTGGATCCATCCTCTTGGTCTGGGAGCATCCGATTCCCACTCTCCAGCCCCCTGACACCCATACCTACTGGGGTCACCCTGGGGCTGACTTCCTTAGGGCAAGCAGAAGGCCCCAGCTGACGAGGGAAGGTCGGTGCCCCTCTCTGGGATAAGGGATAAGGAGGGATCAGGTCCCAGTTTCCATGCGCCCCAGCCCAGAGGGCACCCCAGCCCAGAGGACACCCCAGCCCTCACTGAGACTTCCCCAGCCTGAGGTCTGGAGCAGGGAGTTCTCGCCTTGCCCCACCGTGTGCCCGTAAATGGGTTTACCTTGGGGCGTCCCGTGACGCTGTCAGCGGGGGCCTGGGCACGTGGACCCCTGGGTAGTGGGAAAGCAGCATGGCAGGAAACCCCACTTGCTGAGGGCTCCCGGGGCTCTGGGTGGGGGCTGCTCTCAGAGGTGTGCTTAGTGGATGGGACTGAAAACTCACAGATGCTCAAGGAGGTGGAAATGCAGCGGAGTATCAGCACATGAGTACCCTCCCTCTCTTCCTTCAGTCCCCTCCTCCCCAATGCTCCTCCTCCCTTGTTGGCTTCACTTCCTCCCCCTTCTCTGCCCCTTTTATTCTCCCCGCTCCCCAGCAGTACCCAGGGGAAAGCGAGGGGGTGACTGGCAGTTTCCTGGTCCTGCAGGTGGGCTGTCCAGTGCAGGGGCCTTCGAGAAAAGGCGCCAAGTGACCCTCCACAAACGCACACACTCCCAGTTGTCTTGGCCCAGTTCTGGGGGAGCTCTTGGAATGGGGAGCTGGGCATCTAGGTGGGGTACAGATGTTCATCAGGGGGGGATGATTGGAGGTAGAGGGCAGTGCTGAGGATGACATTTGGGGGTCAGCGGCCATCCTTTCCATCTCTAAAGTCCTCTCTGACCTGAAACCCCTAAACAGTCCTCCTTTAAGGCAAAAGCTGAATCTCCCTAAGCCAAGAATCCCGGCCCAGCACTGAAGGGCAAGCACCGCCTCTGCCTGGCCCTGTGAGGCCTCAGGACCAGCGGGCTCTCCTGGGGCAGAGAGGGTGCGGAGCACCCCGAGGTGATATCTGGAGGGCAAGGGCCTGGGCTGTCCTCTGAACTGGGAGCTGGTGCCTGGGATTTTAAATCAACCACCCCTCACATTTCAGGGTGTCCAGGAACCGCTGGGGTGGAGTTAAAACCCAGACTCTGATTCAGTGGGCAAAAACAAGGTGGGGTCCTCTTTCAAAATTATTCAGAAGAATTTCAGGATGTCCACAGCAAGCCTCGCATCACGCATGGGGCCTTCTGAGCCCGGGTCTCAGGCCACAAGCCAGCTAGAAAGACTGCATTCTTTCTCTGTTTTCTTAAGATTTATTTTATTTATTTATGCACACAAGAGCTGGGGTGCAGGCCAGAGGTGCGGGGAGTAAGAGGAGTCGCCAGAGACAGAGTGGGGAGCAGAACAGGCAGATCAGCTGAGATACACTGCTGAGGGGAGCAGCGGGCGAGGCAGGAGAGGTCTGCTGCGCCCTGTGGGTCCCCTCCCTGGCTGGGGATCTGGTGATAGCTTCATAGCACTGCCTTTAACTCCTGCGCCACCAGGGAGGCCCAGAATCTGCATTTCCAATGAACTCCAGAGAGGCTGAGGCTGCCTTGGGCCCCCAGTGACGTTCTGAAGAGCTTTGGGGTTTCTGCATTAGCCTAGGGAGCATTCAGGACTCAACTGGTGTGGGAGACACCTCGGGGTGAACCTGGACAATTGCATTGCTTTGGCCTCCCCAAATGGAAGGTGAGCCTCCATGGGGGATGACCTCCCGCTGGCACACTGCCCCATGAAGCCCTCAACCCACAGCTCCAAGCCACTGGCAGGGCCAAATGTCTCAAGTCACCTTGGTCATCCAGTCCGTCTGGAAATGGTTTTTAAACAAAGCCACGTTCCTCAGAGCCTATAGATCTCCCGATGTGGCGTCCCCAAGCCCACCCCCAGGTCTGCAGCTTCCTTGCCAAGCCCAAGCCTGCGGGTAAACAAACCGCAAAGCCCCAGCAAACAAATAAACAAACAACGCCCCCCCCCCAAGGCGTGGGGTGGGGGTCCCCCTCATGTAAGCTTGTTCTCAGAACAAGAGTCTGGGTAAGAGGACAATGTGGAGACATCAGAAGCCTGTGGGGAGGAGGTGGGGTCCTGGGGGGCTGGGGAGGACACTTGAAAGAAGGCAGAGGTCAGGCACCCCCCCAAAGAAAGGCGGGGGCCCTTAATCCCATAATGGGAGACCAGAGGCCAGCCCCACCGAGGCTCCGACTAAGGGTTTTTGTCGTGAGGGGAAGGAGCGCTGTCCATGGATAAAGTGGCTTTTAGAACTATTAGAAAGTGGGTGTGCTGGGAATGGGGAGGGGGATACCCAGGACGGGAAAATTAAAATTCTGCTCCTGCCGAAGGTTTCTGGGCTCCAGCTCGCCGCGCGGGCATCGATCTGTTCCAGCATTTGACTTTCAACCATGACAAAACTGTGGGCAAATTAATTGTTCTCAGGATATTAAGCATCAGACTCCATTAATCCTTTCTGAGCGCGATGCCTGCTGAATACTAATTGGGAGGTTTCCGGGCTGCCGTGGGGTGTCTTTCCTGCCCACAGAGGGCTCCCCCCCTCCGGAGTCCCGCCTTTCTGTCTCCCGTGGGTGTGGGTGCCTAGGGCCAGGTCCCCCCACCTTGCGCCACCTCCACTTGCCTTTGTGGCTAAGGGCAGAGCGGGGACAGGTGGGCCCGACCGCACCTCCCCTCCCCCACCCGGGCGTCTTCTTCCAGGGAAGCCGTGGGACTGGTAGCAAGATTGTTTTATGCAAATTCCAATATCTGTATGCAGACGCGGCCGTGAGGAGGAACGCAAGAAATAATTACCAAATTATGCACGTTGAGTTGGTTTTCCTGAATCCCGAGCCCTTAAAAGAAAAATCAAAAACATAGCGATGTGAGTGTATAAAACACACAGGCGACCCGTGGCCCAGGTCACCCACAGTGGGGCGGGCTGTTGCTCCGGTCGAGGGTCTCCTTGGGGGACGTCGAGGAGGGTGGGGTCGGGGTTCCCAGCTCTAGACTGCCACCAAATGGCAGAGTGTCCTTTAGCAAGTCACGTCCCTTCCCGGGACCTCGATTTCCCCATCTGCTAAAGGGGGAGCCTGACAATGAGGTTTTTGAAATGTGGGTGGAGGTGGGGTGAGGGCTAACCCGGACATCTAGGGTGTATCTGATCAGATGTACACAGTAGGGCTCCATGAGGGCGTGAAGAACCCCTGGGGTGTCCCGGTGCTCCCCTCGTCTAGTTGTCAATGGTAACACCCTAGTTTCAAAATAGGGTTGTCTGTGATCATCTCCTCTCAGGCCTGGAATTACTATCCCATTTCACAGACTACAGCGAGGCTCTGACATCATGTTTGACAGGAGATGCGTGGTCCACTAGAGGGTCTGTCCATAAGCCCCTCCTGGGGAAAATCTGCCTGTTCTCACCCCAGGTTACCTCTCTGGCTGGCTCTGCTTGCTTTCCCCCGGAGCGGCAAGCCCGGTGCTGCATGGAGCAGGCTGTCATTGCTGCCTTCTGTTCTCAGCTTTTCCTGGAGCATCCTGGACACTGAGCATTCATCTGGGGTTGGACCCCAATTTAGAGTCCACTGAGATTCCGCCACGGAAGCTACCGCCGTCCCTATGTGTCACAAAACCTTTTGCTCTCAGCACTTCTAGGTATCAGCCCAGCGACTTCTCACTATCACTCCTTAAGGTGGGTCCTAAGTTGATTCCTACAAGGCAGTAGGCTCTGAGGACCTCCCTGGTGGTGCAAGGGGTTGAGCACTGCGCTGTGGGGTTTCCGCAGCCACTGCAGCGCGAGTTTGATCCCCAGCCAGGGAGGGGACCCACATGGCGCAGCAGATCTCTCCTGTTCTGCTCCCCACTCTGTCTCTGGTGAATCCTCTCACCTCCTGTGACTCTGGCGGGTACCCCAGCTACCCAACTATTGTGTGCTTAAATAAATAAAAATCTTAAAAAAAGAAGCCAAAACAGGCTCAGAGAGATCAAGCCACTTGTCCACTGTTACTCAGCAAGTCAATGACGGTGCCTGGATTCGTGCGTGTGTGTGTCTGTACCCAGCTGGTACACCAAATATGTCACTTATCTTCAATTCCCCCTTCCCTCTGTCCTGGGACATGGGGGAGAATTTACTCTGCCCCTGTTCTCTCCGCTGATGCCACCCTTCACCGTTTCTCTCAAAATAACTTCTTGGACTGCCATGTGCAGAGAAAGGCTTGCCAGCCCCTCGCTATTGAGTGGCTATTTATGCCTGTGCAAACACCATACACGCCTTCTGCATGATTTGGAGCTAAATGCAGTGTTACTTATTAATGCACATGTAACACACAAGAATATTACACCTATTAGAACTCACAGGCAATTAACACTCCCGGGCCGTTGCTGCCACTGTGTCCCAGAGCCAGATTCCTGAGACACCCCTGTGTGGACTCCATTGCCCAGGAAATACCTCACCAGATGTTCTCCTTGGGTTTCTTCTCTTCCGCCTTTATTTATTATTTATTTGGGTTTTAGTTATTATTTTATTATTTTCCAGCTTTCCCGAGATACAATTGACATATGCATTGTGTAGGTTTAAGATGTACAGTCTAATGATTTGATGGATTGCGAAATGATCACCACACATAAATTTAGTTCACACATTCCCCACCTCACAGAGTTACCATTTTTTTCCTTGTGGTCTCTTCCCTTTTTATTTTTAACTTTTCTGTATTTAATCTCCCAGCTTGGGCAATTTGGAATCACTACAAATTATTACATATAAAATGTTATATATAAAAATTTGTCTATAGTGGAGGTGTTTTATGCATAAACGTTTTTAAATGTCAACCTGCAGGGGCTAATGGGTCATTTATCTATTTTTTAAAGATTTATTTATTTATGCATACAAGCACTGGGGTACAGGCCAGAGGCGTGGGGGGGAGGGGTGAGAGGATTCACCACAGAGAGCCGGGAGCAGAATAGGCAGATCAATAGAAGTACACTGCTGAGGGGAGCAGTGGGCGAGGCAGAGAGGTCTGCCGTGCCATGTGGGTCCCCTCTCTGGCCGGCAGCAGGGATTGAACTCATGCTGCAGTGGCTGTGGTTTGCTTCATAGTGCGTTGCTTAACCCACTGCGCCACCAGGAAGGCCCCATTTATCTATTTTTAACTTCCAATTTTCTCAAACCTCAAGGTTTTCTTTCTTGTTTGACTGTTTAGCAGAGAAAAAAATGTCACCTCTTCCAAGGAGCACCCCGTGATTGCTCCAGCTCTTTGGGATACTTTTTTTCCCACTGACATGCTCCAGCACTTAAGATACTATAAAGTCCATATATAAAGACCTGAGATCTTGTCTCTCTAGCTCTCACATCAGGGGTATTCCAGAGGACCTCAGCTCTCAAAGCAGTGAACTGAGGTCCAGAGAACTGTTCACTTGCTCTTTATGCCTGCAGGGAGGGTGTTGTACAAGCCTGAAGCTGAGTCTAATGGGCACCTTCTCTTTGCATTTATCTTTCCGTCAGATGGACATGCCAGTCCCTTTCCTGGAGCTTGACCTGAGTGTTAAGTATATAGAGAGCCTAGCCTGGTGCCAAGTGCTGGGATAAGTGACCCAGGGCCTGGAAGAGCACATAAGGCAGGCATCTTCTGCCCACTCCAAAAACTTTGTTGAGCATCTACTTTGCACAAGAGAACTAATGAAGATTAAGATAGACACGAGCCCCTGTTTTAGGAGTTTTCCAGTCCAGTAGGGGGTGATAGGAAATTATCCTACCAGCAGATAAATAGATAATCCTGGCTTATGATCTAAGTTAGGAAAGAAATAATCTGGATGACAAGGTGGTGATAGGTAAGATCTCTTGGTGTGGGCAAGGAGGACTTCCTGGAGGAGGTGTCCTCTGAAGGAAGAGGAGAATGAATAACCTCAAGAGGGACTTGTCATAGCCCCTTGTTACCCTCACTTTCCACTGCAAGCTGGTGGGCTGGCCACAGGTGAATGTGAGGCAGGAGACAGGTGCACGGGAATTAATGCCTCCTCTCCTGGGAGGAAGTAGCCCACACCCAGTGAAAGACGGGTGCTGGAGTTTGAAACCCCCATCTTCCTGGCCCCTTAGGTGGATGACGCTTAGATATATGTTCGGGGCAGTCTACCAGAGACCCAGCGCCCCTGAACCCCAAGTGGCCAGGGGGGACCTCTTTCTGCAGTCTGCCTTGACAGCTAACTGCCTTCTCCACCCCCACCCCTGCCCAGTCACATTTTCTGTCTCCCTCCAGTGCTTCCTGGGATCTGCTCCCAGATAAACTGGCCCTGGAGTGTTTATTGCAGGTTTTACCGCTGACACCCCCAAGCAGAGACCCTCGGGGGACAGTGGGTGGGAGATCGCGCTGGACCCCCAGCTTGGGGTTCTGGGCCCTGCCTCCCCCGGCCAGGGGCATCCGCAGCTCCCCAGAACTGCCTGTCAGAGCCCTCCCCAGACACTGCTTCCAAAAGGATTAAATAAATACATCCAGCGGGAGGGGGAGGGGGAACCCCAGCTTTCACTGCCCGCTGGCGGGAAATTAAATAATGTTCATTTCTGCTGCTGTGAGCCGGAACAAGGCTGGCCGAGCCACAGGGCCGGGCTGGGAGGCGGCCGCGATTGGCAGCTCGTGGCAAGCCCTAAATCAGGGGAGCCGATGAAATTTCTAATAGCAGGAACGCGACTGGCATCGGCGTATAAATAAAGTTCCCCTCTTGAAAGGCAGCTTATTCCAGCCCTGCGGCCAAGGATATTAAGCCTGGAGGGCTGGTGGCTGCGGCCAGGCTGGCCCCAGGCCAGAAGCCAGCTGGGCCCGGAAGGTGCAAATCCTTCCCCATCAGAGGCCAGGCTGCCCCGACACAGGGCCTGGGGTTGAGCCCCTGGGTGTGCCCAGCCCCGAGCTGGTGGGTGCATGTCTGTGACAAGAGGGCATTAATTTGCAGGGCAGATTTCAGCACTCCCGTTGAGCAGATGAACAGGCCAAGGCTCAGAGGGCTTAGCTGGCCAAGGGCACAGGCAGGCTAAAGGCGCCTTCGTGCGCGGAGGGCGGGGCCGTGGAGGGAGTCAGAGCCAGGTCTGCTTCTACAACTCCTTGAAGTTGTACATGGACCCCCAGCCACCCACGGGCAGGATCTGGAGCCACTTCCAGCCGGGCCTGTCCAATCTGTCCATCCTGTATCCCAAGTCATACTTTGGAGGGATGGCTGAGCCAGCCCCAGTCCCTGCCCCAAGGGAGCTCCAGCCCAGCAGGGGCGAGGCCCACACTCAAGAGCCCCTCACAGGGGCTGCATGTAGTCCAGTAATCCCATGGACCCTGAAACCAGCTTGCCTGGGCCGAGTCCCATCTCCACATTGGCTGTGTGACCGTGGGCAGGTCACCTAACTCCTCTGGGCCTCGGTGTCTCCATCTGTAGAATGGAGATAATAGCAGAATACCAGTCCTAGGCTTGGTGTGGGCACCAAATAAGGGAGCCCTATAGATGGCCTGGCACAGGCCTGGTGAAAGTATCTTGGAAACACTTGCTGCCCATCCAGCCATTGTCCGTCCGTCGATCCGTCTTCCCACCCGCCCACCCACTGTCCATTCAACAAAGGGAAAGGTGAATGCAGAGAGAAGGTGCCACACAGCCAGGCTCCTGACAGGTTCCCCATGGTGCCGGGGCGTCCGTCATTATGCAGGTCAGTGTGTGCTGGGCGCGTGGACACCTCCAGGCCAGAGAAGTGTGTGGCCGCTTCCTGCCCTCGCCGTCCCGTGCTCTGACCCAGCTCTGTGCACATGCTGCATGTCCAAAAGAGCCAGTGAGAGGTTGTTCGGGGCCACAGGAGTGAAACTGGACACTCTGGTTCATTGGAGGTCAGAGACTCTTCCCTGGGAGGAGTCATGTCCCCCGGGCCTGTAGGGGAGGCCAGGGCCTTCCCAGTGGGAAGGACACATGGACACGGGCCAGGAAGCAGGCGTGCACATCTTGTGAGCCCTTTTTTTTTTTTTTTTTTTAAAAAAAAGAGATTTATTTATGCATACAAGAACTGGGGTGCAGGCCAGAGAGACAGGGGGTGAGAAGATTCACCAGAGACAGAGTGGGTTGCAGAACAGGCAGATGGACTGAAATCCACTGCTGAGGGGTATAGCGGGCGAGGCAGGAGAGGTCTGTTGCGCCATGTGGTCCCTCCCTGGCCGGGGATCGAACTTGCGCTGCAGTGCTGTGGATGCTTCCCAGTGCTGTGACTTGCCCCCTTGCACCACCAGGGAGTCCCTGCGTGAGGCCTTTGGTGGGTAGGCGCTAGGGTGTGTCTGGAGACTAGAAAGACGTGAGAGCGCTCAGGGTCTTGCCTGTGCATTTTGCAAATGGGCAAGCTGAGGCCCAAGGTCACCCAGAGGACATACGCCTGGATGTACGGATCCTGGGTGTTCTGCCTTTCAGCGGCCGATCTCCTGCCAGATGAGCCCACTGCTGCGGGGGGCTGTTCCAGCCAACAGCAGAGTCGTATGTCGTGTTGGCTGAGCAAGCTCCCTGGTCCCAGGAACGGGGCAAGCGGCTCCTTCAATAGAGGAGGAAGCTGGGACTCGGCAGGTTCTAGCCCAGCAACAGGAAGGAAGGCACTGGGGTTCCAGTCGGGCCTCCCAGGGCTGGAGGCTGGGCTCTTGCCCTTGGGGAGAGGCTAGACAAGGAGAAAGGGTGCAGGGGAGGTGCAGAAGGGGTGGCTGGGAGAGGGATCCTTCGGGGCAGACAGCAGTTTCCCCTCTGTCTTTCCTGGGCGACAAGTGCCCCCTCAGGCTGCTGCTGGATTCCTTGCCCCTGTTCCTTCCCCCCCATTGTCTCCAGACTCCGGTTCCTTTTCAGAATCTGACTTCACATGGCCCAGCCCTCTTGTGCAAACAGCAAAGCCCTTTTCTTTGTGATTGCAATTTTTTTTTTTTTAATCCAAATCTCTTGACAGGAAAATCGGTGCTTGAGGTTGGGCCAGTTGCTTCCTCCTCCATGCGAAAGCCATTACGGGCTGTCCAGGCCGGAGCCCATGCACGTGTGCGCACAGCCGCGGCCCTGCCTGCACCCTGGGAAAGTGTGTCCAGCTGTCAGCCTGAGCCCGAGCTAATGCGAACCAGGCTGTGGACGCACATCTTTAATCAGGCTCTTGTCTGCCCGCCCAGCCCTGCTTCTACCAGGTGTCTGCTCTTCATTCCGGGGGGCTCTTCCCGGGCTGCATATACAGCGGGGCTGGGGGGTCCTGGGGGGCAGGCACCATGAACCAGGGCTGTGGAATCTGGCAGAGGCATGCCGATGGGGCTGAGGGCACCCTCCAAAGGTGAGTGAGTATGTGTGTCGGGCGCATATCAGGGAAAACGTGGGGGGCAGGGAAAGGGGGAGTCTCAGGAGGAAATGGGGGTGGGGGACGGAGAGAACTGAGCAGCTGGAAGGGGATCGGAGGGAAATTGCAGCAGAGAGGTATTTAGAGATGGCATCAGAGACAGAAACAGAGAAATAGAGACGCAGAGATAGAGAGATGGGGAAGGTGGAAGAGACTCTCTCACACACACACACAGAGGAACTAGAGCAGAGAGGAGAGAGCAGAAAGGAGAGGGGCGAGAGAGGAAGGACTGAGGAGAGGGAGAAGAAGGCAGGGCCAGAAGTTAGCAAGAGCCTGACTCCTGACCGGGAGGCCCGGCCCAGCCGCCTGCATTTGTCTTGCTTGGCCGCCCGGGGCCTGGCGGGTCTTTCCCTGCAGACCTCGGCTCCCACTTCCCTGAGCCTGTGCTGCCTGCGCTGGGCTGTGTCCGGGACTGCCCAGGAGGGAAGGAGGGGGCGTGGTGCCCACAAACTAAAGCTTCCGGCTCTGTCCTGCACTTGTGTCTTTTGGGGCCCACAAAATGGAGGGGGTTCGCGGCCTGCAGCAGCCTGTGGGAGGCGTTGGGTTTCTGAGTTTACTTTGGGGCTGGCCCTGCCATCCTGCAGCTAGAGCCTCGCCAACCGTACTGCGTGTGTGTGTGTGTGTGAGTGTATGTGTGCACGCTCGTGTGCTTACACCCCAGGAGTGACACCTGTACCCCAGACCCCATGGCGCCCAGAGTGCCCCATGCACGGTCCCTTGACACCGTGTGCTGGTGCTGTCGGGGGAGCCCCTCAGTGGACTCCCAAGGCCACGCTGGCAGAGGTGGGTGACCCAGCCAGGCCCCGCCGTCTCCCACAGGGACAGGCTTCTGGACTAGAGACCCCGAGTCCAGGACGGTCCTGAGGAGGGAGAGGGCAGGAGGCGGGGACAAGGGGTCTGAGGGCAGGCGTTAGGGGCTGGCTCTGACTGGCCTTCCTCCTCTGCGAAATGTGCACAGCGACCCCAGACTTGGCCTCCCAGAGCATCTCTAGCTCTTCCCCTCAGAGCCCCAGACCCCCCAGAGCCCTCGTCACCCCCGATCTGCTGCCCTGTCCTGCTGGTGGTTTGTCCCCTGCCTCAACGGGAGGCTTTGCACCTGCCTCGCTCTCCCGGAAACCAGAGCCCAGCACGGGGCAGGCACCGAAGCAGCGCTCGGCTCGTGTCCCTCTCCTGCTCCCCACTTTAGGACGGAAGAATGTCCACATCCCCCCTGCCCTGGAGACACAACATAACACCTGGCTGCAAGCCCAGCCCCTCCTCCCCGACTTTGAGAGATGCTGGGGCCTCAGTTTCTCCATCTGTACAGTGGGTCCAGACGTGCCTGTGGTGCCCTCCACGCTGTGGAGAGGGGAAGGGAAGGTGCAGCTCTGTCTCGGCTCAAGGTGGCTTGTCATCTCCGCTTGCAGGTGCTCTGGGCTAGGACCCTGGAGGACAAGATCTGGCTACTGAAAATCAGTGGGGTGCCAAGTGGGTGGGTTCCCCATTTATGACTAGCCTATCTCCCCTGCGCCCAGATCCCGGCTGTCTACTCCCTCCCGACCCTTGCCCTAGCTGTCTCATGTTCTTATCTCCTCCTCTGTTCTGCAGCCTTCTCTGCCTCTCGGTGCCTGCCCTACCCCCCATTCATCCCTGGGTGGAGGTCACGGGTGGGGGCAGGTCCTCCTGGCCTGCCTTGTGGGGCATTATCTGTAATCTAATGCTGACTGCAGGGCTGGGGTCAGGGATGCTGGAGTGAAAGAGGAGGCTAGTGAGTCTTAGAAGAGGGCGTTGGGGGAAGGGGACTGACTGCATTACAGGGAGGATGATGGTGGGAAGGTCTGGAGCTGCTCACCCCATTTCTGAAGGCACCTCGTGTTGTCTGCACCAACAGCGCATGGCCTGGGGCCACTCATCTGTTCTCCGGCTGCCGCCAGGTTCCTTCCTTGCACTGTGGGGTGGAAGGATGTAATGAGCCCTTGTACTTCTCCTGTGGCTGCATGGGTCCTCGGTTCTCCCACTGCACCAACAACTCTGGTGACTGCTGGGAACACCGAGGCCCAGAGCACGGATGTCCAGCCAGGAAGAGGCTGCTGGGTTCTAAACCAGTCTCCTGTGTCTGCTAGAACCACGTGGTTCCATCGCTGAGCGTGGGGGTCAAAGGCTCCAGTCCCAAGCCAAGCTTCTTGCTCAGTTCTGGGTGAAGAGCATAGGTAATCTCTCACCGTGTTAGGGCTTCTCTCGGCTGCTGCTCCTCCTTCTTGTGCAACTTTCTGGAGAAGGTTGCGCTTGGGACCAGTTTTGAAGGGGATTTACAGATATCATCCACAGGCGAGAGGTAGGGAAGGGTGTGTTTGGCAGTGAGAACAGCATGTGTGAAGGCACAGAGTCATGGTCAGGCTGGCTGCAGCGGAGGGTGTGGCGGTTCTTGTGCTGGGGTGGAGGGTGCTCGGGGAGTATACACGAGTTTGCGTCTGGGCATCCAAGGCGGGCTGCGGTGCACTTCTGGCTATCGGCAGACGGTTCTAGCTCTTTCAGTAAATTCCTTCTTGGGCTGGGCAGATACGCAATTGGCAGAGACAAGTCTGGATGGGGAAATGGCTCAGAGGTGTGTGACCATGGCAAAAATCCAAACGTGAGAGCCAGGTGCTCAGATAAGACCACTACAAGTTCGGAGAAGTTCAGGGGTGAAACTTGCAGCACTGCACCCCTAAGTGGGAAGGGTGATGGAGAAGAAAAACTTGGGAGTGCTGCCCAGATGTTTTTTTGGCTTGGAGCATTTGGGTGGGAGGTGAGGTTGGGGCATTCAACAAGGGGGTCTTTGGCAGGCAATGTTTTTTTTTTATAGATTTATTTATTTATGCACACAAGAGCTGGGGTACAGGCCAGAGGTGCGGGGGGTGAGAGGAGTCACCAGAGATAAAATGGAGAGCAGAACAGGCAGACTGACTGAAACACACTGCTGAGGGGAGCAGCGGGCAAGGCAGGAGAGGTCTGCTGCACCATGTGGGTCCCTCCCTGGCCGGGGATCGAACTCGCACTGCAGTGGCTGCGGATGCTTCACAGTGCGGCGCTCAACCCTCTGCGCCACCAGGGAAGCCCCTAAGACAAATTTTTTTTTTTAAGATTTATTTATTTATGCATACAAGGACTGGGGTACAGAACAGAGGTATGGGGGGTGAGAGAATCCACCAGACAGAGCTGGGGACAGAATAGGCAGATCAATAGAAATACACAGCTGAGGGCAGCAGTGGGCAAGGCAGGAGAGGTCTGCTGCACCATGTGGGTCACCCTCCAGCCAGTAGCAGGGATCGAACTCGTGCTGCAGTGGCTGCGGTTTTCTTCATAGTGCATTGCTTAACCCATTGCGCCACCAGGGAGGCCGTTAGTGGGCAGTTTGGAGGCAAGGAAAGTGGGTTTAATTGGGCACAGGTGAAATATGGGTGTCAGTTATCTATGCAACCAACAGCTCTGGTGGATTTTGACAACTGAGCGTCAGTGGATCTGGACAACTCAGCATTTCCTTAACGCCCGCGTGTGTGGAACGGAGCTGCTCTGTGCGAGGCTGGGCTGCCCTTGGCTAGACCTGCTCACAGCCTGGGTGCGGGCTGCGCTCCCACAGATCTCAGCTGGCCAAAGTCAAGGAGGACCACCCAAGGAAGAGCTTTTAAAGCCTCTGCTGGCTTTGTCGTGTCTGCCAGCCTCCAAGTTGTGCCTCCAGAGTGTAGGTTTAAGGCTGTTGACCAAGGACAGTCCCTGAGGCCGTGCGAGGGGTGGGGTGGCCCGGGCCAGTGACATGGCTAAGAGGGGCGCTGGACACTCAGATAATCTCCCCTTTACCTCCCAGCTCTCCCTCTGCCATTTCATGGGAGAGAAAACCTCGGCGCTCAGAACGCTGATATGCATGCACATAGTAGGTGCTTTCTTGGACACCAGGTAGGCCGACTGGGGGGATTAGCTCTAGTGGGTAGGCAGGTAAATTCTATACCAGTGAGCCTCGTGGGGAGGTGCGGATACTAGTTCAACCCAAGGCTCCTTTCGCCACCGAGGCCACGCAGACCACCAAACCCCTTGGCCATCAGCGCAGGCACCTTGCAGACTCGATGATGATATTTGACCCGAATGAGCCCGCTAGCTGTGTCCAAGATTCCAGACTTTTCCAGGTCATCTCATTTCATCCTCTCAATAGCCCCAGGAGGAGGGAGACTTTATCCCTCATTTTGCAGAAACCTCGGGGTCCAGCGAAGCCCCAGATCACACCGTCAGGAGAATGGCAGGATCGGGGTCCAGTCCAAGATGCCCAAGCCCCAGCTCTTCCCTGCAGCCCCCATCCCCACCCTGGGTGGCTGCCTCCTTTTTGAGAAGCACAGTCCTGGTTCTGCGGGGGAGTGTTTAGTCAGGCAGCAGGCCTGGTTGACGGCCCCCCACAGAGCCACCCAGCCCTCCCCCTCAGCCAAGGCTGATTCCCTGGGAGGGTATTTTTTTTTTAAGGCAAGAAACAGCAGGAAAATCTCTCTCCCGCTGCTTCTTGTATTTCCTTTATAGTTGCCTTTGTTCTATATTTAATTTTTTGTTTTAAACCCAGTAGAAGAGAGATGGGCGATTCACCGATGGTTATTGATTTATTATTTATGGTGAATCATACGTTGCTTTAATCGCATCTTCTGTCCTTTTGCTATTCACCAGTTGAAGGACAACCCAAGGAAGTCGTGAGAGGCATCAGAGGCTGTTTATTTCGACATTGCAACCTGTTGGGATGAAACTGGAAGCGCTTTGGGGGAGTTGCTGACTGGCTCTCCTGGAAGGGTGGATTCGTGACGCTGGGCCTTGGCTGGAGTGGCTGGCTGACCTCTTCTTGGTGACGCCGTGTGGCTCTCAGGGACCCCGGGGTGTCGCCAGGCTGCTTCTCAGGCCATGGCTCGGTGGTCCCCACTCTTGTGTATTCTGCTTTCTCCTGCTTCTTCTCCTTTCACTTCGTAAGTTGAGGAGCAGCCCCAGCTCCCCAACTCTGCACAAGAGCAGCCATCTTCTAAACCGTAGCACAGGGCCTCCCTGGTGGCGCAGCGGGTTGAGCGCCGCACTGGGAAGCATCCGCTGCACAGCAGCGCGAGTTCGATCCCCGCCAGGGAGGGGACCCACAGGGCACAGCAGACCTCTCCTGTCTCCCCTCAGCAGTGTATTTCAATGCGTCTGCCTGTTCTATTCCCTTTTTTGTCTCTGGTGACTCCTCTCACCCCCCGCACCTCTGGCCTGTACCCCAGCTCTTGTGTGCATCAATAAATGCATCTTAAAGAAAAAAACAAAACAGCACAAACAGCAACGATCCACAAGTCCTCAGAGCTGACCTTTCTTGAGAGCTGCGCTGTAGATCATCAGTATCAAGTATTTTCTATGAACCTTCTTACGTGGGCCTGGACCCCCAAGAGGCGTTCTCAGCTCCCATTTCACAGGCGAAGGCGCTGAGGCCATGCAGGCGAGGAGCAGGCCAAACAAGCGGTGGAGCTGAGAGTCTGGGCTGACTCTGGAGTCCCGCTCTTCTCCGGGAGCCCCTCCTGTCTCCCCGTGTTTGCTGCGCTGGTGACTTGCATGCAGGTGGCTTCCCTCCAGCTCTGGGAGGTGTGGCACCCTGGGGTGCTCTGTGCTGCGTGCTGGGGGCTGAGCTCTGGGCAGTGTGAGGTCCTGGGCTCGGGCAGAGACGAGATTATGAGCCTGGGCGTCGGAGTGTGTGGTGTGGCTGTGAGTGTGAACGTGGCTGTGTGAGTGGGTGTGGATGAGTGTAAGTACATCTGGGACAGTGTGAGAATGTGTGTGCAAATGTGAATGTGAGCACACATGTTAGTGCAAAGGGGAGCATGTGTGATTTGGGGGTGAACATATGGGTGTCATGCATGTGTGCGGGCATGTGGTGTGTGTTTGTGCACAGGTGAGTATGCGTATATGGGGGGAGGCATGGGAGGGCCTGTGGCAGGTGGCTGAGCTAGTGGGTGTGCGTGTGTACTTGTGTCTGAACTGGGCACGTGAGGATGAGCCCATGTGGGATGATGTGTAGGGTGTGTGCGTGTGTGAGCGTGTGCTGGGTGTGCATGTGAGTGCACATGGGTGTGTGAACGAAACGGAACACAGTGGTGACTGGGTGGGAGGGAGTGGTGGGAAAGGTGGTTAGAGCAGTGGGATACATTCTACTGCACAGGGCCTTGGAAATCTTTGTGAGGACGTCAGAGGATTAGGAGATCCAAGTCAGGATAGTGGCAACATGATGAGATTTTTACTTCCAGAAAGTCAGATTGGAAGCTAGAGTTAAGTCTTTCACAATTGTCTTAAATCTAGAAGCTGTGGTACATATACACGATGGAATACTACTCAGCAATCAGAAATGAAAAACTAGACTCATTCATAGGAACATGGATGGATCTGGAGGGGATTATGCTCAGCGAAGTAAGTCAGAAAGCAAAAGAAAAATATCAGATGGTTCCTCCCTTAGGAGGAACATAAGGGAACCAAATGAGGATCAAGGAAAGGAATAAGAACAACAACAATAATAATAACAATAATAAAGACACAAAAACCAAAAATGAGGGGACAGGGACAGACTGATGGTGATGGGGAATACATGGGGATTACAATTGATGGCAAGTATATGTAAATTAAAAAAATTTATATTAAAAAAAAAAGAAAACCAAAAAAAAAAAATCTAGTTCTCACAAGAATCTTCAAGAGGGGCAGTGGATGTGCTGGGTTAAAACTATGGTTGCAAATTCTTTGACTGATAGAAAGTAATGAAAATGGTGTTTGAAACTCTGGAGCTATGTCCCCCAAATCCCTGCAGTTTCCACGTGGGTCTCATGGAATCCCAGCAGCAGGCTCTGAGCCACCATATTGTGAGGAAGCCCAAGCACCTGAAGGGGCCCTGGGGGACGGATGTCTGTGGAGAGAGGCGCGCCAAGGAGTTCCCAGAGAGCCTTGTGTGTGAGTGAAGTGGCCCCCCCAGCCTTTATTGCCCTGATGATGCCTTCTAGATGGCAATTGTACCATCAGTTGAGTCCTTCTGGAGTTTTATTTTTATTTAAAGATTTGTGTATTTATGCAAACAAGAGCTGAGTTACAGGCCAGAATGGCGGGAGGTGAGAGGACTCACCAGAGACAGACTGGGGAGCAGAACGGATTGACGGAAACACACTGCTGAGGGGAGGAGTGCAGAAACAGGAGAGGTCTGCTGCGCCATGTGGGACCCCTCCCTGGCTGGGGATCGAACTCGTGCTGCGGTGCAGCAGATATGGCGCTCAACCCAACGTGCCACCAGGGAGGCCCCTTCTGGAGTTTCTGACCCGTAATATTGTGAGCAAGATAAAAGATCTTTTGAAACCATTAAGCTTTGTTTTTTTTTTTTTTTTAACCAGTAAGCTTTGGATATAGTTTGTCATAGACCCAAAGATGACTGGAACAGTCAGTATTATTACTGCTATTTAACAGCTTAGGAGAGAGAACAGAACTGCCCAGTTTCCACCAGACCTACATTTTATTCACTTTACCAATTTATAGTTGATTCACATCTTTTGTGATCATAAAGGAATCAGAAAGTCCAGGTAAGTCAAACAAAGGGGAGAAACACATCTTTGTGGACACCCTCAGCCAGTGATTAGTCAGGCAGTTGTTGGCTCTTGCTGGGTGTCCCTGCTTCAATTTTTTTCCCTGTGAAGATAGCAATTTTTTTGAACTATGGAGGTGTGGCAGATATTCATAGGGATTGAAATACATATCTATGATTCAGGCCCAATCTCTTGTTCGATGATTTTATTTACTCTATATTTAGCTAAAATGAGGTAATCCAAGTATGGGCAGGGGTGGAATTCACCTGACATTGTCCCCATTCCCCATTCATACGTTGAAGTCCTAACAGCCCAGTTTGATGGTATTTGAATATGGAGACTTTGGGAAGAAACTAGGGTGAAATGAGATCATAAAGGTTGGGGACTCTCCTACAATGGGACTAGGGTCCTTATAAGAAGAGACCTGGGAAACTTGGCCTTTCTCCACTAGGTGAGGACACACCAAGAAGTCAGCCATCTGTAAACCAGGGGAGTGTCCTTAAGTCTCAAGTCCTAATCTTTGACTTCACATCTTCAAGAACTATGAGACGTCAATTTTGTGTAAGTAGCTCGGTCTACGGCTCTTCTTCATGGTGACCCGACAGCATACACCCTGTAGGTCAGATCTGTTGGTAACCTCTCATCTTTACCTCGTCACTGCCAGCTGTGTTTACAAGTTTCTTCTTCATTTTTCAAGGAAGAAGCTGAAGGCCCAGGAAAGGGAAGCATCTTGCTGAGGGACTTCCAACATGTCAGCAAAAGGGTTGTCACCTGGACCAGCTCCCTGCACCAAAGGAGCCACCAGGGACCATCTCACGCCACCGTTTCCCCACCCATATGCCTGAACATTAGTCCTATGGGGTTCCATGGGTCAAAAGTTTGGGAAACACCACCTATGTTCCCTTTCTCTGGTTGGTCAGTGTACAGTGAATAAAGCAGAGGCACGGATGCCCTTCAGGAGCGAGCTCAACCTCTACTGAATTTAAATTTTCTCACTTTAAAAATAGAGGGTAGGGGCCTCCCTGGTTGTGCAGTGGGTTAAGTAATGCACTGTGAAGCAAACCGCAGCCACTGCAGCACGAGTTCGATCCCTGCTACTGGCTGGAGGGTGACACACATGGTGCAGCAGACCTCTCCTGCCTTGCCCACTGCTGCCCTCAGCTGTGTATTTCTATTGATCTGCCTATTCTGTCCCCAGCTCTGTCTGGTGGATTCTCTCACCCCCCATACCTCTGTTCTGTACCCCAGTCCTTGTATGCATAAATAAATAAATCTTAAAAAATAAATAAAAATAGAGGATAAATACACATATCCTCAAAGTGGGCTGTGAGAATCCCGACTTGTGGACATGTATTAGGGATTAACTGTAGGTGTTCCTTGTGCTAAGCCTTTTGTTCACATTTATCTCCTTTAAATTACATGAGGGGGGTCTCCCTGGTGGCTCAACGGGTTAAGCAATGCACTATGAAGCAAAAACCACAGCCACTGCAGCACGAGTTCGATCCCTGCTGCGGGTCGGGGAGGGGACCCACATGGTGCAGCAGACCTCTCCTGCCTCGCCCGCTGCTCCCCTCAGTAGTGTATTCCCATCCATCTGCCTTTTCTGCTCCCCACTCTGCTTGGTGGATCAGCTTACCCCCCACACCTCTGGCCTGAACCCCAGTGCTTGTATGCTTTAATAAATAAATCTTAAAAAAAAATGGTTGAGAGGGGGAAATGAATGGGAAAGCCCTTGGACAGCAACATGCAACAGTTTTTCACACTAGGGTTTAAATGACTGATATCCTGGTTGTTTAGTGTGGGCAGGTCCTTCAGGGACAACCTGAACAGAACTCTGGGTACGGTGTGCCGCAGAGGGGTGCTGAGGAGGGAAGGAGGAAGGAAGAATGGCAGAACAGGAACCAAAAGATTTTGCTGAGCTTGACAAACTGTGTGCCACCCTTTCTCCTCTTCACATGGGTTTTCCTGCTCTGACCTTTGTTAAGTAGCTTTTGCCAAGGGAAGTTAGGAAGCAAAATTTCTGTCTGTTTTTTTTTTTTTATGTTTTTTTTGCAGTTTTTTGGTTTTACTTCCCAAAAGGAAAATTTAAAAATCTACAACAAATCACACCAAATTCATTAAAAGTGATAAAAATCTTGCCTCTCTTTCATTTAAGCTTCAGACTGGG
Organism: Galemys pyrenaicus; assembly: GCA_019455555.1. Classification (NCBI taxonomy): domain Eukaryota; kingdom Metazoa; phylum Chordata; class Mammalia; order Eulipotyphla; family Talpidae; genus Galemys; species Galemys pyrenaicus. Next base: position 7,566,247 of record JAGFMF010011719.1, on the reverse strand, counting down.
CAGAAAAAGCTGAATGAAGAAGAAACATGGAACTGACCAGACCAGGTCTCCCCACCCAAATACAAGTCCCAGTGTGGGGAGTTATAGGGTCAGGGTAGCCCAGGGTGGCCCCAGTTGCCAGTGTTAATCTGACACAGCTGGGCAGGGAGGTGGCCAGGGTGAGAGAGAACCACCCCAAAAGGAAGAGCAATTTTTTCACATCTCTCTCTAGATGTGAAAAAGGAGAAAACTTATCTCAAAATTTCTTAAACCGAAGAGATTTGGTTTATATCCAAAATATCCATAACTGACGTACTCCTCTGGAGATAAGCTTCAGGTACAGTTTGATCCAGAGGCTCTTTTCCTGATGGAGGATGCAGCCTCGGTTAGCCTCATATCCTTATTTTGTACCATCTAAAAGGTAACAGATAACCCTCTGGTAAATTCTCACTTAAGAGAGAAAAATCTCGTCCCAAGTCTCGCACATTCTCCTTTCACATCATTGGTCTTTTTGGGGTGCGGCAGCAAGCATCCCAGACTTGCTCTGCACTGCTCTGTGCATTCAGGAGAGTGGGAGGGGTTGATAGATGTGAACCAATCTGGTTCTACCTCTTGAGTGAAGGGTGGAACCAATGCCACCTAAATCCACAATGTTGCCAACATCTGTGGGCAGAAAAGGGAGGTGATTCAAGCCTTAAGAAAATTCTGGAGGAAGGAGGTAGACACAGTGACAAGCAAAACTCCGCTGCCGTCCAAGGGAGAACCAGATACCCATTGTCTGCTCTGTTCTGGGGCCCTCCTTGGAACTCAAGGATCCCCCATGGGGGCCAAATCCCCTCACTGTCATCTTCCTCTCTCCTTTCAAATGCCCCAGCAGACCCCTTTGCCTTTTCTCCAGTGACTACCTTCACTCTCTCATCTCCGCACATCTGCTTCCACCCTTGCCTTTGCCCTCACCTTGCTTCGTGGGATCCTCCTTTGTAATGCTTCCTGCTCCCCAAACCCTGCTCAGACATCTCCTCTGGGAGGTGCCTGAAGATGCTCTCCTGGGACTTCAAAACACATTTTTTATGGCAGAGCGCGGTTCCTTTGAGCTTGCAGGTGCTCGTTTTCTGCTGTCTTGTGTCTCGCTGCTACTGACACGGGATGTGCCCAGTAGCTACTGGCTGCATTGTCTCATCTCTGCACCTTCAACTTTAGGAGGTCAGAAATAATTAGGAAAAGGAAAGAGCACGATACTGAAAGTAGATTGGAATCCTGGTTCCTCCATGGTGAGCCATTGAACCCCATGCAAAATACCTACTCCAAACTGCTGTTTGTGTCTGCAAAGTGGTGATAACTCTACTTCCTTGGATGATTGCAAATATCTGCTCCACCCTAGCACATCAGAGGTGCCCACTGATGGAAAAGGGCCAAGGGCACCTTACCCAGAATAATGAGAGAAGTTGGCAATGCAGGATCTGTGTCTTTTAGAATCTACAAGGCTATGGGCCCTCCCCACCCCCCGACCTGCCGCCAGGATTGTCTTGCACATGTGCTGAAGAAAACAGTGTTGAATATGGTGATTACAGACAGCCAATCAATTAGCTGTGTTCAGGAATCTGATCATAGCAGTCAATCGGTGATTGCCAATCTGCATATTTATTCAGTATCATTAATTATGCATCATGCAACATTAATCCCCATAATATGCATGTGTGCATGCTGTGGAACAAGGCTTTGGGTCCTATCTGGGAAAGGATGCTTGAAGAAGCCTCTGGAAGGGTGTGTGTATGGGGATGGGAGTGGGTGGCACACTTCTCAAGGTGGCGGTCGTTAGCATTGAGCCAAATTCAGAGCTGCCATTGCCTTGACCACAAAAATTGGGCCTGGTTGGCTTCTTTATTTAAGTTTGGGGTTGCACACTGAGAGAGAGACATGACTGATACAGTCTGCAAGTATGTTTTATTGGGTCTGAACAATGCTTTTTCAAAGCATGATATGATGTATTTAGTCTGGACGTTGCAATTTGCCACAGTCTCTGCCTCTCCTTATTGTCTCACAGGCCATCTACTTCACTCCCTCGGTTTCCTAACTGAGGTCTCTAGACATATGAACTGGGACCTATATATCAGGGTTTCTTCAGCTCTTTAAAATCTATAGGGGCCTTCTAGAGATCTTTCCCTACTTGACCCTCGCTGCACAGTGAGATTTTAATACCACTGATGTATTAGACATCTGTTGATGCAACATATGTACATTGCTAAGAATTTTTGCCCTTGATGGAGCAAAATTCTCCCCTGTTGAGAAGGTGTGATATGTATCATAAGGTCTCTGACTGTCTGGTGTCTCATATCCCATGGTGGGATATGGTTAGGAAGGTGGTTGGTAATGAGGTGATCTGATCTATATAATCATTTCTCTTTTATATTCCACTGGGTGAACCCTCTACACTGACCCTCACACTCTTCTTATTTACCCTTAAGTTAGCTGTAGGTGGCTCATATTCCATTCATGTGGTCTTGCTATTCCTCACTCCCTACCCTCCACCCTCCAGAGTACCCCAATCCGCAAGATTCCTTTCCCAGAATCTTTCTGGATAATTAAAGTAATTGTACATGAGTATTGTAGTGTCAGAGGGAGAAACCTCTTAGGGAGTTACAATTTCCCAACTTGCCTTTGACAGAATAATGAACAAGCCCATAAAGACATACCCACGCCTGCCCAGCAAGTCAGGAAGGGGTCAGGATCATGACTGTAGGCCAATACTTGCTATTCACCCCAGTTACTCCCTAAAGCAAATTTAGTAACCTTTGGGTCACCTGGGCCTGGAAAAGAGGTGGTGCTGTGGCGTCACAATGCATATCAAAAATGTTAAAACACTAAAGGCTCTGACAGGTCTTATAGGAAAACAAGTAAGTTTAGTTTTGTGTAACATAGGTTTTCTTGAAAATGTGTTGATTATAAAACATGTTTATGACTCTAAAATTTACGATGTTTCATGACCCTGGGCACTGGAAGATAAAGCTAGTTAGTCTTAAACTAACCCCCAAATTGGAAAAGACCTCCATATCCATCAAGAGTAAAATAAAGAAACTTTGTTATGTTCACACAAGGGAATATTATACAGTCATGAAGATGAATGAGTTGTAGTTACTCACAACAACATGGATGAAGCTCAGCATATAATGTTGAAGGGGAGACTCTAGCCACAAATTAATTACATGATCACTACATTACTATTATTATCCAGTTTATATAATGTTTAGAATGACCCCAAATTAAACCATGCTATTTTCAGAGCAACTGAGAAAATAATATCACCAAAGTCAGAAAAGAATCAGATTTCCTGTTTGGCAAGAAGAGGGCCAAACAAGTGTTTCTGAGGGTATGTTTCTTGTTTGGTGGTTATATAGATGCTTGCCTATAATTAATCACTTGCGCTTTGCTGTATGTTTGTTAGGATTCACAATTGAGAGATTAAGAGGTTGTGCTGGTTTTGCTTCCCAGAATAGGCTTTGGGGGTAAAAGTAGAGGCTGGGAGACTATAGAGGAGGTTGCTGTTGATGCTGCCTTGACCACAAGATGATGATGGCCTTTCCTACAGTGGGGGTGACTGGAACAGAGAAGCAGAGGGATTCAAGATGGATTTGGCAGATAATTTGGCAGTTCCCAGAATGCTCATGGATGTGTTTGGGCTCCTGGATTTTAGCTATACCCTCAGAGATGGCTTCACTGCAGCCTTGGCCATCAGAACTGGGACGCCAGACATATCTTCTGGAAGATGCCTAGCATTTGAGAGGACAGGGAGCGCATCACAGAACCTCATGGAAAGGCAGCCAGGAACATAGACCAGGGAATTAAATGCAAAAAAGAGAGTGGTGAAGAGGCTGTCCCTCAAAGCTGTCAGCATGGGGTCTTCGGCAGCCCACATTGGGATCATTTTGTTGGCTAATGCACACAGGTGGGGGGGGGGGTGATTCTGGGTTCTCTAGAATGACCTGTGCACACGTGGTCCATTTAGGGGGCGCTAATCAGTGGATGACTTGAAACCCGGGCCCCGGGCCCCTGCCCAACCCTTATTTTCTAGTGCCTTCTCTCCACCTCCCGGGGCCCACAGTGTTTTCTGTCTGGCCAGCCATGCCTGGCCATGCTCGGGAACACAGGCCCCTTCAGAGGTGCCCCCTGAGTTGGCCGGGCCGTCCGAGCCCTGACAAACTCTTGAGGGAAGCGGGCGTCGCAGACCCAGCTGTGTAAATGTTTTTGGTTTTCCTGCTGAGGCTGGGGGTTGAGTCCGTGCCAAGACAAGCCTCACTTGAGTTTTCTTTGGCAAGGCAGCCCAGCTCAGGAATGTCAGGCAAACTTTCCAAACGGGATGGTTTGTCAGTGGGACCTCGGGCTGAAAGCTGAGCCTGGGTACGCGCTGCCATCATCTCCTTGCCGTGTCCACAATTAGAGTCGAGAAGCTGTGGCCCAGCCTGGTCAGATGGGAGCCATTTTCTCGGCTGCCGGAGGGCCAGGGGCCATTCCGGGGGCTCCCTGTGTGCTCCTCCGGCTGGCATGGTGGGAGCAGGGCTGGCTTCAGCATCCAGAGGATGATGGTGCATTCAGGGGTGTGTGAACTCCATCGGGGCCCCTGCTGTGAAGTTGGGAGAAGAGCCCAGTAACCGCTGGGGTGAGGTGTGTGCTTTCCTTCTCGTTGTTTATCTCCCCTTGGTTAACTGGGATTTGGACCTTTCTCGTTGGAGCTCACAGAAGAAAAGATCCAGAGGAGGTTTCCAAATGCAAAATTCTCTAGTGGCAAGCAAGCTACCTCTGAGACTAAAGCTGGCCGGGACTGAGGCAATGTGGCAGGGTGGGGACTGGGGCAGACTGGGAGCTCAGGTCTCATCCAGAGCGTGGGTGCTTCTCAACTCCAGCTGACCTTGACTCTGGGTGAAAGTGATGCTGATATGGCCCAAATTTCTGAAGTTTCAAGAGAGACCTAAAGCCTGCATTTTATATGAAGCCTCCCAGCCCTAAAATGTTGGCAACGACCTCAATGTTAAAAAATCGACAAAGCAGTATGTTAGCCAAACAAAACAAATGTGGGAGTCGGACAAGGCCTCCAGACCAGGCGTGTGTGACCTCTGGTCTCTAACTTCCTGACCCATAACTGTAAGCCGAGTGGACAGATGGAAACAAAGACATCATCTAGCACGACAGTAGTGATAACCGAAACCTTTCGTGTGTGCTGGGCCGTCCCAGGCCTTGTGTTCAGTGCTTTATGAGCTGAGCTTCTTTTCGTCCTCACCCTCTCTTCATGGGTGGATAACAGGCCCATTTTACAGATGGGCAAACTGAAGTCTGAGAAAGGATGGAGGTGGGCCAAGTCCACCAGGTAAAAAGTGGCAGAGCAAGAAAGGAGTCCCACATCCATCTGGCGCCTCACCTTCGGTCGAAGTCAAGAGATTTTGATATGGTTGCTCGTTAACTGATTTATATGTTTAAGAAATATTTATTGAGCACTTACTATGTGCTGGGGACTGTGCTACATGCTTTGCAGGAATTAAATGAGGGAATATTTATTTTTAGGGTTCACGGAGCATACAGTGGGAGCTGTTTGTTGGTGGCTATATTATTGTCACCAACCTGCATCTGCTTGCACGGTGAGTGGCCTGCACGGGCCGAGGGGGTGGTGTGTAAAAAAATGTAATAAGTAGGTTCTTCCTTTGAAGATGCCCAGTTTCTGGAGCTCATGGATGCTTCATAGACCCTCTCCAGGGTCCTGGAATCAAGCCCCTCATTTCTAATCAAAATGGGCGGGTATGGCCCCAATCAGAATTCTCCGGAAAAGACACTCAGGTCGTGGCTGTTCTGGAGGATGAGCGTGAGGCCCATCTCGGTCCCTCCAAAGGCACCAGTGATGCCTGTGAAGGTACCTGGTAAATTTAAGGGGATAGTGGGCTGGGGGAGAAGTTGGCCTGGCCTGCAGCATTGGGGAGGTAAAGTCAGGATATTGGGGTGACACCAGCTGACAAGCCCTGCTATGTGGGGTCAGAGGAGTCTGCACAAAGGTCCCCAGAGTGATCTGACACCCACGTTTTGCAAAGCACTTCACAGTTGGCGGAAGCCAGACTGCCCAGGCCTCTCCCAGCTCTCAGGCAGGCCTGGCTCCCCACACCCCCTGATGTGATCTCAGCCCTCCACGCCAGCTGGGATGCGCCCGTGCGAGAGGACAAGCAGACAGCACACCGGCGGGCAGCCTCGGGCTCGGCCGGCCTTCACAGAGCCACGGGCCAAGGCTGCGGCCACGTGAGGGAGGCAGTTGGCCTGGGTTGGCTGGGCCAAGTCGGAACGTGGCCTTCCCACAGAAGCCAGGGACATCAGGGCTGGTCTCCGTAGAGGCCAGGCCACCCCAGAGCTGGCTTCTAGATGTTCTTTCTGGTCCCAGATCGCGATGAGATTTCTGCTCCTGGAATGTCTCTGTCGCTCGGAGGGCTGGAAACGAAGCACCGTGGACCTGGCTGGAAGCTGGGAGGGCGCTGGCCTGGGCGGCAGGTGCCAGCAGGGCCACATTCTGGAAGGCCACTTTTCTGGTCTGCAGACTCCACTGTATCCATGTGGTGCACAGAAGGGAACAGAGAGAATTTTCTCGTGACTCTTTGAAGGAGCAATCCCAAGATGGGGCCCCACCCTCGCAGCCGCTTCCCATCCCAGTGACCTCCAAACCGCCCAATACTACCATATTGGGGGAGGGGTAGGATTTCAACATACGAATTTGGAGGGGATGCCAACATTCAGTCTTAGGCCCCGGGGCGAATGCTGATCTTGACAAAGTCAATCACAGTCACTGACGTTTATTAAGTGCTTACTGTATGCTGGGCATGGTGAAATGCCACTGGGTCCTCACACTTGGTCTATTATTCCCATGCTACAAAGGGGAAACTGAGGCTCAGAAGAAGAAGCCAGAACGAGAGCCTGAGCCCCTTTGCATCTGGTCAGTGTCTTCACCGACATGTGCTGTGTCCACCTGTCCACCCACAGTCCTGGACAGAGCCGCTCTCGTAGCCACCCCCCTCCACCCCGCCCCATCACAGCTGGGGGAAGAGCTTTGGGGTGCTCTGTGCATAGGCCAGGAGGTGGAGTGGACCCGGGGCTCAGGGCCTCCCAGCCGCACTCCAAGGCCCAACCCCTGCCAGGCAGTTTCGACCCTCCCACCAGAGGCAGTCAGAGGCTGATCAGATGTGAACCCCACCCGGAGGGTCTCGAGGGACTCCCTGGAGCCCCAGCCAAGGGGGCGCAGGGGGTGGGTATGCCACCCCTCCCCTGGGGCCTTCGCAGAGCCCAGGGGGGCCAGCCAGCCTCCAGAGATGGGTGATTTGGAATCAGAACACACAGCTCCTCCTGGTCTATAACGAGCAGGGAGTGAACTGATGGAGATGTTAATTTCATTATTCATGTACATAATTACAATCTAGAAGTTGGCAGCTTTCTAGGTAATGACAGGAGGGAAGGGGAAATTTACCTAACTTTTGTAATATATGTGTGGTATTATTTAACTCTTAAATTAAGATCAGAGACCTAATTCACTCCTCGAGTCCTGCAGCGGCCAGGCCAAAGGCAGAGCCTCCCCCTAGCTTTCTGCCCTGTAATCCTTCCTTCCTTCAACAAATCTCTCCTGTGCCGGGCTGTGTGCCAGTCTGGGGGTTGCCACGGTGATGGAAGTCCAGCTCTGTCCTGGCATCTCATGGTCTAGGATACAAATGAGTGAAGCGAGAAGTTGACAGGAGGAGAGGGGACGCAGGGGGGAAGCTGTCACTTCTGGGGAGGCAGGGAAAGGGCAGAGAGGGCTTCCAGAGGGAGGAGGCGTCTGCACTGGTGTGAAAGGCCATGGAGAGATCCTTTTATGCTGGACTATGGTGGAGGATTATTGGTGTTTGGGGGTGGCAGTGTAGAGGTGCCAGCACCCCTAAAATACACACAGTTCTGTAAAGCAATGCTATGAATGAGCTTATGTGAGGAATCAGAGTTGCCTGTGCCAGGAAGCGAGGAGAGGCCTTGGGGATGGGTGGGGAGTAGGGCAGCCTGCGCAGAGGCCAGGAGGTCAGAGGACGCAGCCCTTGTGGAGGTGCTGGGCTAGGAATACCGGCATGAGTGCTCTGCTGTCCGGATTCTGCTTCAAACCCACCTGGCAGGGAAGCCCAGGGGCAGGCAGCTGACCTGTCTGGGGCTTGTCCCCACCGCCTACTGATAAGGCCTGGGAAGGGGCCTCTGGGGTTCTCTGGTGCCCGTTTGGTGCCTGCTGGCTGGTGACTGGGCCCCCAGTTGGGGAAGCCAGACTCAGGCACAGAGAGCCCCCCCGCAGTACAGCGGGTGAGTTGGGAGCCGGGCCTCTGCACTGGGAAGGGGCGTCTCTGAAAGAGCTGCTGTCCCCAGCAGCCTGAACAAAGTCAGCTTCGGGCTTTCACCCAGCTGGATGTGGGGGCTCCGCACAGGGGCCCCGTTCTGTTGGGGGTGTGAAATTCTTGATTAGGGCCGGCTGTGGCCTGCCCGCTCCCCGAGGTGGCTCTTCCTGCCCCCTCCCCACACTCTGGGGAGAAGGAACAGCTGCATAAACATGGTCGGGCAGGCAGGCGGGCGGAGGGACTGAGCGCCTGTCACCCAGCAGCCCCGCACCCCACAGCCTGCCGGGGACTCTTTCTGGGCACCTCTGTGCGCGTGTGGCGCTTGGGAGTGCCCTGCGCTGGCCAGGGCAGGGCGGGAGGCCGTGGCCGTGTGCTGGGGGTCATATGCTGGGCAGGTGACCGTGTGGGGGATGAGTCTTAGCATGTGTGCGCCCAGGGGTGTATGTGCAAATGATGGGGCGTGTGTGTGCATGAACGCATGCACCAAGCGTGCATACACATGGGTGTTCTGACGGGACATGTGGTGCCGGTGTGGTGTGCGCGACATGCATGTGGGCGCGCCGTGTGTCAGGACGGAAGGGTGTGTGCTGCATGTGTGAGTGTGCTGGCGCGTGTGCAGAAGGCGTGGACGTGTGCAGATGTGTGGTTGTGTTTCTCATGTGTCTAGAAGGGGCGTGTGTTTGTGTGCACACATGTGAGATTGTGTTTGCCTGTGTCTGTGTTTAAGTTGTACAGTGCGTGCGTGTGTGCGTGTGCGAGTGTGCGTGCGTGGTGCACACACCGGAAGAGAAAGAGGCTTATTTGTGATGTGGTAGGCCGAAGGCTGATTCAGGTCCTTGCTCTAGCCCCTGAGCGACAGCCACCAGGAGCACGTCCCCTGCTGGGGTGCCCCCTGCCTGCTGTCCCTGCCCTCGGGCCTCTGACACGCTGACATTCTCCCAGGGCCCGTTCCTGCCTCTGGCGAGCCCTGTGTGGTTGTGTTCCTCGGACAGAACGGATTGTTTCCCCTTCAAGTCCGTCCTTCAGTCATTGTTTCCATGCACTTCTAGCGTTTGTAGACTGAAATCCATCCCCACCCCGCTCCACGCTGCACGCAGGGCCTTCCTTGGTTCTGGGAGCGCAGCTAGAAGCCCAGAGGAGAGGTGAGGACCTACTACGTGCCATGCACCTGGCAGAGTCCCTGGGACTCCCTCCTACTGCTGAGCTCTCCTAAGTCTTACTTCAAAGTTGAGCCTTTGATATGAAGCAAGAGGACCCTGGGATTTATTCTGTCCACTGATTAGTCTACTTGCCTGAAGCTCACAGAAGTTGGGCAGCGAGCAGAGGAGCCGGAAATCCCAGCTGAGCTGGGGGCCAGGCCCGGACTTCTGAATCCAAGGTCCCTCAGCCCAACAGCACAGGCTCAGTCCTTCCCAGCCTGCACTGTTCCAGCCTCCCGTTCTCCACTGTGCCTTCTTCTTCAGGACCTGGGAGACCGGCAAGCCGCTGCTCAGGATTTTGCAGCTCTCCGGGTTAAAATGGAGACCAAGGGAAATTTATACTATTCCGTTTCCTGCATCTCTCTGGATCTCTTATCCAGTCAGTAATGTATTCCCCCTTCTTGCTAACACACTTTTTAAAATGTTAATAGACTGTAAATTACTTTTCTTTTTTATACTTCTTAAAATAAGCGTTTCCTCTCGTAGATGGCACCACGGCGCTGGAGTTACGGGCTTGGTTTTATTACTGTCGAGATGAGATGGACTGTGCAGGGCTCATACAGCTTTTATAGGAACTATTTTATTTATAAGAATTTTCCTAATGTCAGATGGATGTGACGTGCCTGGTTTCTTTCTGCCCGGTCTCAGGAGAAGAGGGGAGTTTAGCATGGCCAGGACCTGGGGTGCATTTATCCACCCTGGAAACTCCTCAAAAGTGGGAGGAATTTGTTCTTTAGAAGCCATAGTGGAAGGGTCTTCGGGTTTCTACTTGCATACTTCTGGTGATGGGGAGCTCACTCCCTATCAAGACAGCAGTCTCCGATGAAACTCATTTTCCTTCTCTACATCAACTTCTGCTTGCTGGGCCTACTCCTCTTTTTGAAACTAGAGAGGAGATTTCCCCACAGAATACTTTGGGAGCCTCGAGTCTCCAGGCGTTTGAAGGCAGCCATGGTGTCTTGTTCTGCATTTTCCTTCCTCTGTATAAAACACCCCAGGGTTCTTTAAACATTTCCCCACCATGTCATCATCTCACCCATGCCCTAAATTGCATCTAAAATTCTTTGCTTCAAGGTCAAAAAGACAATATTTTAGCTCCTCTTAGTCATGAAGACCAGAATTGGGATTTTTCTAATTTTATTTATAAGGATCTACAGACCTGTTGATAAGGATTTCATGTTCAAATGAATGCTGGAGATGCTGGGTTAAGGAAAGAGAGGTGGGTTCTATTGCAGCAGGACTTATCAGAGACTTTATATGACTGATACTCTCTGTTCTCCAAAGGGATGGTAGTAGGCAGCGCTTCATGAACGCAAGTGACTGGAACCAGGAGTTTTCCAAGCGTGTCCTTGTGGGTCTGTCCCCAAAGCGGTTCCGAAGTGTTGTCTTCATATGGCCCTGGGGCAGCAGATGACAAACAGATAGTGCCCATGGCTCAGAGTGACCCTGTGCCATACTAGTTTCCTGTGGTGGCTTCTGTTTATGGTGGGTGCTGCTGCAGCGGTCAAGGGCAGGTGCATTCGCGTCAGATTATCAGCATGGCGGTGTGCACTATCTCTTCCCTCCTGCAGACACTTCCCTATGGGTGCAATGAACAGGCACATCTGAGAAACTTTCAGCATCTTCGACATCCCTGCTTGGGACGGTTCGGGCTGGTCTCAGGAAAGCCATGTCAGAATGGCAACCCTGTAGGACCTGGCCGTGACTTCACCTTTCTGACCTTCAGACGTCTTGTCTGGGATCTGTGATTCACCTCAACATCTTGTTCAAAGGGCAGATGGAGCCCACATGCCCTGCATGGAACAAATGCTTGAGAAATGGCTGTGATTCACAACACTTGGGGTGCCCTCGATGCTGCTCTCCTCACTCCACTTCCACCTGGGCTAAATTTTCTGCATGCAAATATGTCAAGCCTGCCCCTGCCTCAGGGCTTTTGCACACACGGTCCTTGCTTCTAGAACATGCTTTAGGCTGTATCCTCATGGTGTGTGCTAGATGTTCTATGAGCAATGCCTGACCTTTGTGCAGCGAAGGTCTCTCTCTGTATGCGTCCCCCTTTCTGAGACCACCTAGCTCATGTCCACAGTCTACCAAGGCCTAGAATTCGCCCCTGTCCTGCCCAGAGAGTGCATGCAGCAGCTCCTCCCACACACCCACCCTAACTCCCCACTAAAGCACCTCCTATTAGAGCAGCCTCTGGGGTTATCAGTTGGGGTGTCAGTCATTCTCCCTAGCCACCCAGGCTCGTGCATGGCCCCCGGCCAAGGCCACCTCAGCAAAGGGCAGTGATGTGATCGGGGCAGACTGCCGTCCCCTTTCCAGCTCCTTTAGCTGACCACCAGCTTAATCAATCCTGAACAAATGGCCACAGGCGTGTCTCCTTAAAAGTGATGTTACCTCTAATTATCTCTGACGGTACGTGATGCAAACTCCTTATGGCCCCTTCTCAGCCCCTCGGAGCGCGTGTGAGCATTGTGGCTGAGATAATTGAATATCTTCTTTAAACCGACAGCCTAGAAGAGGGCAGCCTGGCCTCCCGGGCGGGGCTCCTCATGCAGGGTGCCTGCCCAGATCAGAAGGCTCTGCTCTCCCAGATGCCACCTGGCGTGCCTTTGCTGTGTGTATCCCACTCTTCGTGACATCTTTGCATTGAGAACCACCGGGGTTGAGGGCCCAGGGACCTGGGTTTGAATCCCAGCTAGCCACTTCTGAGCTGTGTGCTCCTGCTTAAGTTGCTTAACCTCTCTGTGCCTTAATTTCCTGGCATCGTCATATGGCGCTACTAGTTGTATGCCAAGCATGAACATGGTCATACGAAGACGTGCAGTTTTTGAGCACTTACTGTGTGCTGACTACACGCCTGGCACTGCTTGGTTCAGTTCTCGCCAGCACCCCGTGAATGAAATCTGAGCACTGTCTGCATCTTCTGGATGCGGAGACCGAGTCTCTGGGCCCCATTTGGCCTGCAAGTGTAGCCTCAGGTTGGCACTCAGAAGTGCCCACTTCAAGCTGGCACGCACATCCGTTGATGCTCTAAGTGGGGGCTTGGGACCCTTTCTGTACTTCAGTAGACAGTTTGCCTTTAGTGTAATAATATACCAGTGCCCCCATCTGTAGAACCCCAATTACCAGGTGTCAATCCACCCACCAGCCACGCAGGGTGTTTCCAAGAAGAGCTGAGCCCCAACAGGCAGCATGGGCCCCCAGGAGCAAAGCTGGGGCTGGACCAGTCGGGGGTTTCCCTCACCCATGCTTCTTCCCCAGCCCTCTTCCTGCATGAAGACGACACAGCTGTGTGTGTGTGATAGTTTACCTCTGCAGACGTACCAGTGTGTATGCTCTGCTCTTGTGCCTGCAGGGCCTGCATACATGGGAATGGATATCCAAATGCATGTGCCAGCTTCGTGTCTGTGGCCAGAGCACAAGGCACAGTCAATTTGCATAGCATCCCTGGCTCCTAACACAGTGCCTGGCACACAGTGGGTCTGCACAGAGCATCTCTTGAGTGACTGAGTGAAAGTCTGTGTGTGCCTGAGTGTGTGTGCCTGTGAGTACACGCTGGTCAATGTGGTGCACGCGCCGGCAGTGTGGACACACACTGGGGGTTTGACGTGTACGTGGGTCAAGCCACACTGATGTACACACTTGTGGCCGAGCTTTCTGGCACGGATTTGCACATCTCTGCCATCCTCCTGTGAGCATCCAGACACCCAGTGACTGAAGCTCAGTTAATAGTTTGGGATTTGGTTAGGTTCTGGATTGGAGGCTGACTCTGCAGATCTGCCCCATTCATTCATTCATTCATTCATTCAACAAATATTTATTAGCACCTAGCAGTGCCAGGTGTTGGGCGGGGCCATGATTAAAGGAGACAAGTTCCCTATAATCACAAGTCTCGTGGTCTCAGGGAAGAAACAGGCACAAACTTAGTTATTTCAGCAATTAGAATTACAGCTACCCAAGGGAAACCAAGCATACCCAATGAGAAGTTGAGGTTGGAGGTAGAAAAGAGGGCTTTCCTGAGGAAGTGGTGCTTGACCTGGAGTCCGAAAGACAAATTCGATGTAAAGAAGTGAAGAGGGGGACGGTAAAGCAGTGCAGCCAGTCGGACTAGCATGTGCAAAGGCCCAGTGGCACACAGAAGCCTGGCAAGGGTGAGCACTGAAAGGAGGCAGTTCCATGTGACTCGGTTGGGCGCAGGTAGGAGGGGAAGTGTAGGTTAGGGAGGCTGGCAGGGGCTGGTCTTTGTGGCTTACTGGGTGTTTTTGGCCTTTAGTCTAAGGTCCCAGAAGTCATGGCATGTTTAAAGAAGGATGTGACGGGTTCACATCTGAGCTTTTGAAAGATCCCTCTGGCTAACCCAAACCTCAGTGGACAGCGGCCTCAGTTTGGGCGATATCCGCAGCTGATCCTCATGACATGATCCTCATGACATGATCCTCATGTCAACCGGCCCTGCCCAGGGCACCCCTAGGGAAGCTGAGCTGCACAGACTGTTGGGAGGCAGGGAGCCCTGAGCTCCTTCACCCCCCAAGCTGGTGGGCTCATTTACATGATCCCAGCTTAATTCTCCCAGGGTATGCAAATGTATGCAAACCACAATCCAGGAGAGGCAAAAATAGCAGGGCGCATTAGCATCCCCCCACAGGAATATTGTTTTATGCAAACGACGTGCTGGGGCTGCTGACTGGGCGCAAATGGAAGATGCGAACCTCGGGGTCCCAGCGAGTCCGCCCTTCTGGCCTTTGCCCTCCACAGCCCTGGCCCAAGCCCTGCTGCCAGGGGAGGATCCAGGAATGGGGGCAGGTGGGGGAGCGCCTGGCTGCCCCCTACCCAGGAGCTAGCTAGGGCCCAGTGGAGGACCCCTGTTCACACTCCACCAGCCCCGACCCCTGGCTTCCCTCTCTGATCTCTCTTCTACCCTCCCTTCTTCCTGCTCCGTCTCTCCTCCTCCACTTGCTTTACCATTCTGCCTCTCTCTCTCATCTCTGTGGTTTTCTGCTCTTCCAGCCTCCTTCCAGTGCTTCCTTCAGTGTGGCTTCTCCAGGCCCTTTTCCCCTGAGGACACACTCTGGTGTCCTCTGGGTGCTTGCCCTGGTCTGGGCACCCATCTCCAGCCCACGTCTGTCTGTGACTCCCTGTGGCCTCGTCCCCGTGTGTCTGAGATTTCCCGTCTCTTTTGCTCCTGTGGTTCCCAGTCTCAGTTCTCTCCGGTACCCGGGTATCTCTCCTGGTCTAGACTTTGTCGGTCCTGCTTTCTTGTCTTTCTGTCTTTCCTGTCTCTCTCAGTCACTTCCTGTCATTGCCTGGACCGTGTCTTTGTTGTCTTCACTTCATTTTCTTTCTACTGCTTTTTGCTCTGGAATCTCTCACCCTTACCCTCCCTTCTTGCTTCTCCCTTGCAGCCTCTTCCTTCCTGCCTCAGGCCCATGCAGCAGGGTCTCCTGCACATGTGAGACCAGGACCAGAGAGAGGTGCCAGGGCCCAGACCTCTGGCTGTAGGCCAGGAAGGAGCCCTGACCAGCCAGGGGAAAGCTCTGGGTCTCGCCACACCACTGGCAGCCTAGGTCATGGCCCAGGGAGGTTGCCTGAGGCTGGGGTACGGAGGAGGGGGTGGGGGTCAGCCCCATCTCTCTGAGGAGGACCACAGCCAGGCAACAGACCTCCGCAAATGGCTTCCTCACTCTGAGTCCGTTTCATCTTTGGAAGGCGGGCTGATCCTGGCGTCCAAGCCCTGGACGTGCCAGAAGACGGGCCAGCGTATTGGCATCATCTACTTGCTGCACGCAGTACACGTGACCTACTGCTGCTATTCTCGTTGCCGCACCTGTATTTCCGCAGAAGCTCTCCGTGTCTCAGTTTCCTGACCTTGACCTATTGCTCAAGCCCGTGGGTGGTGGTGAGACGGGATGGATGAGACATCCAGTTACGAACTCAGCACAGCAGTAGATGTTCAACGAAAGGCCCATGCTTTCCTCCCGCTCAGGCTGGCTGTGTGACTCTGGCCAGCGTACTGCCCTCTCTGGGCCTCGGTGTTCTCATCTGAAATCAGACCAATGCAGAGCACCTTTCAGTCCCCATCTGCCTCCTCAGAGGTCTCTTGGCCAAGCTGGACTGGACACTGGGGGGCGGTGGAGGTAGCCTGGAGCACCGGACAGGCGGCGGCGACTCCACAGTGCCACCAAGTGGCCATGCAGGTCACTATGGGGTAGGCTTGGGGCCCTGGGGCTGGGGGCAGGGGGTTGGCCTGACCTCTGTGACCCTGCAGATCCACTGCAAGAAAGGAGAGAGAGAGACCCGCCTGGTCAGAAGTGGAGGGCAAAGATCTGGGCTGTGGTCTTGGAGCTGCCTCAGATTTGCTGGGTGACCTTGGGTCAGTGCATTCCCCTCTCTGATCTGTGCTTCTTCGCTGTGTCAGCCTTCCATGCAGCGCTGTTCTCCACCCCTGTGGCAGGTTTCACGGTACATTACTTTGATAACTCACAACTCTGTTACGGGCCTACGCTGCGTTATGTGCAGGGCAAAAGCAACAGGGACATCATAATAACAGTACACGTACACCGGTAAGGAGTTTATTTGAGTCAGGCCTTGTGTTAAGTCTTTGATCTGCAGCAGCTCATTTAATTAATGTGAGGTCAGAATTTTCTGAGCGCTTTATAGAAATGAACTCATTTAATTCTTATAGCAAAGTGAGGCTTAAAAAGGAGAATTATTTTCACTATGTTGTGCTCGGCTCGCTGGCCCCAAAGGTGAACAGCACAGTTACACTGTGGCTCTGGTGGGTTCACAGTTTTATGGGGAGACCCATAGAAGCGAAGGAAATACCAATGGATGCAAAATTGGGGTGCACAAGTGATGTTCAGGGAAATAGGAACAGTGAGAGGAAAAAGGAAGGAAGGCAGGGTAATCAGAGCAAGGCAGCCTGGAGAAGGTAATTTTTGCTTTTTAAAGATTTATTTATTTATGCATATAAGAACTGGGGTACAGGCCAGAGATGTCGGGGTGGGTGGTGGTGAGAGGATCCATCAGAGACAGAGTGAGGAGAAGAACAAATGGATCTACTGAAATACACTGTTGAGGGGAGCAGCAGGTGATACAGGAGAGGTCTGCTGTGCCATGTGGGTCCCCTCCCTGGCCGGCGGCAGGGCTCGAACTGGTGCTGCAGTGGCTGCGGTTTGCTTTATAGTGCATTGTTTAACCTACTGCACCACCAGGGAGGCCCTGGAGAAGATAATTTTTATGTTGAAGCTCTAGGGAGTGTTACAAGCTTGTAAAGTCTGGCGGCTGAGGGAGGGGCTTGTGCAAAGGTCCTGTGGTGGCAACAGACTTGCCCCATAGAAAAACTGAAATGAGGCCTATGGCTATCCTCCAAGGCACAAGAACTTCCTTTAACCTCCCAGATCCCAGCGGGTAGCAAAGTCTTTATCAGTGGTTTTCAAACTCTAAGAAAATCAGCAGGGAGTTGTAAAGAAAAACCTATGCCAGGGACCTCCCCGAGGCCATTCCATTAGACTTTCTGAAGTTGCGGTTGGTTTATGTAATTATTTTAAGCTCCTGAGTGATTCCAATGGGAATCCATCAGACTCCAAGACCGGGGTCTGTGCAAGGAAGAAGGCCTCTTCGGAGGATAACATTTATCAGTAACTTTCTCCTCTGTGGTTCCCACTCTGAGCCCTGGACAAGTCTTTATGTGGCGTCCTGGCTTAGCTGACAAATCCCATGTGACTATGGGAAACTCGTGGGTATGATGCACCTTAATATCTCACATAGTCTCCTGAGAAATCTCCTCCCCAGGGTACCCCGAGCCAGGCAGACCCCTCTGAGCTGTGGCTGAGAAAGCTTTCCTCTGATCATTGTTCCACTTGTGGCACTGCCTGGCTGGAGAGACTCAGACCACATATGTGCTGGGTGGGAGGACTCTAGGATGGATTGGCAATGTCTGCCCTGGGTGCAGACACTGGGTTCTGGGTAATCACCTCTGTTTACTCTAGCTACCGTCAGGTCTAGCATATGTGGTGAGAATCAGGCAGTACAGGCAGAGAGGATTCCATATTTGAGTCTGGCATTGGAATAAAGAACAGGTGGAGGGATCCAAGTTCACTCCACTGCTTGCTGGCTGTAGGGCCTGGTGAGTCACCTGCTTTCAGACCTTTGTTTTCCCATCAATAGGGCAGGTCCTGTGATTGTATTAGTTTCTATGGCCGCCATAACAAGATACCACAGACTGGGTGGTTTGAACAACAGCAATTAATTTCCTCACTGTTCAGGAAGGTAGAAGTTCAAAATCAAGGTGTTGGCAAGGTGAGCTTCTCTTGACCCCCCTCTCCTTGTCTTATAGCTGGCTGCCTTCTCCCTCAGTCTGCCTTCTCCCTCGATGTCCACCTGTGTCCCAAACGCCTCGTCTTATGAGGACACCAGCATAGTGAATTAGGGGCCACCTAAGGACCTCATTTTGCTTTAATCACTTCTTTAAAACCGTGTCTCCAAATAGAGTCACATTCTGAGATACTGGAGTTAGGGTTTTTTTTTTTTTAAAGATTTATTTATTTATGCATACAAGCACTGGGGTACAGGCCAGAGGAACGGGGCGGTGAGAAGATTCACCAGATAGAGTGGGGAGCAGAACAGGCAGATCTATTGAAACACACTGCTGAGGGCAGCAGCGGGTGAGGCAGGAGAGGTCTGCCTGCGCCATGTGGGTCCCCTCCTTGGCTGGCAGCAGGGATCGAACTCATGCTGCAGTGGCTGTGGTTTGCTTCATAGTGCGGTGCTTAACCTACTGAGCCACCAGGGAGGACCCTGGAGTTAGGGTTTTGATATATGAATATGAAAGGGGGGGCAAAACATGAATTTGGGGCATGCAGTATGAAGTTGGGGCCACACACTTTAGCCCCAAACAAAGACAGAACACCCTGAAGGTAACTGAGGGCCCTTGAGCAAACCTCTTGTGCTTGGGCAGCAAACATCTCAGGCATGCTGAGGACACACCAGGTACAGGGCTGCGCCTTCTTGATGTCTGTTGCTGCAGCCCAGGTCCTTCCACCCAAACCCAAAACTCAGTGTCTTAAAAAGAATACTTTATTTTGTTCATGGATCTGGCAGCATTGGGCAGGGGTCTGCAGGGGCAGTGTGTCTCCGCCTCCTGTCGTGGGACGGCTCCTGAGCAGAGGTGGGAAACTGCCGAAGGCCAGGTCACACAATGGCTGTGAAGATGGCAGGGGTGAGGGGCTGAGACTTCACCTGGGGCTGCTAGATGAAACTGCTGCACGGGGCCTTGGTCTTTGCACACGGTCTGGACTTCCTCACAATATGGCGGCTGGGTTCCATGGGCAAATGGCCGGAAAAGAGCGCCAGGAGGAAGCCATATTAGTGTTCACGACTTCCGGTCAGAAGTCACATGGCCTCCTCCATGTCTACTCATCATGCTGTTGCTCCTCCTCCCTGCCCACTGTCCGGTGGGGAGGAATTAGTGTGCCTTTCTGGGCTGGCCAGTTTTTGGAAATGTTTCTCTACTCTTGAAAAACACAACTTGCCGTGATTACAGATGAGGCAGGAGAGGTTCACTGGAGGAAAGTTTGCCCAGGCCCCACAGGACAGGATTCCCCCCTCCCTCCATCCATCCCAGAGAGCCCCTGGGGATGCGTCCGCCTCCCAGCAGGGCCTGCAAGGTAGCCTCCCCACCCCAGGCCCCACACAAAGGCCCGCGGCATAGCCTCCATCTGGCTTGTGGGCTGGATTTGTCACTGGGAGAAAAATAACTGATTTTCTGCTTTTTTTCTCAGCTCCTTATTCACATGTTGCCCAGTGGGAAGTAATCAGGGCTCTGTAGTCCTTCTTGCTTGCTTAATCCATCCAAGACTCCTCCCTGCTCTCCCCTCCCTCCTCTCTCCTCCCCCTAACTTGCCTCCTCCGTTCTCTCTTTTTCCTTTGTTTTTCTCTCCCCCTCTCTCCTGGTCTCTGTGTCCCTGACTCTTCCTCCGCCATCTCCCTCTAATATTTGCAGCTCACTGACACCCCGCATTTCATCCCTGCCCCCTTGAAACATTGCCCTCGGGGGGAACAGACTGCTTGGTGCCTGGGCACGTCTGCTCGGGAGGCCTGTCTGTCCCAGCTCTCAGTCCACCATGCTGCACCCAGGAAGGAAGCCAAGGAGGAATGTGCTAGATGTCTTACTGGCTTATTTTATTTTAAAAAAAATGTTGAGATGAAATTCACATGACATTGAATTATGTTTTAAAGTGAACACTTCAGTGGCTTTTAGTACATTCTCGATGTTGTGCAACCACCACCTCTAGCTCGTTCCAAAACATCCCCATCACTCCAAAATCATCACCTGACCCATTAGCAGTCACTTTCTCCACCCCTGGCAACCACTAATTTACATTGTGTTTCTTTGGATTTCCCTACTTAGCATATTTCATAGAAATGGAGTCATGTAATAGATGCGCTCGCTGGTCTGGCTTCTTTCGCTGAGCCCGTTTCCAAGACCCATCCATGCTGTATCACATACCAGGGCATCATTCTTTCTTCTGGTTGAATACTATTCCATTGTATGGACAGACCACAGTCTGTGTAACCCTTCATCCAGGGGCGGATCTATGGGTTGTTTCTACTTCTTAACTCTCGGTGTCTGTTGCTGTTAAAAACACATGCACAAAGATTTGTTGCAACACATGTTTTCTATTCTTTTTTTTTTTAAGATTTATTTATGCATACAAGAACTGGGGTACAGGCCAGAGATGCTGGGGTAAGAGGAGTCACCAGAGACAGAGTGGGGAGCAGAACAGGTGGATCTACTGAAATACACTGCTGAGGGGAGCAGTGGGTGAGACAGGAGAGGTCTGCTGCACCCTGTGGGTCCCCTCCCTGGCTGGGGATCGAACTCGTGCTGCTGTGGCTGCCAATGGCTTCCTAATGCTGAGACCTTGAGCCACCAGGGAGGGCCTGGTCCTATGGTAAATCTGAGATTAGTTTTTTGAGAACTGCCACACTGCTTTGATGTTGTGCTGTGCAGAACTGAATCTTGTATTTCAGGGAATCACCTTGGCATCCTGAACTCTTGTATCCACCATCTTTGTTCTGCCCATTTATATCTGAGGGTGAGCAGGGTAACCTAAAATCATGTACTAGTTGTTCCTCACGAGTCAATGGACTGTGGCAGGAGAGATTGGTGCAATAATGGGCTGGGCTGGAAGGTCGAGGTTATGCACCATCCATCCATCCATCCATCCATCCATCCATCCATCCATCCATCCATCCATCCATTTACTATTTCATTGGGAGAAGATTTACCTACTGTCCCATATTCCAGGCTCTGTGCTGGGCACATGGGAGAGATGTCTAATATAGAGTCTATGCCCTTAGAGGGCTCAATTGGGGGAGGAGAACAATTGCAGAAACCAGCAGAGGCTGCAGCACGGGCTGTTTGGTGTGCAGGTATACAGTGAGAGGTCTGTGCAGCTATGCTGCAGACAACATATGCCTTACCCATGGAATAGGGGGAAGAGCACCCCGGAAATGGACCTGCTCTGTTCCTATGTGTGCTTCCCACTGATAACGCTGGTTTTAGGGCAAAATGAATTCTGGAAGAAAGTGCTCTCGGGCAACCCTGGATATTTGTTCCTATCTTTCTTCTTGTTTGCTGTGTGGCCTTTGGGTAAGTCCCTCACCCTCTCTGGGCCACAATTACCCAACCTATAAATGCCTAGGTTGGCTTAGGCCAGTAGTTCTTCACCTTTACAAATAAACTCCATTCTTTCTTTTAATTTTCTTTTTTCTTAAAAATGACTGGACTAGGGCCTCCCTGGTGGCGCAGTGGGTTGAGTGCCCCACCGTGAAGCATCCACAGAACAGTAGCGTGAGTTCAATCCCCAGCCAGGGAGGGACCCACATGGTGCAGCAGACCTCTCCTGCCTTGCCCGCTGCTGCCCTCAGCAATGTGTTTCAGTCCATCTGCCTGTTCTGCTCCCCACTCTGTCTCTGGTGAATCCTCTCACCTCCTGCAACTCTGGCCTGTGCCCCAGCTCTTGTATGCATAAATAAATAAATCTTTTTAAATAAATGGTTGGACCACACATCTATCTATAAGCTTGCAGATAAGCACCCCCAGTCCCAAGTGACAGATCTTGCAGGTCTCCATTTTACAGGCCACAAAACTAAGGAGGGCTAAGAGGGAAAGGCCAATGGTTCGCAGACACAGTCTACACCCGGTCATCTGTCTACACCGGGATCCTAACCGAGTCCCTTTGCAGTGTGTACGTTCATAACACGTTTGCTGCAATAATACAGTCACTCTGGGTCCAGCTCAGAATCTTGCTCCTGCGTTCCAAACAGGCAGCGACTCTCTGCATCTTCCACGCGCCACTTCCCCACATATCAACGGCACCACCGCGTGTCAGTGCCGGCCCCACTCAGGCCGCTCTCCATGGGCTCTTGAGTAGCTCCGAATGAAAACCATTTTAAGACCAAAATACGGTTCAGTCCCTCTCAGGGGAGAGTGGTGTTTTTAGAGCCCGTGTTTGGAGTCTGTGACTTACGACAGTGGTTAGGTATTTACCAAACGGTGACAAAGACTGTGTTTATGCAGCCGGGGCGACCTGCACCCATGGGGGGAACGATGGGCAGATACGAGGAAAACAAACAGACGTGATGGATCCCTCTTCCTCCTTCAACTCTCCTCTTCCCGCCCCAGTCCTGGGAGCAGGGCCTGGCGATCAAGTGTACCTGTGTCCTTCAGCTGCCCTGCTTCAGTGCCAGCTCGCAGAGACATCTTGCTCCCCTGAGGTGCATGAACAGCCCGCAGCCCCTCCCAACCACTCTGCATATGCACCTCTAAGTTTCCCAGAAGAGAGGCAGGAGCACGGAAACAATGGTGCTTGTCCTAGGAACAGGGTTCTGGTGTCACACTGCCATTATTTCACTCACTGGGTGACCTTGAGATAAGTCACTTTAGCTTCTGTGGGCCTCAGTTTTCCCATCTGTAAAATGGGGGTAAATACTTCCCCAGTAATTCCTGGGGCCCAGTCACAGCTTCTCCAATCCTCAGTTGACTCACCTGTCAAATGGGTTCATACTGGTAGCATGCTTCATAGAATGGCTGTGGGCCTTCCTGCATTGATAGATACCAAAGATCAGCAAATTTGTTCAGTCAAGGGCCAGATAGTAAATATTTTTGGCTCTGGAGGCCAGATGGTCTCTGCTACAGCTACTCAATTCTGCCACCGTCGCGCCAGGCAACCTTAGACAAAATGTGAACGAATGGGTATGGCCGTGTGCCAATAAAACTTTATTTATGGACACTGTAATTTGAATTGCATATCATTTTCATGTGTCACGGAATAGTATTCTTTTTATTTTTTTTCAATATTTCGAAATGTAAAACTTATTTTTAGCTCATGGAGTCTACAAAAACACACAGCTGATGTGGTTTGCAGCTCCAGAGACACACGTAGCACTGTACCTGGTCCAGAGGTGCTCAGAGGTGCTCATTTTCTCTGTTTCTGCTTCACTTTAAATTCTAGAAAGAACTTTTGAGGTCATTTGTCCAATATTATTCCTACTTCCAGAAACCCATCCATCAGCTCGGGGGAGCCAATTGTTGGCTTTCTGGATATAAATATAAAATGGGATATTTGCTTTCATCCCACAAGTGGCTCTTTCAGTGTGGTTAGGCTTTACGATGAAGGAAGCAAAGTGGGGACCCCTCTGCAATGCTCATTTTACAGTGTCTAGCTCCTTAGGTGCCTGGACACTGTATGACGTAGCTGCTATGATTCTCCCCATTTTTCAGATGGGGAAAAGTGGGTCTCCTGGGTGGAGGCTTGCATTAATGAATCTGAGCACAACCAAGATTTCAACCCACATTTCCTGGACCCATTGACAGGACTCAGTAGTGCTGAGTGAGGTCCTTCTTCTTCTTCTTTTTTTTTTTTTAATATTTATTTATCCATGCATACAAGAACTGGGGTATAGGCCAGAGGTGTGGGGGGTGAGAGGATCCACCAGACACAGAGTGGGGAGAAGAACAGATGGATCTACTGAAACACACTGTTGAGGGGAGCAGCGGGTGAGGCAGGAGAGGTCTGCAGGAGAGGTCTGCTGCGCCATGTGTGTCCCCTCCCTGGCCGGGGATCAATCTTGTGCTGCAGTGGCTGCAGTTTGCTTCACAGTGCTGTGCTCAACCCATTGAGCCACCAGGGAGGCCCCGACTAAGGTCCTTCTGTCTGCACCAGATGGTGGTCTGGTCCCCGGATGATCCCCCAGAGATACCCCACCTCGCTGCTCTCTGTAGTCACTTCCATCTCCAGGATTCAGTGGAGCTGAGCTGTTTTCCCAGCAAGGACATTATTCTCGCAGGAAAGCGAGGTGGGGATGCTGGGGGTGGGTGGGGGAGGGGCTGACAGGCAAGAAATCAGCAAGCAAGCAATTAAAACAAATAAGATTTTAAAAAATATATCGCTTCCTCCACACACACGGGGGCTGCAGATCATGGTGGTGGGTCTCGCAGCTGCGGGTGCTGTTGTGTCGTGGGGATGCGGAACAGATTTCGCTAATTGAACCCCCTGTGTAGCGTGGGATGGGCGGGGTGAGGGGGTGCGGGGATGCACGGGAGTGATCCATCTCCCCTGGCAGGCTCGTTCCAGAGGCATGCAAGGGAGGCCTTGTCGAGCGCCTTACAAGACGAATATCCCACAGCCCCAGGGAGGGTGAGCAGGAACACCCTCATTTGTTTTTTGGGATTTTTCTTTTTTAATATAGGACTGACGTGGCAGTTTTTCCCCTGAATTTTCAAGCTACACTTAATTTCTCTTGGTGCGTCTTCGGGGGAAATGTGACCCCAAATCTGTGGTCTTCATAGAGTCCATGGGTGAGAATGATCAGAAAAATTATCATGCCTTCTTTTAAAAAAAACCTTAAATTCTCTTTTTTTTAATCACTACAATTAAAGCAAATTCTAAATTCTAACAAAATAAAAAGGTCAAATCCCCCCTCCACCCCTTAGAAATATTAGTTCATCCATTTGACAAGCATTTTTGAGCACCTGCTAGGTGTAATT
This sequence comes from Galemys pyrenaicus, assembly GCA_019455555.1. Taxonomy (NCBI): domain Eukaryota; kingdom Metazoa; phylum Chordata; class Mammalia; order Eulipotyphla; family Talpidae; genus Galemys; species Galemys pyrenaicus. Next base: position 7,541,648 of record JAGFMF010011719.1, on the reverse strand, counting down.
CTGAGTACCTACTATGTGCTGAGCTGTGGGGATACACAAGTAAATAGAGCAGCAAAGTCTTTACCCCAGTTCCTATCCCCAGAGGTAAGGCATGTTAATTATTTACTGCATTATCTTTCCAGAAATTTCACATCTATCTATCTATATAATAATGCATGTGAAATTTCTATACATGCCTTTGCCTCAAGAAAACTCCTCCTCATCCTTCAATACCCGGTGCAAAGCGGTGCCCATATGTCAAACCTTTCCTGGCCCTCCCAGACAGCTACTTCTTCCTCAATGCTCCCCCAGCATCTTAAACAGCCTCTGTTTAAAGCTTTTAAGATGTCGTATCATACTCTTTCCTAGGTTCCTGCTCCACAGCCCTTCCTGAACCCCTAAGCTCAGCCCATAGTAGGTGCTCAGCTGAGACGTAGGTGCCTCTGAGAAGATCTCCTTAGTCCCAGAGACCAGGACAGAAATTGAGACCCAGGGAACTGAGCGAAGATTCTAGAGTCCCACAGTGGTTTCCACACTGACTCCGGGGAACATCCCAAAGAGGTCCTCTAGCTTGGAGATGTCACCCAGTCATGGACCTAAGAAGGCAATGGGTGCCGCTGGTGCTCTCCTGCCAAAGGCTAAGAACTCCCACAGGCAGCAAGAATTGCTCAGGATAGTCAATTTTGGACACAAAGCACAGAAAATAGAATATAATTTCTCCCTTTTTAGATTGAGCTGGGGGAGGCCCCACTATAGAGTGAATAATTTGCTCTGCAAAATCCAAGTCTCCAAGTCTCTCCGCTCTGGGCTTGCACTGATATGCTAATACGAGAAGCCAAGGGGACTCTTCTGGGGTCCACGCTCCCAGAGCATCTGTGGAGACTTCTTTGTGTTGTTCTGGGTGCATGTGTGATAGTGAGACAGAGGCAGAGAAATATAGAGGGAGAGAGAGAGGGAGAAGCATTCGCTGGGGAGGCACCAGCTGGAGTCTTAAGGACTTGATGCTACGTATGTGATAGGAGGTCAAGGGATGGGTGACATATGGTTGCGATTCAGAGGTAGCTATGAACTTTAAGAAGAAGAAACAGCATTTGTGGCATTTTTCTTCTGCTCTTCTATCCTTCCTTCTTCCCATTAACTGACCAGCTACTCACCTACTTTTCTACTTACTCAACCATCTATCTACCCACCCTTCCAACTATGTAATATATCTGCCTACACACCTACCTCTCATCCATCCATCCATCCATCCACCCAGGCCCACTCATCCACCCACCCATCCACCAATCCATCCATCCACCCATCCACCCACCCATCCATCTATCCATCCATTCACCCACCCATCCACCCAACCATCCATCCATCCATCCACCCACCCACCCACCCATCCATCCATCCACCCAGGCCCACCCACCCACCCATCCACCCAACCATCCATCCATCCATCCACCCACCCACCCACCCATCCATCCATCCACCCAGGCCCACCCACCCATCCTCCCACCCACCCATCCATCCATCCATCCATCCATCCATCCATCCATCCATCCATGCATCCAATCTCCCCTTCCTCCCTTCTGCTATCCCTTCCTTCCTCCCTTCTTCCCTCTACTCACCTATAGAACCAACTACTTATCTACCCACCTATCTGCCACCGACTCATCCTTCCATTCATCTACTCACTGGGTACCATCTTCATTCATCTAACTTTCCTTCATTCCACCCATCACATATCCCGACCTACTCATTCATCCTTCTACCACCAATCCACACCCCTACACCAGCTCTCTTCTAGCACATACCAATAATTTGCAAGACCCTTCCCATTTTCTAGATAAGGAAACCAGGTATAGAACACTCAGATACTGAAGTCAGATGAAGTCAAGTTCAAGTTCTAACTGTCTGATCTCAGGCAAGTGACTAATGTTTCTGAACTATCTTTTCTCTGTAAATTTGAACTATATTTGCTGTAAGAAGAGATGAGGTGCAGCTTATAACATACCACACTTTGGGGTTTCCCTGATGATGCAGTGGGTTAAGCAATGCACTGTTAGGCAAACAGTAGGCACTGCAGCACAAGTTTGATCCCTGCTGCTGGCCGGGAGGGGACCCACAGGGCGCAGCAGACCTCTCCTGCCTCACCCGCTGCTCCCCTCAGCAGTGTGTTTCAGTCCATCTGCCTGTTCTGCTCCCCACTCTGTCTCTGGTGGATCCTCTCCCTGCCTGCACCTCTGGCCTGTACCTCAGTGCTTGTATGCATAATAAATAAATCTTAAAAAATAAACACCACATATGGGGTCTAGTTCTTGAGTACTTACAGTGCCAAGGGGCACTGTAAGTACAGTGCCAAGGGGCACTGTGGATGTTGGTCCCGTTCTGCTCTACCACAAGCACACAGGGTGGCCTCAGACAAGTCCCTGAAACCTGTTTCCCTATATGTACTTGGGGGTGGTGGTGGTGTCTAAATGATTTCTAGAACCTCGCTCTGCTTAGAGTGAGAATGTCATCCACTCAGCGCTTATCTATGGAGCCTCAGCTGTTTTGATGCACACTGTGGAGGCTCAGCTCTGCTCTCCCTACCTCCTGAAGCACTGAGTGACAGAGAGGATGCAGGGGAAGATCACACCTACTTCAGCTTCCATTACTGCCTTTCCTATGGGGAGATTACTGGACTTTTGGAACCTCAGTTTCCTAACCTGCAAAAATGGGCCTAAGAACGATCTGACCTACCTTATCGGATCGCTATGAAATCAAATGAGGTAATGTTTGCACACTGGTTGGGAAGGGTGCTTCCGACAGAAGCAAAGGCCTGGGGTTGCTATCCCCTACCTACAAGGTCTGATCATCAACTCACTCAACAAGTATATAGTGAACACCGACCTTGCGCCTCACGCTGGGAGTATAGAGGTGACTGAGGTAGACAGGGAGCCTCCTTTCTCTAGGGAGGAAGCAAAACAGCCAATCCACAAGTAGAGGGACACATTACTTTCAGGAGATAAATGTGAAAAAGAACTTAAAGCAGGTTCATGACTAGGCAGCGTGGCGGCCTTGAAATCATGAAGGGTCCCATGAAGAATTGCCATTTGAGCTGAGAACGCAATAAGAAAAACCATCCTGCCAGTGCAGGGAACAGAGTTCCAGGCAGAGGGAACAGTAAGTGCAAAGGCCCTGTGGTAGGATTCACTGGCTGGAGAAATAGCGCTGGGGAGCAGGGACCTTGGTAACCCTGTGTTCGGGACATCTATCCATGGCTTCCAGTACCTTGATTCAGTGACTAATTACCAGCGGTGTCTTTTCTGCTACCTGGGGAAGGCGGGAGTCTGCTGACTGTGTCTTATAATTCTCCCTTGTTTTAATGATCTGCATTTCAAAATTATGTCCCCATATCGCAAGGCCCCTGGGTACTAGGTATATTTCTCCGAATCCCAATAAATAAATATAGTAAATCCATGTGCTTTCAGGGATTTTTATGGGCTAGTATGCCAGGGAAATGGGCTGGTCTCCTTGGAGGAACCAGCCGACGGAGCTGGTGAAGTAATTAGCTACTGAGTTATAGGGGCCACTTGAAGTCTAATTATTGAGAGCTCTGAGGCTCCCGCCTTGTTCGGGTCCAGATTTACATAGCACTGGGCAAGTTCCTTGGATAGGCGCTGCAGGTGGGCGGGTCTCAGAGAGGGGGGACTTGGAAGCAAACATCCAGAGGGTCTCTAGAAGGGGATGCATCAGGACCAGGGGGGCAGTGTCTCCTTGGGGAGTCATCTCGAGTCTTCCGGGGGACCCTACAGGGAGTTTCATATGCTACGTTTCTCTTTTGTGCTTCCAGTTTGGAGCTACTGATCACAAATGAGGCTAGTAGGGGAGAAAAAAAAAATCTTTCCTACTAGTCTCATTCATTCATTCATTCATTCAGGAGATTGGGAATACACATGGCACACTGATGGGCTTTGACGTAAGGGTGAGTGGGTACACAGATGCGTTTGCTGCAAGAGTGCGTGTGTGCTGTCTCAGTGGCCGAGACTTGGCCCCGCTCAGCCCCTGAATCCCAGGCACACGGCGCACACCCACGCCAGGCGCCCCCACGGGCTCGGTGGGCATGTGCACTCAGGCACACACCAAACAGAAGCTCCATGCACTGGCCAGTGCCAGCTGTTCGGGGCAGTGTCTTGTGCACGTCACTGTCATCTCTGGCTCGGATGACTGTGACAGCCCCACCGTCGCCTGCCACCTCTCCCCACCCCACTCGAGTTCCCACACAGCCTGGGATGAGCTCCTGGAAGAAGCAGATCCTGTCGTGCCTGCTCCTCACCCCAAAAATCCAGAGGCCCCCAGGGGAGAAGCCAGAGTCCCAGGGGGCTCCAGGCGCTGCAGGATCGGACTTCTGCTCCACTCCTCCGTTCTGACCAGCTCCAGTCACCCAGGTGGGATCCTGGGCGCTCCTCCCACTTCCAGGCCTCAGTCCCACCTCCTGGTCTTTGCTCTGGCTGAGCCTAGTCCTCTGCCAGGAGGCTGGGGGTGCCAGGGTTGGGGGGCAGTCAGCGCCTGCCGCGCCTCCATATCTCTTCTTCTTCTTCTTTTTTTAAAAAAGATTTATTTATTTATGCACACAAGAACCGGGGTACAGGCCAGAGTAGTGGGAGGTGAAAAGATTCATCAGAGACAGAGTGGGGAGCAGAATAGGCAGATGAACTGAAATCCACTGCTGAGAGGAGCAGCAGGCGAGGCAGGAGAGGTCTGCTGCGCCATGTGTGTCCCCTCCCTGGCCGGGGATCGAACTCACGCTGCTGTGCTGTGGATGCTTCCCAGTGCAGTGCTCAACCCGCTGCGCCACCAGGGAGGCCCTATCAGAATTCTAGAGCAATCTCTTGGTGCTGATGGAGTCAGGATGTGAGAGAGGCAGCCCAGAAAGGAGAGAGTACGGGCCGATTCAAGTTGGTGACTGGGGATGGCCAAGGAGACAGACGGGCCTGTGGGGCTGAAGACAGGACATCTCCGCTGCAGAAATCTCGGCAGAGAGACTCAAATTCCACCATTCCCCAAAGCGCAAGACTTAGAGTGCCCTCCCCAGCACCTGGCTCCAAAGCCAGTTAGCCAGACCTTTAAAACAAAATTGTCATCGAAGCTCCTGTCTCTCTCTCCTTCCCTTCCCCTTCAAAAATTTTATTATATATGTTTTTTTGACAGCAAAAGACACTCAGAAATTTGATGTGCTGTATATTAAGCGGAGTGGCAGCTGTGATATTGCCAAGCGAAACAAAATACAAAATTTACAGCAGTCAATTCTTCTCTCTTCAGGGTGGTTAATTATCTTAATTACTTTTATTATCTTTTATCTTTTAAGATCCTAAATTGCTTATTTCTGCCTCTCCCGCCAAAGGCGACCACATATCTTTTATTGGTGCATGCTGAGTAAAGACAGTCGTATGTACATCTTTCTGGTGGAATTTAAAGGAACTTTGATTTATACCTGACTTCTCCTTGTGATTTTAATTGTACTAACTGGTAAAAACAAAGCTCTGTGAAATATCGACCAATGCAGGAAACACACACCCACCCACCCACCCCCCCCCCACACACAGACACACGTTCCAAATCTGACAAATGCTTTTTCTTTTCTTTTTTAATATACCCTCCCCTCTCCCTTGCATTCTTCGTGCGACGTGGGGAAAACCATTTCTCTTGAGCAAATCTTAACTCCGGAGAAAAGAATTACAGGCCTTGCAAACTGTCACACTTTCCCCGGGAAATGGGGAAAGGTGATTTGGTTTGAAATAAATCCGTTCACAGTTAACATTTCCAAGCAAAGGAAGGGTGGGGGGTGGGGAGTAGACATCACCCAGATCTGGGGATATTTCAGGCTGTGGATTTTGCAAAAGCCCAACTAATTGAAGATGGACAGTGTGTTGCACCCTGAGTTGGGGGAGCAGAAAGTGGGGGTCTTGAAGGGTTCAGTGTCCAGTGAGTGACTTCGTTAGGGGAGGAGACAATCCATGTTTAGCTTTAGTTTGGGAATAGCTAATTCGGGGGCCGCAGCCTCTAGCCAGAGCTGGGCGTCCAGCTGTGTCCTAGAATTTAGAGATCTAGACAGAGGTCAGAGAGGACGGTTACTTACAGCAGCCCCTGGGGGTCACTCTGTAGAACTGTGACTCGGCTACAGCTTTGCGACCCAGGTGGGTCTGACGTCCCCATTCTGCGTGGCCCTGGCAGAGGCTAACCCTCTCTGTGCCTCAGTTCCCTCGTCTACACCTCGCAGATGGTGATGGGGCACGCGCTCAGGGCAGCTGCGGGGACTAAAGGGATCACGTGAACACCCACCGCGGCCCAGCTCCTCCCACCTCCCTGCAGCGTGATGGGGGCCAAAGATCAGAGAGACCGAGGCCCCGCCAGAGCTTGAGAAATCTCGCTTTTTGGTCTTGGACTGGTTGGAACAGATGTGGGTGAGAGACCCGTGGGGAGGTTAGCAATGGCAGCTTTCATCTTGATTTTAATTTTGCTCTTTTCCTCCCAGATTTGTCTGACTCTTTCTGACCCTTTTCTATGGGTCTCTACTGAAAGGTCCTTTAGATGTGTGGCAGGTTTTGGGCCTTGCTTTGGGCCAATCCTATTT